>VBSM01001124.1:17063076-17106417 GCA_008086735.1 Cheirogaleus medius | reverse complement strand
GTTACCACTGAAATTATGTTCATAAATTCTTGTTTGAATATCTAGTAGTGAACACTACAGTCACCTGATACAGTCAGGAAAAGACAAAATGAATTGATACACTAATGGCATCTTGAAATTTTTCTAGCATTTTGTGACAACTAGCTGTCTACTGCTAGTAAACTGAGCAGTAGACAGTTGTAAATTTTAGAATGTGCTTATCTATGTGCAGAAAATCATGCTAGAATTTTGATTGGCAGTGGATCAAATCTGTAGATCAAGTTAGAGAGAATTGGCATCTTTATTGTTTTGAGACTTCCAGTCCATGAACACGGTATATTTATCCTATTTTTTAGTTCTTTGATTTTTTTTCATTAGTATTTCTTTCATTATATATTTTGTATGTGTTTCGTTAGGTTCATAATTAAGAATTTTATTTTGGGAGGAGCAATTGTAAATAGTATTGTTTTTCATTTTTGGTTTCCAATTGTTTATTGCTAATATATAGAAATATTGATTTTTGTCAGTTGCAACTTTACTAATTCACTTACAAGTTCTAGGAGTTTTTTCCTTCAAGATTTCTTGGGATTTTTCACTTAGTCATTTCATCTGTGAATAAGAACTATTTTATTTCTTTCTTTCCAGTCAACATGCCTTTCTCTTTTTTATTTTTTTCTCTCTCTCTCTTTCTTTTTTTGCACATGCTGGGATGTTTAGTACAAAGTTGAATAAGAAGTGACGAGAGACATTTTTTCCTCATTCTTCATCTTGGGGGAAAGCATTCATATTTTCATCAAGTTGGGTGCTCTTGGTTTTTTTGTAGCTACTCTCTTAAGTGGAAGAAGTTTCCCTTTATTGCTAGGTTGCTGAGAGTTTTTATCATGAATGGATGTTGAATTTTGTCAAGTGCTTTTTCTGTATCAATTGATAAGATCATGTGATTTTTCTTGTTTAGCCTGTTTACATGATGAATTACATACTGGTTGATTTTTTTGAATATTGAGTTAGCCTACATCCTTGGAATGAATCTCATTCTATAATTTTTTTTTTATAGATTGTTGGATTCCAGTTGCTACTATTTTGTTGAGGATTTTTGCATCTATATTCATGACTGATAACTGGTCTGTATTTTCCTATACTGTCTTTCTCTGTGCAATGCAATTCTGAAGCTAACTACCCATCAGGTCAAATTTAGCAGGTTAAAGGCATGGTCCTCCGCAAAACTGTTCTCACTTCAGACATTAGCTGCAAGCTTCAGAATTTCTAGACCACCCATACTTTTCTGATCAACTGGCTACAAATTTGAGGGATTCCCCTACCCTCTCAACTCACAAAACTCAGGAAAGTGTTATGTTTAGGATTATAGTTTTGTTATAAAGTATACCAATCAGGACTATCCAAAAGAAGAGACCCATAGGGCAAGGTTTGGAAGGGCTCTAAGTACAAAGCTTTTGTGTCCTTGGAATGCTTTACCCTCCCATCTTATCAATGTGTATCACCAACCAGGAAAGCTCAAGCTTTGGATGTTCAGAATTTTTGTTGGAGTTTTATTACATAGGTCTACTTGATTGAACCCAGTCTGAAACCCCTTCCCCTCTTCGGAGGTGAGACCGTGCTTGTGGCTCAAAGCCCCAACTCTAATCACATGGTTGGTCTTTCCAGCATAGCTAATCCCTATCCTGAAACTGTTCAAGGGGCTTACTGTGAATATTTCTGTTAGGAAATTCTAAGGGTTTAGAGGCTTGCTTCTGGGACCAGGGACAATGACCAAACAAACAGTCAAGTTTCGTTATCAGGACGATATTGGCCCTCGTAAAAGGAGTCCAGAAGTGTTGTATCCTTTTCTGTTTTCTGGAGGAGATTGTATAGAATTGATGTTAAGTCTTTTATAAACATTTCATAGAATTTTCCAATGAAACCATCCGGTCTAGGAGATTTCATTTTGGTAGTTTTTAAACTATGAATACAATGCCTTTAAGAGTTACCGAACTATTCAAATTACTTATTTCATATTGGAGAATTATGGTAGTTTGTGCTTCTTGAGGAATTAGTATATTTATCTCACTTCTCAAATTTATGTATGTAGAGGTCTTTGCACCAATCCATTTTAGTGTCTGTGGTATTTGTGGTGATATTCTGCTTTATTCCTCATACTAGTAATTTATAATTTGTGTTTTCTTTAATTGTGATTATTTCATTGTGATCAGGGAACACACTCTGTATAAGCTCAGTTCTTTTAAATTTGTTGAGGTTTGTTTTATGGCGTAGAATATGGCCTATCTTGGTGAATATTCTGTGGACATTTGAAAAGAATGTGTATTCTGCTGTTGTTGAATGACGTAATCTATAAATTTATATCCTGTTGATTGATAGTGTTCAGTTCTATATCCTTGGTGATTTTTTTTGTCCAGTAGTTTTATTAATTGTTGTGAGAAGGATGTTGAATTCTTCAGCTGTAATTGCAGATTTGTCTGTTTTTTTCTTTCAGTTCTGTATGTTCCAGCTTCATGTATTTTGAAGCCCTTTTGTTGTGTACACATTTAGCATTACTATGTGTTCTTGACATATTGACCCTTTTATCATTGTGTAAGGTCTTTCTTTGTCCTGATCATTTTTTTGTTTTCAGTTTTACTTTATTTGATAGTAATATAGCCGCTTTGGGGTTTTTTTGTTTTAATTTTTTTTCCAGCTGTTAACTTTCATCCTACCTGTATCATTGTAGTTTCACATAGCTAGCATATTGTTGGTTCCTATTTTTAAGATCTAATCTGCCAAACTCTTTTAATTGTTCTTCTTAGACCTTTTATATTTGATGTAATATTGATATGCTATGGCTTAAGTTTGCCATTTTACTTTTGTTATTTTCTCTGTTTTTCTTTCTTGTGTCCATTTTGCTACCTTTATGTGAGTTCCTTAAAAAAGTTTAGAATTCCATTTTGATTGTTCTATAGAATTTTTGAGTATATCTCTTTATATTTGATTTTTAGTGGTTGTGCTAGATATTACATAGGTGTACTAATGTCAACATTTAACCACTTTGAGTAACCTGTAGAAACCTTAACACCATTTAGATCTCGTTATCTTCTCTCTTTATGGTATTATTGTCGTAAATAGTTCCTCTACATACATTAAGAACCACATAAGACAATGTTTTATTTTTTACTTAAATGTCTAACATAATTTAGAAAACTTGAGAGGAATAGTGTTACATTTTCTCATATTTTAACATTCTCTGTGATGTTTCAAAATTTCTTTACTATTTCACCTTCATTCCTTTAGGATTTTTCACTAACACACACACACACACACACACACACAGACTTTCATAGTGTCTAATGAGAAATCCACTGTCATTCTAATTATTGTTCCTCTATAGATATATGTCATTTCTTTCTACCTGCTTTCAAGGCTTTTTTTCTTTGTGTTTAGTTTTCCAGAGTGTGATTATGATGTTTCTTGACATGAATTTCCTTGGATTTCTATCCTGTTTGGATTTGTTCAGCTTCTTGAATCTGTAGGTTTATGTACAATACTAGAGTATTTCGTATTAGTGGTTACAAACCAGTGGTGGATTGTGAAGTCAATTTTGTGGCTAATGGCTAGTATTATTGTTGATATTTTGAATAGAATAGAAAATGAGAACATATTCCAAATAACAAAGATAATATTTAATTAAATTTTTATTTCCGTAACATATATGTAGGTGTTTTTTGGGACCTGATTTAAAACATTTCTTGCTTTGGTTTGCAGTCAAAAAAGTTTGAAAACCCTTAATCGAGACCATTCATAATATTTGTTTTGTTTGAAGAGAAAGGCTAGTGTTAGCATCTCTGAATTTGAGACTAATGATAGTCAGCAAAAAGTATTTTTTTTCTCCAAATCACCTGGGTTTCATAGCTTGTTTCTTCTAACCAGTTAACTTATTTAAAAAGTCATGAGTCTAAGAGATTAAGCTTTGTATGAACTCAAAGCAGATGGCTTTAGAAACACTTAGTATCACTTTCTGCTCCTAATGTTAGGTAAAACTGTAAGCAACAAAGGTATAAGAAGGAAAAGGGAAGAAAATAGAAAAACAGGGAAAATTTTATTTTCTTCATCTCTTTTAGTTCTCCAGAATGATAACATTTGTTGAATGTTTACTATGTGCCTGACACTGTGCTAGGTGCTAGGAATGCAAAGAAGAATGAAGAATGTCCCTGTTCTGTGCAATAGACCATTAAAGCTTATTTTTCCTGTCTAGCTGAAATTTCATACCCTTTAATCAGTTATCTATCATTTTCCCATCTATCTCACCTCCAGCCTCTGGTAACCATCATTCTACTCTATACTTCTATGAGTTCAACTTTTTTAGATTCCCCATATAAGTGAGATCATGTAGTATTTGTCTTTCTGTGCCTGACTTATTTTACTTAGAATAATGTCCTCCAGGTTTATCCATGTAGTCACAAGTGACCGAATTTTCTTCTTTTTTAAGGCTGAATGGTATTCTGTTGTGATGTATCACATTTTCTTTATTCATTCATCTGATGATGGACTCCTAGGTTGCTTCCATATCTTAGCTATTGTGACTATAATAAATAATGCATCGTATATTAAAAAATTGCTAAAGGATTAGATTTTAAATGTTTTTACTAAAAAAAAGTATGTGAGGTGATGGATTTGTTAATTAGCTTTATTTAATCATTCCACAATATAAACACACAGCTGAATATCACATTGTACTCCATAAGTGATATATAATGTTTGTCAATTCAAAATAAAATAATAAAATTTTATAAAAGAAAAAATGTCCTTTGCCTTCAGATAGCTCAGAATCAAGGGTAAGCAAATAATTACAGTGCTTTATAAGTAAGTGCTTTATAAAGTTATGTCCTTGGTTCTACAGAAGTGTATAAGCAGGGATGATCAGTGTGAGAAATAGGTGGGAGGCTGAGGCTAATTATGGAATATTTCACCTAGGAAGTGAAGTTCAACTTCAGTCTTGAGGGGAGGAGTCAAAGTTTGCTAGGTCAATCCTAGATTATTCAGATTCTGAGGAGGCTGATAAAGGTGTATATTACAAGGAGGTTGGTTTAGGGGACAAAGCCCCAGCTACATTTTATTAAGCTCTGTAACTCTTAACCATCTGGTTTCCTTGTCCACATTTTTACAGCACATTAGAAGAACTTTCCATGTTCTGGCAATCATTTTGTTCCTCTCAGTGAGTTCTCCCATTGGCCAAGAAGTTATTTCAAACCCCTAGCTCCTTAAACTTCTTTCATTCATTCTGTTCTAGTTATATATTGCCATATAATGAACTGCCCCAAGACTTAGTGGTGTAACATAGTGATCATTTTATTATGATCACAGGTTCTGAGTGTCAGGAATTCAGATGGGGCATATTGCTCTTCCAGTATCTGGGGCCTCCACTGGGAATACTGAAATGACTGTGGGAGATATGAATGGCTGAGAACTGGAATCTTCTGGAATCTTCTTCACTCACATGTCTGCCACCTAGACGGTGATGGTGTGAAAGCTGGGCTCAGCTGGGACTGGTGACTGAGCCATTTTTATGTGGCTTCCGAGTGGCTTGGGCTTCTCACATCAGGGCTACAGGGTTCCACAAGGGAGGTGTCTGGAGAGCCAGTGTTCTGAGAGTACCAGGCAGGATCTATTTAGCCTTTCTGACCTCGGCAGTTTTCCACTGTAACTTCTGCATTCTACTGGTTATAAATGAATCTCTAAGTCCAGCTCAGATTCAAGTCTCTATCTCTTGGTGGGGTTGTGGCAAGTCACTTTGTAGAAGATCATGTGGAATGGCAGTTATCATTGTGGCCATTTTAAAATATAGTCTGTCATGTATCCCCCACTCTTCAAAATTCATGTATCTTGGTTCCTGCTGAATATTGGCACTTGAATACCCCCTAGTTGCTTAAAATAAAACATGACCATTACTTCTTCTTCACCCTACCACTCTGCCATATCTCCTTTTCTTGCTAATACCTCCCTTCTCCACCCCCTAGATTAATGAGATTGTTCCATTGTTCTTCCTTGTCCATGGAATTTACATTTACTCATCCCTATAGTCACAGCTTTAGTTCAAGCCATTGTCTCTTCCCTAGATTACTGTAATTCTTTTTAACTCTTCTATTTTTATTTAATTCTTAACTATATGAAATGTGATTCTAAAGTCATATGAGTGGCTTTAAAAAAGTAAACCTAAGGCCGGGCGCAGTGGCTCACGCCTGTAATCCCAGCACTCTGGGAGGCCGAGGCAGGAGGATCGCTCGAGGTCAGGAGTTCGAAAAAAGTAAACCTAGCAAAATTTGTATATCAAAAGGGATATTATTTTTCAAAGTAATCCCTTATATGTACACAATGTTTTATAAAACGTTTTATTTAAAAGTGCTTTCACATATATTGTCATAGTTGATTCAAGTCACCATTCTTAATTATAATTGTTCCTATATCATCTTTATATAGGGTAACAGGCTTCTTTGGAAATCTGAGAGCTATATACTCTTTTCCTAGAACAGTGCTTGCACACATACAATTTGAGATGGATCACAGAAGTATTGAAGTTAAGGACTTTTGTTTGAGGTCACATACTGTTCTTCAGACTTGGCTCTAAGCCACTTGTGATTGATTAGTGGTTGACTTGATGCCCTTTCTAGAGAATTTTCCTTCTGTGAGATGGTTATTTAAAAGAAGGCGGCAGGTAGGAAAGAAATGAAAATATAAATTCCACAAATATTTTTGAATACTAGCAGCATTGTGATAATTGATACATAGAATCCCACAGTTAGTGCTTTGAAGGAGACAGCACTTTGGATGTATAAATTCTAATGTGTTTATTAAAAACTATCAATTTGACATTGAGGTCTTTCCTCAGATTACCAGTTTAGTTTGCATTGAGTAGCTGCTATTGCTTTGTAAATAATACTATATATAAAACAAAATTGATTTCATGAGAGGTAGAGACAAATTATTCATAGTATATAGATAATAGAATTTGTTGAATCCATATAAGTATTATTTTGAAGTTTATATTTGTGCTGTCAAAGGGGAAAAAAAGGCTGCTAATCAAGTTGATAGTAAAGATAACATAAGAGGGAACACTTAATATAGTTAGGAGATTAGGTGTAACTTGCATGTTCTCAGTTTTTATTTTTTTATTTTTTATTTTTAAGCATCAGGGTCTCACTCTGTCACCCAGGCTGGAGTGTGGTGGCCTGATTATGGCTCATTGTAACCTCCAACTCCTGGGCTCAAGCGATCTCCCACCTCAGCCTCCCGAGTAGTTAAGACTACATACAGTTGCACACCACCATGCCCAGCCAATATTTTAAAAAATTTGTTATAGAGACAAGGTCTTGTTATGTTCCCCAGGCTGGTCTCACACTACCCTTAGGTAATCCTCCTGCCTCAGCCCTCCAAAGTGCTGGGATTACCCGTGTTTTTTTGTTTTGTTTTTCGTCATTCTTTCCAGTTCATTAAATGAGTCCTGTGCCTTATAAACAGTGTTGACTTGATTTGAAAATATTAAGTGGAACATTTCAGAAATAATTTATACCATAAGTTTTAAATTTTGTGCGGTTCTTAGTAGTATGATAAAATCTTGTCCTGCCTGAGGCATGAATCGTTACTTGTCCAGCATCTCCACCCTCTCTATAGCTACCCACCCATCAGTCACTTAGTAGTCCTCTTAGTTATCAGATCAACTGCTATGGTATCAACAGTGCTTGTGTTCAGTCACCCTTATTTTACTCAATAATTGCTCCAAAGTGCAAGGATAGTGATGCTGGCAATTCGGATATGCTGAAGAGAAGCTGTAAAGTGCTTCCTTTAAGTAAAAAGGTGAAACTTCTCAACAAGTACTGAAAAAAAGTTGTATGCTGAGGTTGCTAAGATCTATGGTAAGAGAAAATCTATCTGTGATGAAGAAAAAAGAAATTTTTGCTGGTTTTGCTGTTGAACCTCAAACTGCAAAAATTATGGCCACAGTGCATGATAAGTATTTAGTTAAAATGGAAAAGGAATTAAATCTGTGTGTGGAACACATGAACAGAAACATATTCCAACTGACAGCAGTTGGGTTTGATACTATCCAAGGTTTCAGGCATCCACTGGGGGTCTTGGACACATCTGTGCGGATAAGGGGAGATTACTGTAATATATTTGCCCTGATAATAGTAGAATGAGTTTTTCAGTTTACTTGTACCAATTAATAGAAGTTTGCTTAAATATAGCAGAGTGCAGTGGGATAGTGCACTAGTTTAAGACTAAAGAAACTAGTTTCTGGATCACCATTTACCAGCTATCTGACCTTACAACCAGCCATCATTTAATCTGATCCTTAGGTTCCTCATCTGTAAAATGAGGAATTGTCCTGTGAGAATAAAATTAGGTAATGTATAGAAAAATGTTTTAAACTGTGTATTGTTGCACAAATATAAAGTAGTATTGCATATGCTTTACATTTTTCAGCTTGTTTTAAAATACTGTGGTTTATTATATTATTACTTTCAGTATTTTGATAAATATTCCATCTACCTTCTCCTGTTGCCTCTTGTCATTTTCATCTTGTTTCCTTTCTCTTTTCTTTTCTTTTTCTTTTTTTTTTTAAATAAATAACAGATATTTGTTTCTCACAGTGCTGGAGGCTAGAAAGTCCAAGATCAAAGCACCAACAGATTCAATGTCTGGTGAGGTCACGCCCACTTTCTGGAGGGTTCCTTCTTGCTGTGTCCTCAAATGTTGGAAGGGGCAAGGCAGTACTCTGGCGTCTTGTTTTGGGTTTTTGAGGGGGGAACAATGGGGGAATGTGTACAGGTTTTATTTTTTTTTAATTGGCAAATAATAATTGTATATTCATAGAGTGCATAGCGATGTTTCAATACATATGATATATAGTGATCAGATCAGGGTAATTAGTCTATCCATCATCTCAAATACTATTTTTTTGAATTGGGAACATTTGATTATCTTCCTTTTGTCTATTTGAGATACACTATTGTTGACTCTAGTCATCCTACAGTGATATAGAACACTAGAACTTATTATTCCTCCTATCTAGCTGCAATTGTGCATCCTTTAACAAATCTCTCCATATTCCTCTCTTCCCCCTACCTTTCCTAGCCTCTAGGATCCTTTGTTGTATTTACTTCTATGAGATCAACTTTTATTTAGCTTCTGCATATGACTGAGAATATGTGGTGTTTAACTTTCTTTTCCTGGCTTATTTCACTTAATATAAATGTCCTCCTGTTCCATTCATGTTGACATGAATGACAGGATTTCATTCTTTTTTTATGGCTGAATAGTAGTCCTTGGTGTAGATATACCACATTTTCTTTATCCATTCATCTGGACACCAGGGTTGATTGCATATCTTTGCTATTATGAACAAACATAGGGGTCTGATAAAATGATTTCCTTTCCTTTGGATAAATTTCCAGGAGTGGGATTACTGGATCATATGGTAGTTCTTTTTGTTGTTTTTAGAGAGACCTCCATACTGTTCTCTACAGTGGCTATACTAGTTTACATTTCCACCAACAATGTATAAGAGTTCCTTTTTCTCCACATTCTTGCCAGCATTTGTTGTTTTTTGTCGTCTTGATAATAGCCATCCTAACTGGGGTGAGATGATACCTCATTGTAGTTTGGATTTGCATTTCTCTGATGATTAGTGATGTTGAACGTTTATTCATTAATTTGTTGGCCATTTGTGTGTCTTTTTTTTTTTTTTGTGAAACATCTGTTTAGATCCTTTGTCCATTTTTAAATTAGATTTTTTTTTCCTGTTGAAATGTTTGAGTTTCTTGTGTATTCTGGATATTAATCCTTTGTTGGATGAGAAGTTGCAAATTTTCTCACATTCTGTAGGTTGTCTTTTCACTCTGTTGATTGTTTCCTTTGCTGTACAGAAGGTTTTTAGTTTGATATAATCCCATTTGTTTACTTTTGCTTTTGTTGCCTGTGCTTTTGAGGTCTTAGTCATATAATCTTTTCCAAGACCAATGTCCTAAAGAATTTCCCTATATTTTCTTCTAGTAGTTTTATTGTTTTGGGTCTTACATTTAGGTCTTTGATCCATTTGGGTTGATTTTTGTGTAGGATGAAAGGTGGGGATCTAGTTTCATTTTTCTGCATATGGATATCCAGTTTTTCCAGCACCACTTATAAAGGAGACTGTCTTTTCCCCAGTGAGTGTTCTTGATAGCATTGTCAAAAATCAGTTGGCTGTAGATACGTGGATTAACTTCTGGGATCTCTGTTCTGTTCTGTTCTGTTCAGTTGGTGTGTCTGTTTTTATGCCAGTACCATGTTTTTTTAGTTACCACAGCTTTGTGTAGTATATTTTGAGGTCTGGTAGTGTGATAACTTCCAGACCTGTTCTTTTACTCAGTATTTCTTTGGTTATCTGGGGTCTTTTGTGATTCCATACTAATTTTAGGATTTTTTTTCTATTTCTGTGAGGAATATCATTGGTATTTTGATAGAAATTGCGTTGAATCTGCAGATTGCTTTGATTAGTATTGTCATTGTAACTATTAATTTTTCCAGTTCATGGGCATGGGATATCTTTCAATTTATTTGTATCCTTTTAAATTTCTTTCATCAATATTTTGTAGTTTTCCTTGTAGAGGTCTTTCACTTTCTTGGTTAAATTTCTTCCTAGGTATTTTTTTGTTTTGTTTTGTTTTTCGTAGCTATTGTAAATGGATTACCTTCTTGATTTCTTTTTCAGCCATTATTGTATAGAAATGCTACTGATTTTTTGTGTATTGATTTTGTATCCTGTGACTTTATTGAATTTATCAGTTCTAAGAGTTTTTTGGTAGAGTCTTTAGGTTTTTCTAAATATAAGATCATGTCATCTGTAAAGAGGGGAAATTGACTTCCTCCTTTTCAATTTGGATGGCCTTTATTTCTTTCTCTTACCTAATTGATCTGGCTAAGAGTTCCAGTACTATATTGAATAAAAGTGATGAGAGTGGGCATCCTTCTCTTGTTCTAGTTCTTAGATGAAAAGCTTTCAGCTTTTCCCCATTTAGTTTAAGATGTTAGTTGTGGATTTGTCATATGTGGACTTTATTATGTTGAGGTACTTTCCTTCTAATAAGAGTTTTTATCATGAAGGATGTTGAATTTTATCAAAAGCTTTTTCTGAATCTGTTGAGATGATCATATGGTTTTTGTCCTTCATTCTGTTGATACAATTTAGAATGTTTATTAATTTTAGTATGTTGAACCATCTTTGCATTCCTGGAGTAAAACCCACTTGATCATGTTGTATTATCTTTTTGATGTGTTGTTGGATTAGATTTGCTGGTATTTTGTTGAGGATTTTTGTGTCTGTGTTTATCAGGGATATTTATTGGCCTTTAGTTTTTTTGCTGTTGCATTGTTATCTAGTTTTGGTATTGAGGTTATGCTTGCCTCATAGAGTGAGTTGGGAAGAATTCCCTCTGCTTCAATATTTTGGAATAGTTTAAGAGGAATTGATATTAATTCTTCTTTAAAAGTTTTGTAGAAGCCAGCAGTAAAGCCTTCTGGTCCTAGACTTTTTGTTGTTGTTGTTGTTGTAAGACTTTTATTACTGATTCAGTCTCATTTGTTGTTATTGTTCAGGTTTTCTGTTTCTTCTTGGTTCAATCTTGGTAGGTTGTATGTGTCTAGGAATTTATCCATTTCCTCTAGGTTTTCAAATTTATTGGCATATAGTTGTTCATAGTAGTCTTTAATGATCCTTTGTATTTCTGTAGTATCCATTAGGATGTCTCTTTTTTCATTGTTGATTTTATTTGGATCTTCTTTCTCTTTTGATAGTGTAGCTAATGGTTTATTGATTTTGTTTATCTTTTCAAAAAACAACTTTTTGTCCCATTGATGTTTTGTATTTTTTTGTTGTTGTTAGTCTCAGTTTCATTTATTTCTGCTTTAATCTTTATTATTCTGCTAATTTTGGATTTGGCTTGTTTTTGCTTTTCTATTTCCTTTAGGTGCATTGTTAGGTCATTTATGTGAAATCTTTCCCTTTTTTTGTTGTAGGCATTATTGCTATAAACAGTATATTTGCTTTATATATTTTGATGCTCGGGCATTGGGTACATATAAATTTACAATTATTGTATTCTATTTCTGAATTGATCCCTTTATTATTATATAATGTCTTTATTTGTTTCTTTTTATGGCTTTTAACTTGAAGTATATTCTGTCTGATATAAGTATAGCTACTCCTGCTCACTTTCAGTTTCCATTTGCATGGAATATCTTTTCCATTCCTTCACTTTCAGTCTGTGTGTGTCTTTACAGCTGAGGTGAGTCTCTCATAGGCAGCATATAATTGAGTACTTTTTAAAAATCTATTCTGTATATTTTATATCTATATTTTTTAAATGGCAAATTTAATCCATTTACAGTCAAGGTTATTATTGACAGGTGAGGATCATTTTATTGATATCTGGTTGTTTTTTATATCCTTTGTTCTTTACTTCCTTTCTTATTGTTTATTTTTGCAGTTGGGTGGTTTTCTATAGTGACAAGGTTTGATTCCTTTCTCTTTCTCCTTTTTGTTTTGGCTCTATCAGTGAGTTTCCTGGTTTTACATGCTTTCATGATGATAGTTACCATCTTTTTACTTCTAGGTGTAAGACTTTTTTGAGCATTTCTTGTAAGACTGTTCTAAGGATGATAATTTCCCTCAGTTTTTGCTTGTCTGTGAAAGATTTTATTTCTTCTTAATTTCTAGAGAATAGCTTTGCTGGGTAAAATATTCTTGGCTGACAGTTTTTTTGTTTGCTTGGTTTTTTTCCTTCCAGTATTTTGACTATATTATCCTGTTCTCTCCTGGCCTGTAAGGGTCCTGCTGAGAAATCTGCATTTAGCTGAATGAGGATTCCCTTATATGTGACTTGACACTTTTCTCTTGCTACTTTTTAAAATTCTTTATTTGTCTTTGACTTTTGACAATTTGACTATAACGTGCCTTGGCAAGGACCTGTTTGGGTGGATTTTATTTGGGGTTCTTTGAGCTTCCTGGACCTGGATGTCCATCTCTCTACTAAGATGTGAGGAAGTTTTCTGCTATTATGTTATTAAATATATTTTCCTCCCCTTTTCTCTTCTCCTCTCTTCTCCTTCTGGAACACTCATAATACAAATGTTTGTTCTTTTAATGGTGTCTCATAAATTCTGTAGGCTTTTCTTCATTCTTTTTTCTTTTTCTTTGTCTTTGTTTTTTCAAAAGACCTATCTTTAAATTCAGAAATGCTTTCTTCTGCTTGGTCTAGTCTATTGTTGAAGCTTTCAGTAATTTTTCATTTCATTCATTGAATTTTAAAGCTGTAGGATTTGTTTGGCTTTTTTTATAGTATCTATCTCTTTGTTAAATTTCTCATTCAAATCTTGAATTGTTTTCCTAATTTCATTGAATTGTCTATCTGTATTCTCTTGTGTCTCACTGAATTTTCTTAAGATTATTGTTTTGAATACTTTTTCTGGTATTTTATATATTTCCTTAAGATTGGAGTCTGTTACAGGAAAATTATTGTTTTCCTTAGGAAGTAACATGTTTCTTTGCTTTTTCATGGTTGACATGCCCCATCCCTGCATTGATTTATACACATCTGGTGGAAAGTCACCTCATCCAATTTTACAGTGTAGATTTTGTAGGGAAGGACTTGTTGATATGAATGGGTCTTGGAGGGTCAGTTTGGTGGGGTACATTGGCCTTTGTTCTAGGTGGACTCAATAGTGTAGTCTCCATGTAGTTTCTTTAGCTATAATCTATACTAGTGGCGTGAGTTTCTCAGTGGCCTAGGCTGAGAGAGTTTGTGGCAGTGCAGAGTGCAGGGGGGTGCAGCTTTGCCACAGGTGTGCTTGCCAGGCTGTTCCTCAGGTCCCGGCGCATGCATGCACATAGCAGGTCTGCCAACTTGAGGTCTGGCTTGCTGGAGTTGTGGCCACAGGCCTCTTAATCTGGCCAGGAGCATGGCCACCTGGTTACTCAGCCAGCCTGGGGGTGTACTCACCAGGCGCGGCCTGTGGGGCCTTTTCTCAGGCCTGGTATGCAGACAAACAGCTGCTGAGCTGGCCCAGGGGTATGTCTGCTGAGGGCTTACCATAGGTCTGTTTCTAAGGCCCGGGACATAGCTGCAAAACTGCTTGATTGGCCTGGGGACATGTTTTCCAGGGCAACCGGTAGGGCTATTTCTCAGGCCCAGGACACAGTCACACGGCTTCTTGGCTGAGAGTGGCCCACAGGACTGTTTCTCCTGCTTGGGAAGTGGGCACACAGCTTCTCAGCAGGCCTGGGAGCATGTCTGCTGAGGGTGGCCCCTGGAGCTACTTCTCTGTATTTTAAATAGCTGCAGATAGTATTTTTACACTATCCCCCTTCCACTCCTACCACTGATAAAATGGAAAGGGCTTTGGTTCATAGAGAACTAGACTGAAATACTGAATATCAATATACTGTGTACCTGGAACACATTAGGTAATGAATAAATTGTATATATTGTGTGAATATGTATTGTGTGAATAAATTGTGTAAATTATATAGCAAAGTGATTTGTAAAGTCACTTTATAAAGGGTTTAATATAGTCTCTGGTTCATAGAAAGTGCTCAGTAAGTGATATTTTAAATTAATTATTAAATTTATAGACTAGTAGTTGTTTATAATACCCAAATTTAACACATCTTGTTTAATATTCTTAGATACACATATATAGTAGAGTGGTTAATAATCCAGGATCTGGAGTTAGATTACCTAGTATTGAAACCTGTTGAAACCTGATTAACCATACACCAAGCCATGCAGTCCTCAAACAAGTTATTTAACTTTTCTGCCTCAATTTTCCAATCTTTAAAATTTAGATATGATAGTACACACTTCATAGAGTTGTTGTGAGGCTTAAATATGTTAGTTACATGTAAAGTGTAATAGTCTGCATGTAAAGTTAGTACATGTGAAGTGTAATGGTGCTTGACTCATATTATATTTGAAGGCCTTTCTTCTAAATTTCAAGCAGGTTTAGTCGATTAACCAGGTTTGCCAATATATCAAATTTAAGGGTCTTCTATTATAGGTAGGATTTGTCTAATGTATCTCATACCTTACAGTATAAATAGTGAAAAGAAAAATTTCACATTAAATTGAGCATCTATATTATATAGGGCTTTGTGTAATCATAAATATAAAAATATCAACACATATAAATATATTCAGGAGGTTATAGTTCTGGTCTGATAATCTCTCTGTAATAGTCACAGGGGGTTGCATTGAGATGTTTTTTGTTTTTCCTCACCCAACATATGCCTTGTATTTTGTGACTTAAGTGTGGCATACACAATATTCTGTTCTTAATATTAATGCTTCTACTTAATGTAAATAGTTACTTGACACAAAAGGAACTACTCTGAGAAAAGGAAGTGCTTTGGGAATTAGTAGTTTGTAATTTCCTGTATATTTATGGTTAATGTATATTCTTTGTATGGTTTTATAATCATATTATTTGTGTAAATTAAAAAATTTAGATGAAACAGAAATTTAGCACCTAATTTTCTGTTGAATTTGCATTCTTCCCTACTTTTTGTAACAGGTCCAAATGCATTTATAAAACTATAATCAAATTACTTAATGATTTTTCTGTTGTCAGCTATTCTAATATATGCTTCTTCTTTTTTTTTCCTTCAGAGGAAATTAAAGCAGAAACTGAAAAACAGAGGTTTGTGGGATTTCTTTTCTTTAGTAAAAATAACATGCAAACTTGTCAGTCTTAGGCAAAATACTAATACAATCATCTGTATTTTAGTGTGGCAAATTTTTTGTGTAGGATTTATAGTAAAATTAAATTAAAAAATGTTTTTTAAGAAATATAATTGTAAGACTTATGAATACAAAAGATTTCATATAAATAAGTATATAAAGATATTTCTGAAATAGCCTTTAAAATCTTTTCATAAAGACTTTGATTCATATTTAGAAAAATTACTAGGTTTCTTTGATAGTGTTAGCCTATTTAGAACAATATTGAGTAACTTAAAAAATGCAGTTTGACTTAAGGACAAGTAGAAAGCCCATTGCTTTTTAAGGTATTGTGATACCAAATTTATTAAGTGATGATAAAATATTTCTGTAATAGAAACACCTTGAGGTCTTACAGATTTTTGTAGAACACTTTTTACATACAATTCAATGTCTCTTGCTTAGTCACAGCTCTGGCAACTAGCTTTTGACCTGTGCCAAACCACTTCTTTAGGCTTTGGTTTTCTTATGAAATATGGGAAGATGGAGGACTGGTTTAGCATGATTCCTTTTAGAACTGAAATTCTATGTTTATATATGAGTTTATCATCAATATGATAATGTGATATGACAATGTGATATTCTAATCAGACTCTTTTCTTGAATTTAGTCCTCCTCATGGAGAAGCAAAAGCTGGATCAGGCACCCTTCCACCAGTGAAATCAAAGACGAATTTTATTGAAGCAGACAAGTACTTCTTACCCTTTGAGTTGGCATGCCAGTCCAAATGTCCCCGCATAGTTAGTACATCTTTAGATTGTTTACAGGTATGTATAAAATGGCATTATCTAAAAACTATCTATTTTGAATGTGTTTCTGAAACATTATTCACAATTGATGATTCAGACATTTCCATGAAAGCCTTGAATATTCTTTTTCATGGTAAGAAGCCAATGGTTCTTATATTCAAGATAGGCAATAATAGTTACAAAAAGATGTTTTTAGTTTAATGATAACAAAAATCATTAGCTTAGTGAGACACAAAATCTTTATTAAGGCTATCTCAATAATGAAAGTGTTGATTTGGTCTCTTTCCATCAGTGAAATGTGAGAACTCTAATACATTTAACCTGCTGCCGACTTTACATACGTTATCATTTGCAAATGATTTTACTAAATGCTTGCTATTTTATGGAAAGCAATAGGTTAATATTGACAGCTTTAATATTTAACTGCTGGACTTTAGCCATGGCATTCATTTATGTCAGAAAAATTTCTGAACTCTTTTATCCTGTTTTACACACAGAAGATCTTCTTAGATATTTGTAAAAAAAAGCCTCCAGATAGAGGTACTTCTCTTTTCAGGTGTTCTCACTGTTTAGGGGATTATATGTATTCAACTAACAATTCAGTGGCTTGGAAGAGACCATATGCTTTATCCTTAAGATAGGTTAAAGATAAGCTCATTTGGTTTGTAATTTTGTTTTCCCTGGAAAATCAGAATTATATATCTAAAGCCTTCCAGGCTATAGTGGTAATGATGAATAGCAAATTTGTGATTTATTGCAGCCAGTATATGGAAACTAGTTTTCTGGACCTAATCTGGAAAGAGATTTGAGGTCATTTAAAAGCATGAAGTTAGTTTTCACAAAAGCAGTATGAATAAAACCTTGTTTGGATAGAAAGCAATAAGCAATTCTAACCCATCAAGATAAGTTCTCATGTCCTGGATTTCTCAGAGTACTGCCTGGTGGTTTTGCTGTAGTCATTGTTCTGTTTCTGTGATTATTATAAGTGTAAATTATTTCACATTTATAACTAATAAATTTTTTATAGAAAAAGTTGGTATTGCTTTGGCTTTGATAATACTGTGATGTTTTTATGTAAAAATTTTAATGTATATTCAGTTGTATATTGTAATTTTAATATATATTCAATTAATATATATACTGGTTAGCTTACTTAGTATCTTTATTTTTTCTTCTCCATTTTAGAAACTTATTGCTTATGGGCACTTGACTGGCAATGCTCCAGATAGTACAACACCAGGCAAAAAATTAATTGATAGAATTATTGAAACAATATGTGGCTGCTTCCAAGGTCCTCAGACAGATGAAGGAGTTCAGTTGCAGATAATAAAGGTAATAATTATATAAAGTGAATTTGTTTCTCTTAATCTGTATTTTTAAAAATCAGATGCCTTTCACCTTAAAAATATTTAAGAAAGGTCATTTTATATGCATTCCAACTATAGTAGAGGTCATTTTTGGGTACTTTTTATGTTCCGTATCAGGGGATTTTGTTGTTGTATACGAGAGTTCATTAGAAGAAGACTGTATTTCCATATCTCTTCTTTTGAAGATATCACTTTAGGTGTGGGCCCCTAGAGTCTTCAGAGTTTCTCATTTCTGGCATATTTTTCATACATATTCCATCCTTCAAACTTTAGGGGGTGGTCCTTAAAGCTGCAACCCATCTAGTTTCTTCTGTACTGTTTGGCCCTTCACAGTTGGCCCTTTCAACCTAAGGATCACCATGTGAACTGCTTGTAACCAGCTTTCATGGTTCCCTTGCACTCGTCTATCTACTGAAACTGCTCAGCACTACCCTGTCCTGGGTTCGTGCTATAATGCATCTGGATGGCTGAACTCCTTTAGAGCAAAACTGGTCATGTTTTTAGTTACAAACATTGAGTTTTTAATGTTACTGCTAACGGTAGTGGTGGTTTGTTTATATATCAGTAAAATTTTCATGTACTGTAGTACAATACTTTTGAAATTGTTTTTACATGTATAAAGTGTTCCTTCATGTACAAATATAGCTCCTTCTGAGCCTTTCAGTTTAGTAGCAGCATTTATTTCACAAATTATATGATGTTTGTTTTAAAAAACTCTCTAATCATTTTGGCCTTTTACAATTTCTTAACATTTATGGTTTAATTAGCATATATCCATTAATGCTGACTCTGCATAGTTTTGTACAACGTAAAAAGGACAAAAGATGTGCGTCTCTGCTCTTGAGAAATTGCAAGTAACCCAATGTGTGAAAATTCACATGTTAAAGTTGTTCCCTTTATTGAAGGATTCACCTTAGAATTATTTTAAATGCTTTATTCTAAAACATGTGTAAACATCTTCAACAATAACAACAAGAGTACATTTATTGAGTTTACTCTGTAAAAAACGATCTCAGAAAAATTTGGAGGTGAATAAGACACAATGTGTTGCTCCCAGGTTGACAGCCTAGCTCAACAGATACATGAGACATATCTGTGTTATATTGTGACAGCTTTTAATGCTGTGCATTTTAATAAACTAAATTAAATGACATTTCTATTAAAATGAAACCTGGCTGAAACAAATTAGTTGAATGATTTTTTAGTCTTCTGGAGTTGGGAGGGTTATGTGGAAACTACTGCCAGAATGAAGAAAACATCAAATATTTTAACAGTTGATGATATTCAAAGCAGGTAGAAATTCTGTGTATATTTCCTGAAAGGGGTAATTATTTCTAAAAGATTTAATTCTAATATAAAAATACTTATATATTTTTGTGTTGAAACTCTGGATGTAGAAAATCACTTTAACTTTGTCTTTTTTTTTTAAAGGCTTTACTTACTGCAGTAACATCACAACACATAGAAATTCATGAAGGGACTGTACTGCAAGCTGTGAGAACATGTTACAATATCTATCTAGCAAGCAAAAATCTCATCAATCAGACAACAGCCAAAGCTACTCTTACTCAGATGCTAAATGTTATCTTCGCACGCATGGAAAACCAAGCAGTAAGTATTAAGAAAAGAGCCACATGTCTACCTTATTATCAGAAGTGATCACACAGGTACATGGTAGGAAGGAACTATACAAGGGAGTCAAAATCAAGAGGTGGACATCACTGGTGGACATCTTTTTTTTTTTTTTTTGAGATAGAATCTCACTTTGTTGTCTGGACTAGAGTGCCGTGGTATCAGCCTAGCTCACAGCAACCTCAAACTCCTGGTCTCAAGCAATCCTACTGCCTCAGCCTCCCTAGTAGCTGGGACTACAGGCACGCGCCACCATGTCCAGCTAATTTTTTCTGTATATTTTTACTTGGCCAATTAATTTCTTTCTATTTTTTAGTAGAGACGGGGTCTCGCTCTTGCTGAGGCTGGTTTTGAACTCCTGACCTCGAGCGATCCGCCTGCCTCGGCCTCCTAGAGTGCTAGGATTACAGGCGTGAGCCACCGCACCTGGCCACTGGTGGCCATCTTAAAGACTGGCTGCCATACATGTTGTAGATATTTTTTGTATTTTGCTCTGTTTAGTTAACAGTATGTCCTAGAAACAGTATGTTCCATGTCAGTCCTTAGAGATCTTCTTCATTCTTTGTTATAAATGTATAATACTAGTGGAATTGGAATGTTCTTAACACAAAGAAAGATTAAATGCCTTATACCCCAGTTACCCTGATTTGATTACTTTACATTTTATGCCTGTATTAAAACATTACATGTACCCTAGAAAGATATGCAAATATTGTGTACCCATAATAATTAAAAATAAATATGCAGTTCTCTAGGATATACCATAGTCTATTAAGTCCCTCTCCTATGTATTACCAATAGATTATTTCTGATATTTTGCAGCCACAAACAGTGGTTTTCCTGCATCTTTGAGGAAGCGAATGAAAATAATTTTGTCACTTTTTAATAACAGATATATAAGTTTTATTGGCTTGATTTGTTCAGCATATTTTTATTGAATCCTTATATGTTCTGGCACTGTGGTAGGCCTCACTTATACAGTGATGAGCAAAATTGACTTGACCTGTACTTTCAAAGATCTTACAAACTGTGGGGCATAATGAACTGAATTGTGAGAAAGGCTATGAATGTGTTTTGTGTTACTAAGAATATTTAGTTCTGTGCAATGGATATAGAAAAGTGGGAGAAAGAGGAAAGAGAAAATAAGGGAAAGTGGGGACAGATGATTTAAATTGTACATTTACTTAAATCTTCTAAGATGAAAGTCTAATTCATTTATATTTACTACTGGAAACCTTCTTCTCCTTCTTCCACAAAATAAAACTCTATAAAGCAAATCTTGTCAGACTTTATTATAAAAAGTTCAGTCCTAAAATTCAAAAGAAAAAAAACACTGATTTCTTCCCTCTAGAACAATGGTACTCAACTACAGACGTTTTGTCCCTGAAGGCACATTTGAGATATTTTTTTGATTGTCATGATTAGGGTGGGGAGGCTGCTACTGGCTTATTGTGGGTAGAGGCCAAGGATGTTGCTAACACCCTTCAGGGCATAGGGCAACCTCATGACAACAAAGAAATACCTGGTCCAAAATGTCACTGAAAAAAAAAATGTCACCGGAGCTAATGTTGAGAAACCCTATGCTAGGAAGTACAGAAGTGTATAGACAATGTTTAAAGGTTTATTTTCATAGAATAACATTTTGTCTTTTTTCAAGGGTATTGCTAGCATTTCTACAACTCTGGAATAAGTGGAAAAAGCTAGAATTTAACACATGCTTGTCTGTGATTCCAAAGCATTTATTTGCCCCACTAAACCATCGTACAGATTGGTTGAAGTTAGGCTAAGGTGAAATTTGATTACAAGTGATAGATTCCTCACTGTAAATTTGGAAATCGAATTGGCTAAAGTTTTGATCTGAAAATTCTGTTCTGATTTTAACTGTGCATCTAGTCATGCTCATAAGTTTCCTTATCTGTAAAATAAAGAATTTAGACCATGTAGATTATAAGGCTCTTCTTTCCTTTTAGGCATTAAAATCTTTTAATTCAGATTTATTTTATAAATTCATATAATTAATTCTGATATTTCCACATAACCTGGAATATTACTGGAGCATATGAAATGTTGATATTTGATACTGTAAAATATTTATCTTTGTGGAAATTAATTCTGAAAAAATCATTTGTATCAGGTCATGAGGACCAAAAGAGATGTGTAAAAAGCAATAAAGTACTAAAAAATGAATCCTGTGATCCTGAATGTTAATGATTTTAGCATCTTGTAAGTCAGCCAGTTTTACAGAGAGTATTATATGTTAATACATAATAATGACAGGTCTTCTAAAATAAAATTTAGACATTTTAGATATAATTTTTCATAATTATTGGATGATTGGGCAGAGTGAGATAAACCCTTATTACAATTTTATTTATTAAATGTAAATTTTAATATTTTTAAATTAAAAGTTGTTTGACAAGGTGACACAGAACATGCTACAGAAGGATAAACACTGAAAAGTTCTCTCCCACTTTTGTTTCCCATTTGGTCATTTCCAAACCCCTGCCCTCTACAGGTAACCATTATTACTAGTTTCTTGTGTATCTTTATGTATTAGCAAAAGTGAATGAGAGTATGTGTGTGTGTGTGTGTGCGTTCATTCACATAATTAAACACCAAATATAATGAAAAGGGTATATGGTGAAAGTCTTTCATTTCTGTTCTTATGTGCCAATTTCCAGTCACCAAAGACATAAACATCATTAAATGTTTTTAGTATATTTTATGTATTTTGTTTTTGATGGACTATAATTTCCAAGCATAGAGACAAGGTGGCACATTACATAAAAGATTTATAGTTGGATGTAACATTTTCCTCCGAAATTTTAAACAACTTATTTTACTAATGTTGGAAATTATTTTATTTCTTCCCAGTTGCAAGAAGCCAAACAAATGGAAAAAGAAAGGCATCGACAGCATCATCATCTGTTGCAGTCTCCAGTAAGCCATCATGAGCCTGAATCACCTCAACTTAGATATTTGCCACCTCAGACTGTTGATCATATATCCCAAGAACATGAAGGGGACCTTGACCCCCATACAAATGATGTAGATAAAAGTCTTCAGGATGACACAGAGCCTGAAAATGGATCTGATATTTCCAGTGCAGAAAATGAACAGACTGAAGCTGATCAGGCAACTGCAGCTGAAAGTAATCTTCTTGAGAAGGGGGTGTGGGGTGGGTGTGTGTTAAGGAAAACACGTAGGAACGAGAGTTTTTGATGAAGAAATGTGGAAAAGATAATATTATTTAATGGATATCAGATACATTTTGGTAATTGTGGACTTTTTTCATCCTAGGTGGTAAAGTTAATTTGACTTCAACCCACAGAACATCTATTAATGATCCATTTCATGCATTAACATCTCATAGGCAATACGATTTATAGACTTCCTTTGGAGGACATACGTCTTTCTAAAGAGGATGATAAATATCCATTAGCGTGTTGCATAGAAACATCAGTTTCCTTCTTAAGATTAGTTTCATAGCAAACAGGTGACCTAGTAAGATTTTCTGGAATATGACTGAAAATGTTAGGAAATCTTTATCAGTTTAGAAAATATTATTATGGTCAAAAAAGTACTGAAATTAAATGCAAAAACAAATCTTTTTGAGTAACCAACTGACATACAAAAAATTTCATTTATTTTTATATCCTGATATGTAGTAATCACTACAGTTGGGTGTGCTGATAGTATTTTTTCTAAGCAAATTTATAAGAGAAAGGTTCCAGTTAGCTTTGTTGGATCTTTGTTAAAATATTTTTTAAAAAAAGATTACAAGATTACAAAAATTAAATTATTTTTTATAAATTTGGCCAGCCGTGATGGCTCACACCTATAATCTCAGCTACTCGGGAGGCTGAGATGGGAGGATCGCGTGAGTCTAGGAGTTCCAGCTTGCAAGAAGCTATGATCGTGCCATAGCACTTCAGCCTGGGTGACAGAGCGAGACCCAGTCTCTAAAACAAAAAATGGATTTCTCTGTAAATAATAAGATAATCACATGAAGTTATTTTTTCCCCAAACATTATTTTCAGCTTTAGTTGTTACATGAAACTGCGAGGGAGTTTCAGGTTGTTCCCTTTGCCCTGCCTTAGCTTGATATTTTTTTTCTTAACCACCTCTTCTCCATAGCTTAGTAGTGGCATGAATAGATGCCTTTTTATTTTTTCCCACAACTTTCTGAGAAGTATAATTTTTTAAAATAGTACTTCACTATTTACTTTAAAAGGGATGACTTTGGTAAACTAAACATTCACAGTACTGAAGCTAATAGTGAATCTAAATTGCTTATGTGATTTACATTTGTCTGGCCTGCTCTTTTTGCCAGAATGTTCCCTACTTTTCACCATGAGCTTATAAAGGGGCTGATTGAAAGGGCTAATCTCTAATAAAGCTGGGACTTTATTTCTTCATTTATTTGTTTATGCATTCAGCAAACATTGAGCATACTGTGTCTTAGACACTATGTTAGCACTTGGGGTTAAAAGATGATGGATATATAGCCATTGCATTTGGTGTTTTCTTTAGCCTACCTGGAGGGTCAGGTGAGCATAAATGAGCTATAATATGTGATACGTGTCCTGAAAGTGGCATGCAAAGGTAATTCTGCTGAGTGAGGAAATACCTTCATAGAGAAAGTGATAATGTTTTTGTTGAATCTTGATGGATAAAGGTAGTAATTGGCTGGCTAAAAATTGGGAAATTGTCCAACAGAGGAAACAACATGGACTAAGACCCAAAGAGTAGGAGTATCTACTGTGGGTGAGGTACCACTGTAGAGCCTTATATATCACAGAATTACGAATAAGTCATAGTTCCCTGTATTGGCATCATGATTATTTTGACTCTAAAGGTGTTTTTCTTCCAGCAGTTTATATAAATGAAAACTGCTTGAGAGCCACTGGTTCAGGGCATGCTTTCTGAAGTATATCTGTCACTTACTAGCTGTGTGACTTTGGACGTAATATTAATAGTTAACTTCTCTTAAGCATTTCTTATATATAATAAATATTAGTCACTGTTAACTTTAACCTATTTTAGCTAATTTACGTGAGGATTGACTCTTAATTCCACCAGTCATTCTGTACACTTTTAGACAGTGGCTCTGTGTATTTAGTTACATTAGAACTCTAATTTTCAGACTTTAGGTAATTTTAGCCAATTAGAACACAGAAATAAAATGCTTTAGAATGTTGGGAAAATTATCTATCAAGACATTTGTTATTATTCCACAGAAGAATCTAAATGCTCTTTGGATATTTTATAAAATAAGGTTACTGACTTCGACATGCTTATTTATCTGGTTTCTGCTTGTGGCATTTAGTATTTTGTAGAATGCTGCAAGACAGTACATTAGGAACAGTGAAATTATAGGGAAGACAGGCATCTGAAAGCCACCATTGTAAGTGGTGGTCCTTTATAGTAGTGGTAGGGGGCAGGGAGTGGATACAGTAGCACTCCCCGCTACTATGCAGTTTTATGCCATTTGGTATAGGATAGTGGCTCCTATGAGAGGGTCTTAGATCCCAAGCATCCTAAAATGATCATTGAGCAGCCTTGAATATTTTCATCATTTCAAAAAGCCTAATGGAAATCCTATATTTATCTGCAATAGACTATACAAGCTATTTGGAATATCAAGTTTCATCAGTTTCTCTTATGCTATTCAGAAGTTCTGATTGGCAGTTATTTGGGTTTTTTTAACATTAAATTGGGTAATGAATTCTTTTTTAACTTCTTAAATTTAATTTTATGTTGGAAATATAGATTTTATTGGGGAAGAAATAGTAAGAAAGGGCCCGGATGGCCCTATGTCTGTATCTTTAAGGACCTCACTGTATTAGAGTACAATGTTAATCTTGCTGTTATAGATGCGCCTAAGTAATCAAAATAGGCTTTAATAACATTTAATATATTAATATTATTTGATAAGGGTTAGTGTAGTAGTGTATGTACTAAATATAAGTGTGTGTAGGACATGTTAGAAATGTTTCATTCAAAATATTTCTAAAAGTTTGGGTTCTTAAGGGACCAATCTAGAAAATTCAGTTAAGTCATTATTTAATAGCTTGTCAAATAAATCATTGTTAAAATTGACTTGAATTTGGAAAATATTTTAAGTTTTGGTATAAATTTTGAAGATTTAACATGTATTTGTTTCTAATTTTATATATCTGATTTTTTCTTTTATTCTTTGTTGCTTTGGAAAGTTTTTCATTATAAATGTTTAGGAAAATTTTCCAAAAATTAAAATAATGTTCTCTTGAATTTTTCTTCTTTTAAAGCATTATCTAAAAATGATATATTATATGATGGGGAAAACCATGATTGTGAGGAAAAGCCACAAGACATTGTACAGAGCATTGTAGAAGAAATGGTGAACATTGTTGTTGGAGGTAGTGTACTTCACTCAAAATTATTTTATTCTGTCTTATGTGATTTCATCTGACTGGAGACTTTAATAATGTGTAGAACAAAAGGGTAAAATTATAAGCTCTTTCTTAAATTAGTGATTGTGTGTTGTGTGCAGAAAAATATCTAAATATCTTTGATTATAGAAAAGTACTCCTTCTTTTCTCAAGCTTCAGTTACAATCTTTTATAAAAACCCATTCTTCACCACTTCACTAAAAAAAGGTTGATTCCTTTTATTTTTTGTTTTTAGTAGGAGAGGGGCAGGGGTATATTTTCCATCATTCTAAGTGGTAAACTTTTTAAAAAAATGTTTAAATTGTTTTGGTTTTGAGCATTTCATATATTTGTAGGAAAAAAGCATTTCTTATAACTTTATTATCACAGACCAAATTATAATTGATACAGGGTCAGTTCCTGTCTACTGGATTATATTATAAAATTGTTTTAAAGTTTGTTAGGGGCCAGGTATGGTGGTTCACCCTTGTAATGCAGCACTTGGTGAGGCCAAGGTGAGAGGATCACTTGATTCCAGGAGTTTGAGACCATCTGGGCAGCATAGTGAGACCTTGTCTCTACAAAAAATAAAAAAATTAGCTGGGAGCAGTCCCAGTTACTCGGGAGGCTGAGTCAGGAGGATTGCTTGAGCCCAGGAGTTTGAAGTTACAGTGAGCTATGATCATACCATTGCACTCCAGCCTGGGTGACATAGTGAAACTCTTGTCTCCAAAAATGAATGAATGATTATTATAAATTTTACATTTTTCATAAACATTATTTTGGATAAGATTAGATTTGAGGCCAATCCACTGAAGCTTATTTAATTCATGGTATTTTCCACAGGGCTAAGCATAGGACCTTGCTACATGTACTTCTAGAAATTTGATTAAATGTATAGTGTGGATCTTGAATAAGAATAGTACTGTTTCAGCTGTACACAAATCCCATCATTTCTAAGAATATATTTCTGCCTTTAGAACAACTCTAGAAGCAAACATTCATCTAATTGCCTTCTTCATTTTTCCATTTTTTCATTCACCTTTTCATTCAACAAATACTATGGAATGTGTACAGTTGCATGGCTCTGTAGGGGGATACAAAAATTATTCCAAGGTAGAGCATGCTCTGGAGGGGAGAGGTTATGGATTGTATGTATATAATAGATTAATGCAATGTTGAAAGTGATAAGTTTCATTAGAAATAAACACTTAAAATTCTATTAAAATTCAGGAAAAAAGAACAAATATTTCTAGCTAAAATTATCCAGGAGGGCTTCATATAGGAGATGACATTTGATTTTAAACTGTATGAATTCATGCAGATATAGGGGAATGTTATTTCAGGTATTGGAAACTCTGTTAGCTAAAGTCCAGAGAAGAGAATGGTTGGATAGATTTGGGAATTGTCATGTGGTTTGGCTGAAGTATATGGTTTGTGATGTCATACAGTAGAAAATAAGATTAAAGAGGTAGTTTGGAGCCAACCAAGGGAGGGTTATAAATTTCCAGTTTAGGTTTTTGGGCTTTCATTGTAGGGCAAAATGGATTACTATTGAAGATTTTAGCATTGAGAGATGAAATGATCAGAACTATGTACCAAAATTCCACATTCCCAGAAGAAAAGCTGGTGTTCAGCACACACCACACTATTTGTACATACACTTTAGGCACAGTATGCCACTTTTATTAGTTCTGGGAATAGTGGGAACCCTCCCAAAATACAAGTTTCCAGGTGCCACGCAAGGGTCAGTTGTGGAAGTAGCCATTTCTAAAGATAGACAGTCTCAGGCCTGCTATGTCACCTCTTTTCTGCACAGGAGGTACTATTGGTAGAATTGAATCATGTTGGAGAAGTTACTTCGGGAAAAAGACACTAATATTTACTTTTGACATACTGAATTTGACCTTCAGATTGGCCACCCATGTGGAAATGTTTATGAAATGTGTAAAGGAGAATAGAACTCTGGCCTAGAGATATCAAGGCATTATTCTGTTACAATTAATAGTGAAGCCATAGGATTGTCAAGTGGGAAAATGTAGAAACTAGAAAAGAGACCGTGATCTTAGGGAGTATGAATTTAAAATAAAAAAAAAATATCATCAGAGAAGAAAGAAAACATTACATGCCTGTGCATTCTTTAAAAATCTAATAATATGGTTAAGGGGTTGGCAAATAGTGGCCCATGGGCCAAATTTGGTCTGTTGCCTATTTTGTAAGTAAAATATTATTGTAACACAGCCATGCTCATTTGTTTTCATATATTGCCTATAGTGGCTGCTGTTGCACTGCAGTAAAAATCATATGACGTGTAAAGCCTAAAATGTTTACGATCTGGTCCTTTACCAAAAAAAGTTTGCCAGCACCTAATGTGGATGAACACAGACTATGAAGTGAAAGTTTTTTCATTTTTCTGCAGAAAAATTTCAAACCTAGAAAAAAGTTCAAAGAACAGTACAGTCAACACCAGTATGCCCTTTATCTGGATTTACTGATTGTTAATGATTTTGCTACATTTGCTGTATGTGTCTTTAAATACACACACATACACACACACACACCTTTGCTGAACCATTTGAACATTTGTTGTTATACATCATGACATTTTACTCCTAAATACCTTAGCATATTATCTTCTACAATTCACAAGCCCACAATTCCATCTTCACACCTAAGAAAATTAACACTATTTCAAGAATATCTAATATACATATATTTTAAAATGTTCCCAGTTCCAAAATGTGTCTCTTATATCCCTTTTTTCCTTTTCTTTTTTAAGTCTGGGATCCATTCACTCAGTGATTTTAGCACCCCTTAATGATCCTTGTCTTACTCAGATGTTACATTGGGTTGCAATATAGTGATTTTCTAATTCTAACGTTAATTGACACTTTTCTATAGAGAAGAGTTCTCCTACTCCCTTTAAAAAAATAACACCAGGGGCTCATGAATTTCTTTATTATTGGATATGTTACAATTCTTTACCATCATTATTTTTATTCCCCATCTGCCAGTAGGAATCCCTTCAAATGAACACCTATGTCTTTTTTTTTCTTTTAAAAGGCTAGTCAAGTAAAGCAGTGCGAGTGGAGAAGGAACAAAGGAATATGTAACTGGTTGTGATCAATTAGTTGTAAACACCATTGCTCTTGGACCAGCCACCTGTGTCCTTTTGATGTGATTCCATTAGTCTTTGAACTTTTTCTTGATTTGTGGAACAGTAAGATGTTCCAGATTTACCTTCAACTTTCCCTTGCCCCAGCCCTGGAATCAGCTAGTTATCCAAGGAGTCCTTGTTCTTTTAGTGGGCATTTGTTTTGAGAGACCAAGATCTGGGTACTAGGAGTGCTCGTTGCTACTGAGGTATCATTACTTGTAGGCCTTTTCAATGGACAGAGATAGGGAAACATATACTCAATCACAAGTCTGTATGGATAGTTCCAATTCGCATCTAACACCACAAGGTTTTACCTCATTTTCCTGCATTTCCTATTTGTATCTCCCTTTTCCCACTTTGAAAACCCAGATTCCCAACAATAGGCCAGTAACAACAACAAACCTATAGGTTAAAGTTCAGATTTCTCTGTAATTATATGTGTCCTTAGGATATGTCCTACTAAAGATGAAGAGCGAGAGTACTGTTTTTAAAAAGTTACTTATGTTCTCTGGGAGGCCGAGGCGGGTGGATAGCTCAAGGTCAGGAGTTCGAAACCAGCCTGACCAAGAGCGAGACCCCGTCTCTAAAAAAAAAAAAGTTACTTATGTTAACTGTTGATTTAATTTTATTTTTAAATATGAAGAATATTTACATGGTTCAAAGTCAAAATTATATAACTGTTTAATCAGAGAACTCTTCTATCAACTCCTTCCCTTTCTGACCTACTTTCTATAGCTAATCACTTTCACTGGCTTTTAGTTTATCTCTTGGAGAAGTACATAAAAGAAGCAAGCAAATACACATATTTTTATTTCTTTTGCTTTCTCATACTTTTAGTAGGATAGTGTGTGTGTGTGTGTGTGTGTGTGTCTGTCTTGCTTTTTTCACCTAATATCTATTTCAGTTGATAGAGATTTTCTTCTCTTTTATCTCATGACTCTGTATAATACTCCATTATACAGATATATCATAGTTTATTCAGCCAGTCCCCTACTTGCACTTCGGTTGTTTCCAGTGTTTTGCTGTTATAAATTAACTGCAGTGAATTTGCAGTGTTATTCACTCCAGTGAATAACCTCGTGCATCTGTATTGTTTCATATTTATTGAGGTTTATTTCAGGGCGAATCCCTAGAAGTAAGATTACTGGGTCAAGTGGTAAATGAATATGAAGATCTATTAGCTATTGCTGAATTCCTCTTCATAGGTGTTGTACCCTTTTGCACTCTTACGAGTAATGTATAAGACTGCCTTTTTCTCCACAGCTGCCAGTAGAGTGAAAGACTTTGAATTTTTGCTGATAGGTGAGAAATGTATATCAGTTTGGTTTTAATTTGTATTTTTTGGAGACAGGGTCAAGCCATGTGCCCAGGCTGGTCTTGAACTCCTGGCCTTAAGTGATTCTCCTGCCTTAGCCTCCTGAGTAGCTGGAATTATAGGCATGCGCACAATGCCTGGCTGAGAATCCTTTGTATAATAGGATTCTGTGATATATTTTATAAGTATTTTCTCTGTTTGCCCAAGTCTTTTGATCTTGCTATGGTATGTTTTGCTCTATAAAAATATTTTTAGTAACATTTTTCCATGCATGCCTGCATACATATATTTAAATATAAATGGGAATATACTGTTCTTACTGTTTTGTAATCTGTCTTCCATAACTATCCTTTCATGTCACTTTGTATTTTATTATATTGCTGGCCTGTAATTTATTTAAATAATAAGAGTGGCATTTAGATTATTTCTAGGTTTCTGCCTTTTGTAAACAATGCGGTGATACACATTCTTATTATGGACATCTTTTTGCACTTTAGGATAAATTTATAAAGAAGGAATAGCTTGATCCAGGTATATGGACATTTAAACTTTGTATGCAGTGCTAAAATGTTGCTTTAATGATGGAATTTATCTTATTGTTTTAATTTGCATTTCTTTGGTTATTTGCCGGATCAAAACATAGGAAATAGTCATTTTTGTAGGTCAAGCATTGGCAATTTTATATATTCCAGCTGAATATATTTGAGCTATTTATCATTTTCTGAATTACCTATTAATCTCTTTTGCCTGTTTGTCCTTTTCTTTCTTGGTTTGTTTGTTTTTTGTTCTTATTTTCCACAATTCTTCATACTAACAAATTATCCCTTGTTCAATGTATTGTTCATTTTTTTTTTTCTGGTCAGTCTTTGTTTTGTTTTGCTTTTTTACCTTTGTTTATATTGTTATTTTGCTGAGCAGATATTTGACCACACAAAAAATTTAACAAATATCATCTTTTCCTTTGTGATTTTTGTTTTTATCTTTCTTAGAATGGATTTTACCCTACCCTAAGATTATAAAAATATTCTGTGTGTTTTTCTGTTACTATCGTTTTCAACTTTTGAGTTTGACTCTTTATCTGGAGTTTGTTTTTCTATATGGTATGAAATTAGATAGCTAATTATAACTTAAAGAATAATCCTTTCCTAATTAACTTGAGATACCAGTTTAATCCTAAATTATTCTGTTTTTTTGTTTTTCTGTACATTTACATTGAACTATTTGTTCCTATTCAGTGTTGAATTATTTAAATTATTTTGGCTTCATAGTACATTTGATCTTTATAGTCAAAGTTCTCATCAATTTTTAAATACCTGTTAAATGCATTTTTTTAGGTGAACTTTAGAAGATGTTTATTAAGATAAAAAAATAAAGCTTATTTAGTAATTTGAATTATATTGTACTTATAAATTAACTTTGGGAGGTATATCTTCGCAGTGAGTCTTCTTATCTAGAAAAAAAAAGTTCATGTAGTCAAATCTTTTATGTCTTTCACTAAAATTTTGTTTTCTTCCTTTGGTTCTTGCACATTTCCTGCTAAATTATTTCTGTCTTTTTGGTTCAGTTTTGATAGTATTTTAGTTAGGTTTATTTTTTCCCATTCCCTTATTTAATTCGAATATAGAACATTTTTGTTTTTCCATATTTATCTCCTATTTAGTCACCTTCTGAACTCTCATTATTTCTGATAGTTTTAAATTTGGCTATGTTGGATTTTCTAGGTGAATAATGATATTTTTGTTTTTGTCTCTTCCTTTACGGTGTTTATACCTCACTTTTGTTTCTTTTTGTTATATTTACATTGTCTAGAACCTCCAGAAAATGTTGAATAATGTTTTTAATGGCAAGGACCTCATTTTTTTTAAACATTATTGCTGTATTTCACCATTAAGTTTGATGATCGCTATTGTTTTTGGAGGATACTCTTTATTGAGTAGGTTTTCTTCTATTTCTAGCTTATTAAAAGATACTTTTGTCTTTTGTATATATATGATTGTATGTGTATGGGTGTGATTTTACTTTTGCTTTTTAAATCAGGAGTCGCTTTTGTATTTTTTATAGCATTATTCTAGAAATACTTTCTATTTCTTTGTTAATTCTTCTCCATTCTTCCCATTCTTCCTTTCCACATCTCACACTATACAGAAGTTGAGTATTCTAGATCATGTCCCTCATTGCTCTTACAGTCTTTTCTAATTTCCATCATTTTGTCCTAGGGTTCTATGTTCAGAGAGAATGTTACAAGGGGTTTTCAATTTGTGAATATTTTTTAGAAATGTCCATTCTGTTGCTTTTCCCAATGTGGTTTTTATTTCAGTAATTATATTTTTATTCGCAAGACCCCCGTTTTTCTCTGAGCTTCTTTTTCATAGCACTTTGATCTTATGTATTGATGCAATATTCCTTCACATATCACTGACAGTACTAATTAGAACTGTTCCAGCTATAAAATATATTTTACCATTTGCTCAGATTGTTGTGCTTTGTCTTCATTTTTGAGCTGTAGACTTTACATTTCTATCTATTTGTAGAAAGATGGACTAGATTTGATCAATCTATAAAGAGCTCTCTCCATAATTATGTATTTTTCTTTTCCATTTCTCATGAGGCCTTCCTCTCCAGAATTCATGAGGTGACTGCAATCCAAAGGCAGACCTCTTTTCTGAGCAGAGAGCTGACTGAGAAATAGATGCCTCCTTTGAGCAAGGTGTGGCTCTAGAGGTCCTTGGGCTGTGTAGGCCCATCTCACTCACCATGTTGTCAGCACAAACCAAAGCCAAGTGAAGCTTAGGATAAATGATATGAATGTTTTATATATTCTACACTGAGAGAGATCTTCAAACTTAATTGGTTTGTTCTCATTCTCTCAACCTTTGATAGGGAATCTTAGGCTGCCTTCATTTAGTGCTTTAGTTAGCAGTGGTTAAGTAGAAACAGAGAAGGAGCCTAGAACTTTAGGGAAAATGGACAACAGCTAAGGTGTGGCAAGAGTTGAAGGAATTTTTTCTTTTTCAGAATGAAAAGATTTGAATATGTTTATTGGATAATAGGGAAGATCCAGTTGTGTGCATAAAATTGAAAATGTAATGTTAAAAGAAAATACTCAGTGGAGGAAGATTCTATTGAAGGCAAGAAGAGTTGGATTTGAGGGCAAATAAATGGTTTAATTTAGAAATGCAAAGGAATATTTTTCGTATTAAATAAAAGGGAAGAAAAAGATTATTGGAAATGTAAAGGAACTTTATGGTAGTGCAGGGGAATGTGAGGGAGCCTATGTTAAATTACCTAATTCTTATTTAGGTAGAGGGTGGAACTCATTTGTTAAGGAGAGGTGGAGAGAAAGTCATAGGAAAAGATATAATTGGGTGCAAAGAGAAAAAGTTTTGGAATAAGTACCTTGAGAAATGAGATAGGAACTCAAGTTTCTTATAATCATTGTTAACATTTGTGACTCTTTTCAGAGTTCTTTGCATATATAAGCATTCTTTATATAGGTAATATATACATATTATAATAAAAGCTATAATAGTACTTAGCATATCAAACATTACCATATTAAAGTTCCAAAAGTCCTCTGAGAAATTGTTTTGTATAACTCAGAGTTTTCCAAATGTATTTTATTACTGAATACCTTTTTTATGTTATACTTAAGTGTAAAACATACTTTAGCCAGTTTAATCTGTTGCAGGGTGTTTTAATCTGGAGAGCAGATAGCAGCTTCAGGGAACCAGAAGCTGCTACTCCTTTCACATTACTTGAATCAATTAAAAGTTGGGGACATGTTATCAATTAGTAACAAAATTAGTAATAGCTACCCCTTATTAAGCACAAGTTATGTTCTTTATGTATTGTGTGTGTGTTTTGGTGATTCCTCTTAGACCTTATTGTCTCTGTTGCTGATGAAGAAACTGAGGAAAGGAAAGATTAAATAATGTATTCAGTTAAATGGTGAGACATGATTGAAACATAGGTCTTATGTATTCTAGAATCCGTGTTCCTTACAGTGTAATATGTTTCCTTCATACTAGCCTCTTTCAGTTGGTAGCATGATGAAAGGAATAGTTTCATTATACCTAGAGTAGTTTTGGAACTTGGTATTATTTTTATTATTGATGTTTGTTCTACCAGAAGTCACTTGTTTCTATTTATGTTAATTACAAGTATGATTATTCAGAATGATGTAATGAAAAATATTCAGTGGTGCAGGCCATCATTTTTCTAGCTATAATCCAAAGAAGATATGTTATCGGCGATATTAATAGGTAATTCTTAAAAAAAGGGAGGATGTTTATGGTAAAATAATTTTGGAAATACTATGTATGTGTATCCTCTTTGGAGAACTTAGCACATATTAGTAACTTAAAGACTACAGTAAAGAAACCTATTTTCTAAACCGATTTGACAGTGGATATTTTTTCATGGAACTCTTAAGATTTTAAGACATTAGCATTCATCAGAATGCAGTTTAGTAAACTCTAATATAGACTAAAAAGTAAGCTTCTGTTTTGGCACATCCTGGTTAGCCTTTTATCAGCTAAGTGTGTTTCATTGCCAGAGCAACTTAAGGATTGTATTTGAAAGTGTGCCAAATGCATACTTACTTACTAGTAAGTATGCTAACCTTTAAATGGTGCCAACACATATTTTATTTCACATTGCTTTTCTACCACTGTTTCATTTTAAATACTTTATGCTTTTTAGATACACTTCAATTAAGTCAGATATATTTGCATGTTTTTTATTATCATTTTAGATATGGGAGAAGGGACTACTATAAATGCAAGTGCAGATGGCAACATTGGAGCTATAGAGGATGGTAGTGACAGCGAAAATATTCAAGCAAATGGAATTCCAGGAACACCAATTTCTGTTGCATATACACCATCCTTACCTGACGACAGATTATCAGTCTCTTCCAATGATACTCAGGTATAAATGGGTGAGGGTGCTGTTAATCTTACAAATTTATAGGCTACCAACACCTTGTCATGAATATTTCCAGTTGATGATACCGATTCATTTTAGTTTGGGGAAATAAGAAACTTGGGGTTTTTTTCCTCATTGATATAAATTATAGTAGTTTATTCCCTTTATATTTTGATAGCTACCTTTTCAACTCTAAGTTATGACACATCTGTGTTCGTATCTTCCCCACTCCACCCCCATTGAAATTACCTTAAAAAAGAACATACCTATCACATGCTCAAAGGATTATTCTAGTATAGTGTGAGAGTGCCTAATCTGAAATCTAAAATGTTCCAAATCCAAAACTTTTTGAGTGCCAACAGGACACTCAAAGGTCATGCTCAAAGGAAATGCTCATTGGAGCATTTCAGATTTTGGATTTTTGGATTAGGAATGCTCAATTGGTAGAATGTAAATAATCCAATACCCTAAAAACTCTGAAATCCAAAACAGTTCTAATCCCAAGCATTTTGGTTAAGGGATACTCAACCTGCATCATAAGGTGAGAAAACTTTTAGAAATCTAGGGAACTTCATCTTCACCTTTGTTCAGGGTGACAAAGAAATCAATACGGTAGTAGTGATAGATTCTCTTCATCCTTCCTACCCTGTATTTTGTGTGTTTTTATCCTTGTCTTTTTAGATAAGGGAGCCCTACCCTAAGTCAGTGACCCATATTCAGGAGTAGGTTTTTCCGGCTTTGTTGACCTTTACCAGTTAAGAACGTTAAACATTGCCCCGCCTATGTCTTCCCAGAGTAGATATAAAATAGGACAAAAGGATAAAACACCCAATGACAGGTAGTAGAAAGCATAGTTTAGGCCTTTGGAGATAGGTATCTTGTCAGAGATGTGTTAGCTTTTTATCAATAATAGTATGAGCTGGATAACTTTAGGAGTTTATTTGGTGGTAAATAAGGTTTGTTTTAAAAATGCATTTTTTAAAGTATTTATTGTTGAGTTTGCCATGGCATGTTAGAGTAAAGAAAAACAATGTGGCAAATTCCTCAGCTACTTTCCCTTCCAATAGTTGGGGGAAACCCCACTTGTTAGTGAATTGAATAAAATGTACTGAATGGCTGAAATGATTTTACACTGGCAAATGTCTTTATTTTCATGGTATGTTAACTTGTTTAGGAATCTGGAAATTCTTCAGGACCTTCACCTGGTGCTAAGTTTTCCCATATTTTACAAAAGGATGCCTTTCTAGTATTCAGGTCATTGTGTAAACTATCAATGAAACCACTGTCAGATGGACCACCAGACCCAAAGTAAGTAATTAGCTGTTTTGTTTGACAAATAGTGGTTTTTAGGCTTGAAACTTACTTATTATTAATGTGATGTTTGGATTTTCTTTTGTTCTTCTTGTCCTGTAGAACCTTAAACATTTTTTTTTTGTTGGGAGGGGCGTGTATTTTACTTTAAAAAAAAAAGTATTGAAGAACAGTATTCAAAACTGGTAGAGTGGGGTTACCTTACACTATTTCCTAAAGGGTATAAGAGCATTATAGAATAGTGCCTGGTACATAGTAGATGCTCAATAAGTATTATTGAATGAATGAGTGGATGAATTCTTATCTCTGTATTGTAAGTAACTTTGGAGTTAACGTAACTCTGTTTCCCAGCCTCGTGCTAGGCTTCTGGAAACTGCCAGTCCAAAGGTACTAAAACCTAAAAGAAATACATTTTAAAACTTATAATAAATGATAATACATATTCATTAAGGTCTGACAAAATGTCTGAGGATGATATCTTTTCCTGTAGGGAGCAAGAAGTACTTTGAGATTGGAGTCACTTATCTAATTTCCATCAAATATATTAGTTTAAATCCTAGGAAAGTCCAGTTTTTCTGAGTCATAAATGGTCAAATCTTTCATTTCATATGATTCAAATGTAATTAATTACTGCTTGGATTGAGTTGGAGAGTTATAAGAGTGGTCTGCCTCTCTCATGTAGCTTGATGTACTGCCACATGATAATTTTAGGAAAACTTTCTGGAGAAAGAAATTTTGGAGAAGACCTGAGTAACTTTAAGAAAGGGATATTGACATAGGAGGAAATGTAAGCAACACTAATATAATTAAAAAAAAAAACTCTATGGAGTGTTTCAGTGTTTCAATTAAGAAGACTAGAAATAGTTGCTGTAAAACAGTGTAAGTTTCTAGGAACTACATATGTTGTATTTTCTATAGTTTTGTTTTATTTTGTCACATTGTACTGGTTTAGGGAGAAACATCTTTTAGGCACAGAAGTCTAAAATCGTAAAATCTTTTTAGCCCAAATCCTGAATGTCAGAAATACAATTTATTGGTTCTTCTGTGTTTTGGAAATATAAACTCTACAGAAAAAGGATTAAAGTTATATATAAGCTTGATTATGCCCTATATACTGTATAAGAGTATATTTTTAGGTTGGGCATGATGGCTCATAGTTGTAATCTCAGTGCTTTGGGAAGCTGAGGCGGGAGGATCACTTGAGGCCAGGAGTTCAAGACCAACCTGGGCATCATAGTAAGACCCCATCTCTACAAAAAATTTTTAAAAAATTAGCTGGGTCTGGTGGCACATGTCTGTGCTCCTCGTTTCCGGGGAGGCTGAGGCAGGAGGCTCACTTGAGCCCAGGTGTTAGAGGGTCCTATTAGTGTTCATACCCCTGCACTCCAGACTGGGTGACAGAGCAAGACCCTGCCTCAAAAAAAAATAAAAGAATATATTCTTGATAATTTCCATTTCTCAATATGAGAGGAAAATAACTTTCTAATTCAAAAATTGACAATTTTGATATCTCATTCTGAATCGATGAAGACCTAGTTTAAGAAATAAGTAACTTAGGATTTGGTGTTATTACCGAAGGCCGTTTCTTTTTTTGCAGATGTTTTAAAAATGTTACTGACTTTAAAAGCCTTTTTAAAATGTAAAAAATATGATTTGGAAAAAAGCTAAAAACAGAAAAGAGGGAATTCTTTAAAATGGAATGAAAAGGACACAAAAGAAAATATATGAATTTTGAGGAGTACTATTGGGGTGGCATGTGTTCATTGAACCCTGAAAAAAGAGTGATCTAGTTTTGAAAAGTTGCAGTCTTTCATATTACAAAGGATTCTTTCTTTCTTTCTTTCTTTTTTTGGAGACAGGGTCTCACTCTGTTACCTGGGCTATAGAGCAGTGGCATCATCATAGCTCACTGCAACTTCAAACTCAGGAGCTCAAGTGACCCCTTGCCCAGCCTTCCAAGTAGATGGGACTACAGGCTTGTGCCACCATGCCCGGCTAATTTTTTAGATTGTTTGTTTGTTTGTTTGTTTAGTAGAGACAGAGTCTTGCTATGTTGTTCAGGCTGGTCTCCAACTCCTGGCCTGAAGCAATCTTCCTGCCTTGGCCTCCAAAGTGCTGGGATTACAGGTGTGAGCCACTGTGCCCAGCCCTACAAAAGATTCTTATGAGAAATATGTAAATTTATAATCCTCCTACTTAGTGGGATTAAACCAAATATTAGGAAATTATATTTGAAGACCTTCTTGACTTGACCATCAGGGTTATAAAACAATTGGAATTGAATACTGAAAGAGATCAAATTTTTCACCTTTGCAAACTGTTATTTTTCCAAAAGAGAATATATGGTTTTCTGTCTTGAATGATTTTTTGCCAAAAAACCAATGAGCTTTTGTAATTACATAATTTCTTTTTTGTCTTTGTTTCTCTTTTGGCCTTGCTAAAATGATGATTCAGAAAATATTCTTTAAGCCTGAGCCATAATTTGAGAAACAACCCCATGAAAAACTGCAGACCTGAAATTTCCAGTCTCTTTTACCTATCAATAGTATAATTGTGTCATATGACAATCAATTATTTGATCATTTCTTCATTCATTAATGCCTTGTACATAGTAGATACTTAATAAATGGATGAACATAATAAATCCATTAATTTTTTGAGCACATACTATGCATTTTGTTACATGGGGATACAAAGATAAAATATAATAAAAATACATTTTAGAGAATGGTAAGATAATAGGATTTGATTATTGTAGGAATTGAGCAAAAAAGGCTATAAATGTGAGCTAGGCTAGGGAGAAGTAGCAGTTTATAAGCCTTGGAAAGCTAGAACAAGAGGGGAGATAGTTGGCTCACTCCGTATTTTCCTGTAGCTATTCCAAGTCTTACCTTTTTCTAACTTGATTTATCTAAGCATTTTTTTTTTGGTAATTATATATTTGCTGTACATATTTTTAGATTCAGAGGAATGGGCATATTGGAAACATGACTATAAGCTATAATATTACTGACTCCCATTTTATTTCAAAGAAAGTAGTATTTTTTTTGAAACCCATTTACTTGAAATTAAATATTCCTTGTCAAATTTACGTAGCTCCTTGAATTACTTGACACTTATTATAACCATAAAAATTTTAAGGTGGAAATCAAGAACAATTAAGTTAACTATAGTGTGTGAATATGACTGAATACAGCATTTGGGATAAATTTTTTTAATAAATGAACCCACTGCTAGAGCATTTAAGTGTGTCCTGCATTTGAAATGTTGCATGGGATCAAGGTCCTTGGTCTGTTGGCCTTAAGAGACCAATTTCAATGGGAGAAAAATTATATTTGCAAAAGCAAACAATTCAAATGCTAAATAGTAATAAGAACCATGGCACAATGTATTGGTCAGAAATATAATTAAAAATTTTATGCCAAAAATGTTTTTCAGCTTTTTATTATAAAAATGTTGAGATAATTTTTAAATGTTCTAAAAGCCACTATGCTTATTTCAGAAACGAAAAAAATCTTTAAATGATTACTGACAAAGTAAGCTTGAGGTAGTGCAATAACTTACTAATGCAACCCAAATTTTTTATTGATGTCTAGGATTTTTGAGTAGCATAACTACAAAAAAATACATTGGAGCTGTTATATGTTAAGTATGGAACTTAATCTGAGAAGTTCATGATAATTTCTAAGGAGAAGTATGGTTGCAAAAGAAAGGAATAAGGCATAAATCTTCAAATCATTTTTTCTTTTCCAGTGTAACAGTAGATTGATATCGAATATTTGTGAATGATTTTTTTTCCATTTAAAACATTTGTGAAATTATATAGTACAAGGGAACATCAGGGGAAGTATGTACCCATTGTTAGTGGCTAAGTTGTCCATGTATTGTACTTTCTTTTTATATTGTAGAGTTTTCTGTTTCTCCCTATTTAAAAAGTTTGTGAAAGTATATGGTATCAGGAAATATCTTTGGAACAACTCTTTACTGCCATAATGCTAAACCTGTCCATGTACTGTGCCTTCTTTTTATCATTTTAGGTCTCATGAGTTACGATCCAAGATTCTTTCGTTGCAGTTACTTTTGTCCATTCTGCAGAATGCAGGACCCGTTTTCAGGACAAATGAGATGTTTATTAATGCTATTAAGCAATATCTTTGTGTTGCACTCTCAAAAAATGGAGTCTCATCTGTTCCAGAGGTTTTTGAGCTTTCTCTTTCTATATTTCTTACTCTGTTGTCAAACTTCAAGACACATCTGAAGATGCAAATTGAGGTATGTTTGCATTTAGGCATTAAAATGTAAGATTATGATTGGATTTTTTATTTGTTTTATGTTAAATCAGGTTATTAACTACACCGGAAAGTTTTCTAGAATGTGAAATAATATTTGTATATTGTCATGTACTTTTTTTTATTCACCTATTCAGCAAACATGTGCCTACAAAGTACTAGGCACTGGGTAGGTGCTAAGAATGCAAAATGAAATAAGACCTAGCCCCTGCCCTCTAGGAACTTGTACTAGTTGACTGAATGGTTCTAGCTCTCTTAAATTATTAATAATTTGGTCCTCACAATAGTCTTGCCATTGTATATATGGTATGTTATAATGAATTTAGTTATCCTAAAAGAAAGCTCTAAATATTTACTGCATCTACATGGTTTTAAAGCATTTAAGTATTAGGTACTTTAAAAGAGATGATTGAGGGGTATTATATTTTGGGGGTTATATTTTAGGATATTTGAAAAAATTAATTTTTGCTTTATACTTTTTTCTAATGTATACTTTATATTCCTAAAGTTTTTTCCCAAGATCTTTGGAAATAGAGGAACAGTTATGTGGTTCTAAAATATTTTCAGAGATTTAGCAAAACTAAATTAGGGAATCTTCCAACCATGTCTGAATGTATTATGCAGGTAAACAACCAGTTTCTGATTTTTTGTTTTCATCTTCAGATAATTCAGTACTTAAAAATAATACTTTATGTTTTACTGATTTAATGGATGCTTTTTTTCAATTTGTCTTTGTTAAAATATTATTTTGGTTGCGACATTGCATATTTTAGAAATATTCATTTTTTTGTTGGTCAGTTTTCACCTTCATATTATGTTTGATATGATATACAGGTTATGTTTTAATTTTTGTCAATTTTATATTTAATCCAAACTCAAGACTAATAATTCATTAGCCCAGTAGAAAGGATAAATTTTATTATTTTTACAGAATTTTGAGATGGTTAAAATAATCATCCTTTATTGCTAATGTTCTATAATGTCTATCAGAATTTTCTTAGAACATTGTTATGACAATGAAACAGAATAAGTGAAAGTTCTAAAATTTGGGCCATATTTTTGGACAGAAAAGGAATTTTGGTGCCTATATGTTGTCAAGTTTTAGGAGTTTGCCATATGTCTGTTAAAATAATATAAGGCATTTAACTAGGAAGAGTTGCTATTTTTAGATAATTTTTTCCTGTTATCTTCAGGAACTATAGATAAAAGAGACTTTTAAAAAACTTTTGGAACTTTTGCTTTTGTTAAAAACCAGTATGTCTTTCATTTGATGATGAGGCATTTAACTTGGCATTAGAGATTTTTGGATAACTGTACAGCCCGTTACAGGTTTTTGGACACTGAGACTCCACTTCTGTAAGGACTATTTAGTAAACTGTGTGAAATATAAATTATTATAGAACTAGATACCAGATATCATTTAAGTTGAAATTACTATTTTTGTAGAGTAAAGTTGACTTATTCTAGAAAAATGAATTTGAAAGGAAACACTGAAAGAAATTTCCTGTCAGCTTATACATGGTGGATTCTCATTGCAAAATTATTGTCATATTAGTCTAATTTTTAAAAGAGATCATTTAAAAGAGTTTATCTTACCCTCCATTGTCCCTCAATGGGAGATAATGAGACTAAAATAAGTATAGATATGCTTTCAAAAATATTAAACATATTCAAATTCTGGATGAGGTATGTTCCACTTTGAGAAAGCCCAACATATGAAAACATAAATTTGCAAAGCAAAATTAAGATTGTTACATGAAAATTCATTTTATGAGACTATTCACTTCAAAGTTTGTATAATGTGATTTTTCTATGGTCATTAAATTCTATATTGTTTGCAGAAAATACATTTTATATACACAGCTTTTCAAGAGAATATCTATTATGTAAGACAGTGTGCTTAATAATAGAGCTGTCATTCCACATGTATACATTGTATGTACTCAAATCATTACAAGTTTGATTTTTTAGAGCTTCTGTTGATAGGCGTGATATCTTATATTGCAATAATTGGCTTTGCTTATTAGTGCAATTTGATAAATCATAGAAAGTAGCTAAAGTTTTTTTCTCCTCTTTCTTCAAATCTATGTTATTTATTTATTTCATAAATCAGAGAATCCCAAACTTTCTTGATTCATGCCATCATTAGTCTCTAATGTTTTCATGTTCTCTAATGTTCTCTAATGTTATGGCACTTAAGCCAAAAGAAATACCTAGCAGTTCCATCTATTAAGCAGTCAGAGCCAAACAACTTAATATTTGTCTTAACAACCTACTGTCCATTTAAAAAAATAGTGTATCTAAATTGAAAGAAAAAAATCATATTTTTGTTCCATTCTTTTTTTTTTTATTTTATATTTTTTATTTCAGCATATTATGGGGGTACAAATATTGCGGTTATGTATATTG
>VBSM01001124.1:17050886-17062976 GCA_008086735.1 Cheirogaleus medius | reverse complement strand
TTCTGTAGAGACGCTCTGTCTGGCGGTGTTTCTAGTCCGCCATCTTGCTCTGCCTCCTTTTTGTTCCATTCTTAACCACAATTACTTACCACTGGGTTGGGTGTGCCAATTAGACACTGTACACAACTTCTTAGACCTTGGAATCAGATTGGACATTGCCATCCTCATTCTTATTCTTCATTGATTTTCATGCATTACTTGCTTTTTATCATAGCAATTACCAAAATGCAGGTTTGCAGAGATGATGATGTCATAGAAGGGAATGTAGTATGATCTAATCAAAAGACTTGAACAGTCTTTCATAGTATCCAACAGATATATTTCCCTGTGAATTTTTCTTCAGAAATTCTTATGGCACCTCTATGAGTTTGCTTTAGCATTCTAGGTGCTTTGGAGCAGTATTTGGGAACTGTGGCCATGTTGCCATAAATATTTATTAAATACCTACTATGTATCATGCAGTGTGAACACAGTGTACAGCAAGAATGACTTGGTCCCTACCCTCTTCTACCTTACAATCATAGGAAATACTGATATTAAGCAAGTAAATAGAAATGTGTTGAGCTATTTGGTAATTGCTATGATAAAAAGCAAGTACTGCATGAAAATCAGTGAAGAATAAGAATGAGGATGGCAGTGTCCAATCTGATTCCAAGGTCTAAGAAGTTGTGTACAGTGTCTAATTGGCACACCCAACCCAGTGGTAAGTAATGTGTTGAAAGAAAAGCATATTACAGGGGTTCCTAACCCAGTTTGGAAGGAGATTTAGTCATATTATAAATATATTTATTTCTGGATTCATAATACATATGATCCATGAATTTTAATTTGTTTTTGTTTTTTAGTCATCACTTCTTAAATCATAGTCACATTTACAAAATAAACTTGAATCTGAAAATTTTTAGCTGTTAAATTGAAATTTATTTCATTGGGTTGATTAACTCCTTTGTGCTTGATATTATTTGGTATAAAGAAAAGTGAGAAATAGTTTGTATATAGTTTTCAGACAGAGATTTTCACTTTTGTGAATAATTAGAAAAATATTATAGCATTATAAGACTTAGGGAATATGTACAATTGTTATTAATTAAAAAATAAAATTAATTGTCCTGTGTGAGGATGAGAGCAAAAAGATTAAAAAAAAAATAAAAGACCTAGGTCATTTTTATTGTGTTGATAGAGTGTAAGTTACATTTGAATCTAGAAACAGGCCTGCCCAGTACTACAATATCTAAAAAATGTAACTGATGAACAGAGCATAAATTATGCTCTTTGAGGGCATTAAAAATGAAACCTAAGTTATATTAGTTTTGTAAATATGTTCAAGAAATTATTACCCCGAGGACCTCCAAATCTTTGCATTTTTCTCTTGTAGTAGCTATGTGATGGTAAACAAAACACAACAATGCAAAGTGCAGTGCTGGTACCAGAAGAGCAAGTTTAAGTCACTCACCAAAATTATTTCATTTCTGAGGTTTCAGAGATGGAACTCAGAAAGAGTTGGAACTCCACAGGATCCTGGGTCCTAATCTCTGCTCCTCTACGGCTTGGGATGTTTAAGAAGTGATCACACGTGAATTCTAAACAATATTTTAAATAGAAGTTTTCCCTTAATCACAGGTGTTCTTTAAAGAAATTTTCTTATACATTTTGGAAACATCTACCAGCTCATTTGATCACAAATGGATGGTTATTCAGACACTGACAAGGATTTGTGCAGGTATTTGAAATTATTTATTATCTCTTAGGTTTTTAAAAGGCCCAATGTATGCATATATTCAATGCATTTTGTTAAAATTAATATGTTATATTGTTACAGATGCTCAAAGTGTAGTGGATATTTATGTAAACTATGACTGTGACTTAAATGCAGCCAACATATTTGAAAGACTAGTAAATGATCTATCAAAAATCGCTCAAGGAAGGGGCAGTCAAGAACTTGGTATGAGTAATGTTCAGGTAAGAACTTTGGAAACATTTTCAAATTTAAACTTTGCCAAGGAAGAGCCAGGTATTATCCTTAAAAGACTTTTTGTTTTTATTGTATTTTTGAATTATTTTGTAGGAATTGAGCCTGAGGAAAAAAGGTTTGGAATGCTTAGTGTCGATTTTGAAGTGTATGGTTGAGTGGAGTAAGGATCAGTATGTGAATCCCAACTCTCAGACAACTCTTGGTAAGGTGACATTTTGCATTGTAATTCTTCATCATTTTAACTAAATGGTACTTTGGAGGAGAGTTATGGATGCTGTTAAAACAGTTTCATGATGTATTTAATCATTTAACTGATAAGGAAACATTCTCTATAAGTTAAATGACTAGTTTTAAAATTGTGAATTTTTAAGTTAGTTATCCAAACTATTTTTTCTTTCCAAATCTTCCTAGAAATATTTTGAATATTATATAAAGTGAAGTATATTTATGTAACTTTGTTATAATTGTAGAAAAAATGTATTAAAGCCAGTATGTTTGGAGAAGGTTGAATTGTTCATCTGTGTTCGATGTTTACCCTCATTCAGAGAAAAACTTATAGCTGCAGGGCTACACTAGTGTTATTGAAAACTATTCCTCATGCAAATGAGCTGAGAGCAGCAATCCAGTGGATACTTAGCACTGCAAGTGCAAAAAGAACTCTCCTTAATGGCGTAGATAGCGGTCCCCAACCTTTTTGGCACCAGGGACAGGTTTCATGAAAGACAATTTTTCCATGGACCAGAGAGAGGAGGGTGGTTTGGGGATGATTCAAGCACATTACATTTATTGTGTCATCAAACCTTTGTACTAATGATAATCTATTTGCAGCTGCTCTCCAGTGCTAGCATCACTGCCTCAGCTCCACCTCAGATCATCAGGCATTAGGTTCTCATAAGGAGCACACACCTAGATCCCTCGCATGTGCAGTTTATAGTAGTGTTCATGCTCGTATGAGAATCTCATGCCACCGCTGATCTGACAAGAGGAGGGCCTATGTGGTGATGCAAGTGTTGGGGAGGAGCTGTAAATACAGATGAGCTTCACTTGCTCACTCACTGCTCACCTCCTGCTGTGTGGCCTGGTTCCTAACGCTACAAACCAGTACTGGTCTGCTGCCTCGGGGTTGGGGACCACCAGGTGTAGATTGTACATGTACAAGTTACAGTGTGTTTTTATATCAAAGTATATTGTTTATTATGTCACCTAATACTTTATTTGTATCAAATAGGTATCTAAGCAACATTGAAATGCCTTGCTTTATTTGAGAATTTGTTTTCCCTTTCACATTTTTTTACTTTGACAGATTAATGTACTATATCAGTTTTTCTTCTTTCAGGTCAGGAGAAACCTTCAGAGCAAGACATGAATGAAATCAAACACCCCGAGACAATAAACAGATACGGAAGTTTAAATTCCTTGGAGTCAACATCATCATCAGGAATAGGCAGCTACAGTACACAGATGTCTGGCACTGATAATCCAGAACAATTTGAGGTCCTAAAGCAACAAAAAGAAATAATAGAACAAGGGATAGATTTGTAAGTTTCACATTTTAAGGAGAAATGTTATTGAATATCCCTCTGCAAGTACTGTGCCACACCTGCCCTGGGTTTCTCTACATCTTGTGATTATTTTTTATTCCTTCATTATCACCATTCAGTGAGTAAAACAGGGTAGTTCTCTTGGATCCAAGAATTCTATTGGTTCCTTATTCAGCTCCCCTTATTCATTACAGCCTAACCCAAATAGATTCTTACAATGCCCAACTATAGTTGTCATATAAATTAATTTGCACCATATATTAAGTACTGTTGATGAACATCATCTGTGTAGTTTTGCATTGTTTAGCTCAGTTATGAAATCACCTATTACATTTCCCAGTCATGTGACAAATCAAAAAATTTTAAGTATGAAACTTCGAGCTAGCCTTGCTCCTTTATAGGTTTTATATTTTCTTCAGTTGGATTACAAAAACACTACTCTTGTTATTGATTTTATGTGTTGACAAGATGATCACCTCTCTTTCCCACCTGGCTACTATACCAGACCCTAATCTTGTGAACTGAACTTTCCTACTGTGGTCTGTGATATCTGCCTGCTCCTGGACTATTTCCTGTGTGAATACTACCATGCTGCCTTCCTTTCTCTTATTTCCCATCTCTTCTTTAAAAGAGATGCCATAACGAAAAAATGATATTACTGGTCTTTCTCCATGAATCTGGCTATTGCAAACTATGAAAAAATTCCCTTGTATGTTTACTTGCTTTGCTACTTCTGCTGTAAAGCATTTCTTCCTGATAAACTTAAGCTGTGCGTTTTGGTGGATGTTCAAGTGTCTTTTTTTCAGTGTTCATATGAAAAAAATTTGACAAAAATGTACATGTATTCTGTTAGAAAATTATAAAATCTTACAAAATTGCCTCAGGAAATAGCCATCAATCCTTTATTCATTCTAATTGTTCAGTCAATATTTATTCCCTCTGTTCTAGATGTTATGCAAGGTCCTGAGGAAACTAGATGAATGGAACAGTCCTTCCTTCTGAGGAGCTCACTGTCTAGTATGCGTAAACAAATATGCATATTAAAATTCTGCTGGTCACTCAGCAAACATATATTTGATAGTTGGGACTATATGCCAAGCATTATAAAGGCCCTGTCCCTGTATTTAAGATTATAGTCTAAATATGGGCAAAAATAGTACTGTATAAGGTCTATAAAAGAGTATTGTACAAAGTGCTACTAAGGTATGATACCTCTATTGGAAGTACTTGAGGAGTGAGAGACAGTAGTCACAGGGCTTCAGAGTGGAGATCTCCCTAGCTTCCAGTCCTCCTCTCAGCTTCTGGACTTGATTTTACTTGCTTTCATGTAGCTGTGTTCCCAATATATACTCATCCACAACTATTCCCTTCATGACACCACTCTATCCTGTTTCCTTCCTACCTTTCTGACCATGTGGTCTCAGTCTTGTTATGGGCTCTTTTTCTCCAGCATACACGATGGCATTGCCAGGGTTCTGTCCCTCAGCCCATTTCTTTTTTTACTTTGTATCTTCTTCTGATGGATCATGTTCTTTTTCATGACTTCAGTTACTATATCTATGTGCTAATATTTCACAACTCCCAAGTATAATTTTTATCATACATACCTCTACTTAAGTCCAGATTCATATCTCTAATTGCTTGTTGAAATCTTCACAGGATATGGCATAGTTTCTCACACTCAGTATGTCCATAACCAGGTGTATTATTCTCTGTTCTCTTCATAATCAGCACCCTAATGCTACTACTGAAAACAAAAGACAAACAGAAAACCCTGTTGTTTCTGTATTTCTTATTTAGGCAAATGACTCCAGCATGTTAATAAATTTATAAGCTAGAATCCTGGAAGTTAGCTTAGATTTTCCCCTCACTCTTGAATATAATGTGTCACTAAATCCTGTTGGTTCCATTTCCTAAATATTTATGCAATCTATTCTCCTTTCTCCATTTTCCACAAGCTATTCTCACAAGTAAAACCATCACCGTTTCTTGCCTTGACTAGTATAATCTTTTATAATTGGCTTACCTTTCTGTGGTCTTGTATATTCCTTAGTCTTTCTCACACTTAACTAGAGTAATCTTTCTTGAGTGAAAATCTGTTTCTATTTCTCCGCTCTCTTCCTCTTAGACAGTAAAGCCAAAGCTTCTTGTGATGGCAATATGTTATAGTACCTTCGTGATTTGGATCTGCCGTATTCTAGGCTTTATTACTTGACATTTCTCTGTTTATTATGATATGCTGTCTTATGCTTTTGTCTATCAGTATGTTATCTCCTTCTCTGGGATGTTTTTGCTTATTGTTTATAAGAGATACAATCATTCTTCAAAACTCAGTTCCAGAGTCACCTTTCCCATAAAATATATCTTGACCATCTTAATCAATCACTTCTGTGTTATTTTCTTCCCTTGTGAATATATTTATTTGTTGCATTTTTACTAAAATTTTTTAAAATTGTGTTTTTCCATTTCAGTTAGAGCTTTTAGAGAACAGGGATTGTGTTTATCTCAGTGGAAAATGTTTGATTTTAGTAAAAGTATGTGATTATGGTTGAATTAACACTTGACAGGAGAACCATCAGGAAGGCAGAACAGGCAAGAACATTCCAGACAGAATGGCATGTGCAGCAGCACCAGAAGGAAGGGAGGATATTTGTAGAATATTATTCAGCTTAGCAGGGGCAGGATGAAGAGGAGTTGCAAGAGATGAGATGAGAGCATTGAGTTGGATCTAGATTACAGAAGGCCTTACTCTCTATGTAAAGGAGTTTTTGTCTTGAATCTCTTGACACTGTCATGCTAGTTAGTGAAGGATTTTAAGAGAGGAGTGCAATCATCAGATTTGTTTTGTAAATACGACTTTGCCAGTAGCCTGAAAGTGGATTAGACAGATTAGAATAAGGGCAAAAGGAGATGAGGAGACCATTTAAGAACTATTGCAGTAGGCCAGATGACAAGTGATGAAGCCCTGAAGTAGTAAAAGTAGAAAATAAATGATTTGTAAACAAAGAGGTAACATTTGAGTTGGATCTGTAAGCATATGTGAGAGTCCCCAGTGAATGGAGCAGGTAAAGGGCATGCAGAGGAAATAGACTTTAAAAATACATATGTTTAGGGAATGGAATAGGATATATGGGAGGAGATGAGTGAAAAGGAGGTGAGAGATAATAATCTGGAGATACATTAAGAGAGCTTTTGTGTGCCAGTCTAATATATTTTGACAAATGAGCCAAGATTACTTGTGGATTTAGGAAAATATATATTGAAAGTACAAGCATACCTCAGAGATTGTGGGTTCAGTTCCATACCACCTCAATATGGTGAACATCACAATAAAGCAAGTCACGCTAATTATTTGGTCTCCCAGTACATTTAAAAGTTATGTTTACACTATGCTATAGTCTATTAAGTGTGCAATAGCATTATGTCTAAAAAATGTACATACCTTAACTTAAAAATACTTTATTGCTAAAAAAAAAATACTAATGATCATCTGAACCTTCAGCAAATCATAATCATTTTGCTGGTGGAGGTTCTTGTCTTGATGTATATGGCTGCTGGACTAATCAGAGTGGTGGTTGCTGAAGGTTAAGGTGGGTGTAGCAGTTTCTTAAACTAAGACAGCGATGAGGTTTGCTATGATGATCGACTCTTCCTTTCACAAAAGAGTTCTCTGTAGCATGTGATGCTATTTGATAGCATTTTACCTGCTATAGAACTTTCAACATTGGAGCCAGTCTTCTCAAACCCTGCTGCTGCTTTATTAATAAAGTTTATAGAATATTCTAAATCCTTTGTTGTCTTTTCATCAGTGTTTACAGCATCTTCACCGGTAGACTCCATCTCAAGAAACCACTTTCTTCACTTATCCATAAGAAGCAACTCCTCATTTAAAGTTTGATCATGAGATTGCAGCAATTCAGTCTCATCTTCAGGCTCCACTTCTGATTCTAGTTCTCTTGGTATTTCCATCACATCTGCAGTTACTTCCTCCACTGAAGTCTTGAACCCCTCAAAATCATCCATGAGGGTCAGAATCAACTTCTTCCAAACTCTGCTAATGTTGATATTTTGGCCTTCTCCCATGAATCACACATGTTCTTAAGGCATCTAGAATGGTGAATCCTTTTTAGAAGGTTTTCATTTTACTTTGCCTAAATCCAACAGAAGAATCACTTTCTATGACAGCTATAGACTTACAGAATGTATTTCTTAAGTCATAATTGCTCCTTAATTTATGGGCTACAGAATGGATGTTGTGTTAGCAGGCATGAAAACATTTACCTCCTTGTACATCGCCTAGGTGACCAGGTGTATTTTCAATGAGATTCCTTTTGAAAGGAATCTTTTTTTCTGAGCAGTAAGTCTCAACAATAGGCTTCAAATATTCAGTAAACCATGCTATAAACAGATGTGCTGTCATTTAGGCTTTGTTATTCTGTTGCTAGAGCACAAGCATCATTAAGGGACCTAGGATTTTCAGATGGAACATGAGCATTGGCTTCAATTTAATGTCACCAGATGCATTAGCCCCTAACAAGAGATTGCTTGTCCTTTGAAGCCAGTCATTGACTTTTCCTCTAGCTTTGAAAGCCCTAGATGGCATCTTCCAATAGAAGGTTATTTCATCTACATGGAAAAATCTGTTGTGTAGTAGAGCCACCTTCATCAATGATCTTAGCTAGATTTTCTGGGTAACTTGCAGCTTCTCCATCAGCACTTGCTGCTTAACCTTGTGCTTTTATGTTACAGAGATGGCTTCTTTCCTTTAGCCTCACGAACCAACTTCTGCTGGCCTCAAACTCTTCTTCTGCAGCTTCCTCACTTCTCTCAGCCTTCATAGAATTAAAGAGAATTAGGACCTTGCTCTGGATTGGGCTTTGGTTTAAGGGAACATTGTGTCTATCCAGAACACTAAGTTTTTGTCATATAAGCAATAAGGCTGTTTTGCTTTCCTATCATTTGTGTGTTCACTGGAATGACACTTTTCACTTTCCTTCAACAATTGTTCTTTTGCATCACAACTAGGCAAGAGGCCTACCTTTACTCCTATTTCTGCTTTCAACATGCCTTCTTCACTAAATCATTTCCAGCTTTTGATTTAAAGTGGGAGAGGTGTGACTCTTCCTTTCACCTGAACACTTAAAGCCTATTATCAGGTTATTAATTGGCCTAGTTTCAATATTGTTGTGTCTCAGGGAATAGAGAGGCCAGATTAGAGGGAAAGAGATGGGGAAATGCCCGATCGGTGGAGCAGTCTGAACATGTACATGTATCGATTAAGTTTGCCATCTTATATGGGCACAGTTTGTGGTGCCCCAAAATAATTAAAATAACATCAAAGATCACTGATTACCGATCACTATAACAGATATAACAATAATGAAAAAGTTTGAAATATTATGATGTGTAATAAACAAGATATGCCTATATGAGTTATTTAGCATTCACAGCTATAAAGTTCATCTACTACATGTCATTGTCTCTAATAATCTAGTTTACTGCTGTTAATATGTATTAAAAAATATACCATACTGCAACAAAAAGTCTGTTAAATGATCCATTTCAGTGATAAATATGGCCTTCCACTTAACTCTTTTCTTTCTTTTTAAAAATTATTTATGTGTCTTTTTTTTTTTTTATTGAGACAGGGTCTTACTCTGTCACCCAGGCTGGAGTGCAGTGACATGATCATAGTTTCACTATAACCTCAAACTCCAGGGCTCAAATGATCCTCCTGGCTCAGCCTCCCCAGTAGCTGGGACTACAGGCACATACCACCACACCCAGCTAATTTTTTAATTTTTTATAGAGACAGGGTCTCACTATGTTGGATGCTGATCTTGAACTCCTGGCCTCAAGCAGTCCTCCTGCCTTGACCTTCCAAAGGGCTGGGATTACCGGTGTGAGCCACCATACTTGGCTTCATTTGAGACTCTTTTTTTAAAAAGAAAAGAAAACTTTGTACAATGTAATATTTTAGTACATTCATATATTGATTATTTTAAATAAGTTCCTTTTTCCTGAGTGCTATTGGAAAATTAATTCACTGTAGTTTAAGATATTCTTTTCAGGAAATACAAATGGTTTTCTATTTTTAATATTCTCATTAACTTTAACATCATCTAGATTTAATAAGAAACCAAAGAGAGGAATACAGTACCTCCAGGAACAGGGGATGCTTGGCACTACACCTGAAGATATTGCCCAATTCTTACATCAAGAGGAAAGATTAGACTCTGTAAGAATACCATTTTATTTCATTCTAACCTTTTTTATAAAATTCGTTTTTAAGTTAGTAATACATATTGTGGCCCCTTTAAAATGTTTTCCTAAGTATGAAGGTAAGTAAAACCTAAAGAATAACCTTGGTTATAATATAAAAATATATAGTTGGCCCTATATATATATAGTGTCCGTGGGTTCTGTATCCATGGATTCAGTCAACTGTGGATTGAAAATATTCAGGGAAAAATGAATGGTTGTGTCTGTGCTGGAGATGTACAGACCTTTTCCCCTTATCATTATTCCCTTTACAGTATAGCAACTAGTTACATAGCATTTACATTGTATTAGGTATTATAATTATCTAGAGATGATTTAAAATATGGGGGGGGTTGTGCACCTTGGTTATATGCAGATACTACACCATTTTATATAAAGGACTTGGGCATCCATGGATTTTGGTACCCAAGGGAAGGTCCTGGAACCAATGCCCCAAAATACCCCAGGGACAAATCTGTGTGGGGGTGGGGGTGTGTGTGTGTAAAATATAAATTTTGCCTTTTAAGTTTTCTGAACTCAAAAGACTATCTTGATATTTTTATAAATACATTTAGTAGTGTAATTATTAGCTTCATGTTTGGAATTGTTTATCTTATAGTCAGAAACTTGTGAATCTTACGGGTTTTTTGCTTTTTAAGTGGCTATGTGGCAAATCTAACATGCCATTAGAATATCAATTTCTATCTTCTGTGTTTACTTTAGACTCAAGTGGGTGAATTCCTGGGAGATAATGATAAATTTAACAAAGAAGTCATGTACGCATATGTGGACCAACATGACTTTTCAGGAAAAGACTTTGTTTCAGCTCTTCGCATGTTTCTGGAAGGATTCCGTCTTCCAGGGGAAGCTCAGAAAATTGATCGATTAATGGAAAAATTTGCTGCAAGATACCTAGAATGCAACCAAGGGTAAATAAGATTCAAATGCTTATTGATTGTCAGCTATATCCAAGACACTATGCTAGGGAGCACCCAGGGATTTAGAAATAATAGGACATAATCCCTTGCCTTAGAGAATTTAGATTGTCTTCGATCTGGAAATGATAGGACAAATCCATAAAAAATTGTAATGTGAGATAGAACATAAATCATGAGAGAGAAAATTAAAAGTGCTATGGAGTTTGAGATGACTTATTTAAATGGAATGATAAAACAGTAAAGTTTATAACATGTTTATTTTTCCAGACAAACCCTTTTTGCTAGTGCAGATACTGCTTATGTTTTGGCTTACTCAATTATCATGTTGACCACTGACCTTCACAGTCCACAGGTATGTTTTCTTCTAAGTCAGTTTACAGTAAGTAGCGCAATTAAATATGTACTTTTGAATTCACTAATAGTTGAAATTTTAATCTTATTCAATTAAACCGATCACCAAATTGGGGTATTTAATCTGGGTTCATATACATTTTACAAAAGCAATTTTTAGTAGTAACTCCTTTATTTTTTAAAATAATTTAACAAGTCATTTTATTGGCCTTTAAGGTTCATATTCTTTAGGTTTATTTTTGTTACTTTTTAAAATTTTTAAATATTAAGGCGGTACAGATGTCTTTGATACATGGCGTGAGTCAGGGCTATAAATGTGCCCATCACCTGAATAGTGTTCGTTGTACCTGTTAAGTGGGTTTTTGCCCTTCCCATCTTCCCCCACTGTGTGATATCCAGTGACTTTTACTTTCCTCTGTGTACTTGTGTGCCCATCAGTTAGCTGCAAGTTATTAGAGTGTATATGTGGTGTTTGTTTTTCCATTCTTGAGATATTTAGCTTTATGGATAATGGTCTCCACTTCCTTCCAAATTCCTGCAAAAGGCATTAATTCATCCTTTTTTATGGCTGAGTAGTGCTCCATGATATACATATATCACATTTTGCTAATCCACTGATGAATTGATGAACACTTGGGTTGATTCTACATCTTTGCTATTGTGAATTATGTTGCAATAAACATTGGAGTGCAGCTGTTTTTTTGATAAAATGACTTATTTTCCTTTGGGTAGGTACCCAGTAGTGGGATTGCTGGATTGAATAGTAGGCCTACTTTAGTTCTTTGAGAAATCTACATACAGTTTTCCATAGAGTTTGTACTAATTTGCAGTTCCACCAACAGTGAATAAGCATTCCTTTCTCTCTGCATGCACACCAGCATCTATTGTTTTTTGACTTTTCAATAAAAGCCATTCTAATAAGAGTAAGATGACATCTCATTGTGGTTTTATTTTTTTTTATTTAATTTAATTAATTTATTTTTTTTGAGACAGAGTCTCACTCTGTTGCCCGGGCTAGAGTGCCGTG
>VBSM01001124.1:16975700-17050786 GCA_008086735.1 Cheirogaleus medius | reverse complement strand
CGCCCGCCTCGGCCTCCCAGAGTGCTAGGGTTACAGGCATGAGCCACCGCGCCCGGCCTCATTTTGGTTTTAATTTGCATTTCCCTGATGATTAGTGATGTTGAGCATTTTTTCGTGTTTGTTGTTCATTTGTCTATCTTCTTTTGAAAAACTTCTGTTCAAATTTTCGGTAGTAATTCTAATTAAGACTTTTAGTATCTGTAAAATATATCTGTATGTGTCATTCTTGTTGACAGACAACTATATTAAACTTAAGACATTTTAATCTAGAAAGATATTGTAGGTCTTCTGTCTATATTTGTCACAACATATAAAAACACTATATATAAACCATCTTTTTTTTAATGTTTCAAACTTAAACAGTAGAGAGATTAGTATAAAGAACCCTCGTATACTCACCCAGCTTGCACAGTTATCACTCTATGGCCAGTCTTATTCTATCTACATCCTTTCCTCCCCCAGATAATTTTGAAGCAAATCCCAGATATCATTTTATCTGTATTTATTTTAGTATGTATCTCTAAAAGAAAAATCTTCTATTTAAACATAACCACAATACTATCACAAGTAAAAAATTAACAATAATTTATCTAGGAAATGTTCAAATTTCATTTGCCTCATAAAATTCATAATTCCTTCTTAAATATTAAAGAAGTAGCACTTTATTTCTGATATCCACTAAAAAAGGTTATTTTTAAGGTTTTCATATTTTTTGCTTAGTTTCTAAAAACACACTTTGATATCTTTGGGTAAAATTATCTTTACTAATTATTTACAAAAATTTCTTCATATTTCTAGGGGTAGGTATCTAATGACATTTATTATTCTTAGGATATAAAATAAATTGTATACTTACTAATCTGAGATGTATTGGAAAAACTAATTTTTATTTGGAGTTCAAGATTAACCTTTGCAGTATGGAGATTTTTTTGATGTGTATTTTGAGATGTTGAAGGCAGAATTGATACGAAAATTATATACCAGACATGAGGTAGGAGTATTATATATGAAGTTACTCCTATTATAAACATCACCATTGAACAACTGTGCATTTACCATAGATTTACTTGATTTTATATAGAACCTTATTAGAAAATTATTTAAGATTTTAATCATTTAAGATGTGCCTTTGCCATATCATTGGCAGTGTAGTCAAAGCAGATCGTCTTTCAGGGTTTTCATTATCCAGCATGATTACTTTTTTCCATGGTTTTATAAGGCAGTCCACAGATAATGATTTATTTAGATATCTTTAGTTTTCAGTCTGATTTTTTATCTCATTTTTCAGTCTAAACCACAGTGTTTATAACCTTGGCTTACATTCCTTTGTTTTTAGAAGATTATGCTTTTAAAGACATTTTGTTCTGTAAATGAATAAGCAATATCATATGCACCTGTGCCATATTTTGCTATACATACATACATGCTCGTGCTGAGTTACTTTGAAGAAATATTGAAATTTCCTTTTGTATATTTTCATAAGCACCCAGATTGCTGAAAGTTTTTAAAGACATCCAGTTAGGGAGCATTATCTTTAGAATAATGCTCTGTTTTCAGCGTGTGGTTTCTGTTCATAGACCATGTGCTTGCAGTCCTATCTGACAGCGGCAACTGCTTGTTGTGAGCCTGTTCCTTGTCAGATTGCTGCTCAGCATCCTGTGCTGATACGCAGCCTACAGCTGTAGAGCAGCTTGTGAATTCCTATGAAGCTAAGTAGCCTGTTAGAAAATTGAACCATAATCTTGGCCCTAGTTGAGAACCATATGAACTATGACAAATAACAACATTTTAAAAGAATACAGGTAACTTTAAAGAGATTTCTAAAAACTGATTCTTCTCATTCTCAGTTTTCAAACTTAAAATGCAGGTGAATTTTAACAAGCCATTTTTGTTCCTTTTGCATTTAGAATATTTATAGTTAGGCTACCTTTTCTATAGTGTGTGAGTCAGTGAATTTTTAAATTTTTGAGGTATTTTTAGAACATATTTTAAATTTTTTGTATGTATTAATCATCACTAGTAACAACCAACTTTAAGTGATTTAAACACTAAACAAGGCACAGCTTTATTTAAGCACATGAGAATAAAAGTTAAGAGTAGAGTGTTCCATAAAAGATGTCAGGAGCAGAAAAGTTTTACATGGCTTCTAGAATCCCACTGTGGCAGAAGTGTTCTGTGTGAGCAGTGTGCTTTATTTTGGATTCCTGAAAGCAAAATCTCTACTCCCACCTTCTGGGAGTCCCAACCCAGATCCATAGACACTAAACTGCTACTTTAGATTTTGTGTCAAGACTTCTTTCTGCCTCTTAATGGCATGATGCTAAAATGTTTTGTCATGCTCAAATTTCCAGGTGAGTGACATCTTTCTTTACCTCTTCTTGGCAGCACTTGTGCAGTCTTTTATTTTGTTTTTCCTGGTCCGTTTTTAAGCATTTGTCAGAACTTTAGGTAATACAGCTTGCTTGCTTTCATATTTTTTTAGTGCTATGACTCAAGATGAGTTTTTAAAGTTATATGATAGAATTTTATTCCTTTAGATAAAAAGTTACATTTGAAAAATTGCACGGTAATATTTTTACACTTTCATAGGAAGAGCACTCTTAGCACCTTTCTCTGACAGATTAGAAAGATCTGTTTGCAGAGTAATCTGAAGTAAATAAGTGTATGAATCCCAGTTATATTTTCTAAACACTCTTGTCTCTTTATGGTCATTTTTCATTTTGTTTTGTTTTTTCTGTGAGACAGGATCTGCCTATGTTGCTCAGGCGGGACACTCCTCCCACCCCAGCCTCCCGAGTAGCTGGCATTACAGGTGCAAGCCACTCTGCCTGGCTCTGATGGTTTTTGCAAGCTTCTGATGACTTGCTTGATTATTGTTCTATGTACTTTGATGTAAATATACAGGTGCCTTATCTTTAGGATTGCCTTAAATTCTGTATGGAAGGTGGTAGGTAGGAATATATTTAGTAAATAAATATCTCTTCAGAGATATCATAAGACTTCTGGGTTTTATCTGTCTCGGTTTCTGGAGATACAGTGTAAACATTTTGGCTATGCTTATTCCCAAGTTTGGTGATAGGGCTACCATTTTACAGACTCCAAACTTGTATTCCTTAGCTTTATCAAGGTACAAAGTAGGACATTCCTGTTCAGGCTACTCTTAAACAAGACAACACAGTCATAGAATACTTTGTCCAGATCATCTAATATAATTCAGTTGCCACAATGACTCAGTCAAAGAGATTGTTCTCTTGCTGTAAGTAAATTTCAGCTATTGTTATTCTTGCATCCACTGTTACATAAAATCAGTTTTTAACTCTTTTAACTTTTTTAGCAACACATTTATTTTCTTCTGAACTAAGATTTGAATGTTTTCAATACCTATATTTTTAATAATTGCCATAGCCCTTTTTAAGAGACTGCAAGAGCTCTTAAGCCTCAGGCAAAACCAAATAATTTCTTATCTAATCTCCTTTCTTATTGCAAATTACTCATGTCCACTGCAGAGAAAGATGAATTAGTTAATACCAGAATGGGTCTTTTCTATATTGCCTTCATTTTCTGTGGCTTTTTTTTTTCATTTTTATGTATGTTTTGTTGAATGTTTTGCACATCCTACCTCAAAGTAATTATAAAATCTCTCATATGAGTATTCAGTTCTTAAAATACAAGTGAAATTTTTACATTAATTTTTAGGAATTATAATGGTTTTTCATATGTAGGTTAAAAATAAAATGACGAAGGAACAGTACATTAAGATGAATAGAGGTATCAATGACAGTAAAGACCTTCCTGAAGAGTATCTATCAGCCATCTATAATGAAATAGCCGGGAAAAAGATATCAATGAAAGAAACAAAAGAATTAACAATCCCTACAAAATCAAGTAAACAAAGTAAGTATCCAAATCAATTGAGTCCCGATTGTTTAAGGGAAAAAAAATAGGGGTCCTTAAAAGAGTATTTCACTTGATTTAGAATAAAGTAAGCATATAAATATGTGTGAGAAACATGTTTTAATGAGAAGTATTCTAATATACAGTTGAGTGATCCAAGTGTATTTTTTCCCTACATCCTGAAGAATGATAAACTGACCAGTGATTAATAGAAAATGCTACATAATACGCATGTGTTACTGTGTGTTTAATATATACTCATCCATTTAGCAGTTAATCTCAGCCAGGATTTGGAGGTCAAAGAGATTGGTTAGACAACCCCTGTAGTCAGACTTCAACTCTTTTTTTTTTCTGTCTCATTGTCTTCAAGCAACATCTTTCCATCTGTTCATCTATCATGACACATAGATGGAAGCTGGGAGTAGGGGTGACTGGAGGAGCTGGGGAGGGTGAGAGTGATGGGGAGCTCATGGAGTTGGAAGTCACTGCTTCAGACAGATCATAACTTAAGTAACTATGGAGTCCCTGGATGTGTTAATACCTGTCAGTAGGAGCCAACTGTGGACTCATTTCTGTTCTAGACACTATATAAATGGAGACAGTGGTAATTAAATTAGAGCTGAAATCTGACTTCAGGAAGAGGTGATGGTAATGGTTCAAAAATGTAAGAGTAATACCGAAAGAGGCTTCCTGCCTTTCTGAGCACTTCTACTTGGAAATGAAATCGTAAGCTTGAAAAAATTGCAATAGCAAGATTGTATTGACAGGAGAGAAGCTGTATTATATATTATAATATGCTCATATCCCTCTTTCTCTGTCCTATTTTTTATATGCTGGTAGGAAATCAATGAGAAGCTGGAAATGGGAAGGAGATGGTGTTGTGCTGAAAACATTAAAATTACCCTGGAGTGTTAGGACCAGTGTTTTCTTGTTAACTCAGGAGCAGTCATTCAAGCATGTGTGGTACAAGGATGCCATTGCCTTTTACCTCTCTTCCACTATTCTCCTATCCCATATTTAGGTTGTTTCCCTAATACTTTTATTATGACTATGACGGTTGTACCCACTCTCTCCCCTTTTCATAGGTTTTCTACTTCCTCGATTCCTAGTCCAGGCTCTTTTTTGAGGTGAAATTCACATAATATAAAATTAACCATTTAAAAGTGAAGAATTCAGTAACATTTAGTACATTCACAATGTCGTGCAATCGCCACCTTTCTAGGTCCAAAACGTTTCATCACCCCAGAATAAAACCCCGAACCCATTCAGCAGGTACTCCTCATTTGCCCTCCTCCCAGCCCCTGGTAAACACCGGTCGACTTGCGTCCTATGGATTTACCTATTCTGGATATTTCATATAAGCAGAATCATATATGTGACCTTTGTGTCTGGCTTCTTGAATTGGTGGTGTTTATTATTTGATCGTAAAGCATCAAAATAGCATTCTTAAATGCCTTTATATCTTAAATGCTAATAGTGTTTATTGTTTCAGATGTAGCCAGTGAAAAACAAAGAAGACTTCTGTATAACTTAGAAATGGAACAGATGGCCAAGACAGCTAAAGCACTCATGGAGGCTGTGAGCCATGTTCAGGCACCTTTTACAAGTGCAACCCATTTGGAGCACGTGAGGCCCATGTTTAAGGTTAGAATTTCTGATAACTTAATTGCAGTATACATTAATATATAATTTTGTTCAGCATATTTTTAAGTTAAGGAAGTATAGTGAGTGATGTAACACATTAGTGTAGACCTGGAAGCTATAGCCATGTTATTTAGGACATAGTAGATATACATTTTCTGTTATTTAAAAAGAACAAAAAGTGTTATGCATTATAAGTTATTAATTGGTATGTAGTCTTAGGAATTGAGTATAGAAAAGTTTTGGAGAATGATCATTAATCTTTAGCCTGGTTTTCTCTAAATGAGTTATACTTAAACCTTTGGAGTTAATTCAGATTTCAAAGTGATCATGAGGCTCTTTCTCTCTCCCAATGCTTCCAGCCCAGGAACTAATATGAGGGTCGTGAGTATACTTGGAGCCTAGAAAGTAGGGTAAAGAACAAAATGGAACATTGTGCTTGTGGGTTGATTTAATAAAAATGATACTTATTGGTTCTTTGAAATTTAATTTCCCATTCCTTCCTCATTCTTCTATTCTTCTTTTCTATCATTTCTCCAAATTCCAAAATGAGTAGGCAGTGCATTAAAGGGGTTGTAGGGAAGTGGAGAAGAGCTTAGTCAAGTTTGAAAAGAGAAATGGATTAAGTTATATTCCATTTCATGAGATAGTATGGCACGATGGATGGTCCATGGAGACTGGAGATCATAATTCAAGTTTTCATTCTGATTCTAACTACACATATGTATGGGTGGTGAAAGATTACTACAAGATTTCTGTGCTTCTTTCAGCTCCAAAATTGTATAATAACTTCTACCCCTCCTTCAAGGTCTGTGGTCATATGGTATTTTTAAAAGTTGGTGAAGAATTATGGAATGAAAGTGAAGGAGCCAGGGACACAGTGTTAGAAGGAATAGTGGAGTATAACTGGCATTATCTTCTAGAATAATATAGAAAATCATGTTGAAATACAAGAAACACATTTTTTCTTTATTACGAAATAAATTTTATAAAGATGCATTTGTTTTGTTTTAAATAATCTCATACCGTTATTTTTACTTATCTTTTCAGATAATGTTTTTGTTGGTGGGGGTTGTATAGAAGATTACAAAACAAAAGTAATAAGGAACCAGCCTTAATTCTACCACTCAGAAAAATACTTTTACTGTTTATTTACTAGGTCATTAAATATGAAATGTCCAATTTCAAATCAAAAGTTTAGTTTATTATATCTCAAACAAGAAGCAATACAATTAATCAAAATATGTGCCTAAACTGTCAACACAGTTTTGCCATCTTAACGGTAGCTTGCTTATGCCAGCTGCAAAGAAGCCTAGAGAGCAATTAGCAATGAAATTGCAAAAGGTGTTTTCCACAGCTTGTTGAGAATTGAATATTTTTCCTTGCAAAAAGTAGTCCAAAGCCTGGAAGAAGTGGTAGTCAGTTGGTGCAAGGTCTGGTGAATACAGTGGATGACAGAGTTTCCACATCCAGCTTCTGTAGTTTGAGCAGTGTTGTTTTTTGTGACGTGGTCTTGCAAGAGGATTAGCTTATCTGTATTGACCAATCGCAGTTGCTTAATCACAAGCATCCCTATCATTTCATCCTATTGGTTGCAGTAGACATCCACTGTAATCGATTGACCAGGTTTCATGAAGCTATAGTGGATAATACCAGTGCTGGATCACCAAACAGACACCATTAGATTTTTTTGATGACTGTTCAGTTTTGGCTGTGCTTCCGCACTTCATCTTTATCCAACTATTGTGCTGAACACTTGTGATTGCTAAGAAGAATCCATTTTTCGTCACACATAACAATATGGTATAGAAATGGTTCACCTTTATGTTGTGACAACAAAGAAAGGCAAGCTTCAACACAATTTCTCTTCTGACACTTATTTAATTCATGTGGTACCCATCTATCCAGCTTTTTTTTTTTTTTACCTTGCCCATTTGTTTCAGATAGACTAATACTGTTGGAATGGTAATGTCAAACCTTGTTGCTAATTCATGTGTAGGTCAAGATGGATTCACTTCTACAGCTTTCAGCTCATCATTATCCACCTTGGTCTCAGGTCACCCATATGGCTTATTTTTCAAGATTAAACTCACCAGTATGGCACTTCTCAAACCATCGACCTACTGTGCATTCATTAGCTACATCCTTCTTGAACACTTCATTGCTATTTCTAGCTGTCTGTGCTGCATTGGTTCCAGGACAGAGCCTGTATTCAAAAATAACATGAATTTTTGACTTATTGATGGTTTCACAAAAATTGCTCTAAAAAAATATGAAAGATAATCACAAGCCAAAACATGTGTTTGAAAGAATGAGGATATACCTTCACAATAAAAAAAGTGTGAAAGTAAAAGGTCAGATATCAACTGTCAAACTTAGTACTTAAGGAAATTAGACATTCTATGCTTAAATAACCTAATACTTTTCTATCTTAATTAAACAGTTGTGAACATACCATGTATTGAATTTTATGTCTTGCTGTTTCTCCTATAAGTAATTTCCCAATTTCATAAACAGCTTTCATGATGTATTATCTGGATTAGCTATAGTTTATTTAAACATCCTCCAAACTAGAATCTTTCCCCCTACTGCCTTTTCCTGGTGCCACTACCCAAGTCCAGGCACCCTCACTTCTCTCTGTTTGGTAACTGCAGCATTTTCCTAACAGGCATCCTCATGCTTACTTTGCACTCCTCTTATCCAGAGTGATCTTTTTAAAATATAAATGAAATGCCACCTTCTTACTCAAAGCTGGTCATTGACTTTGCATGATACATGAAACCTAACCACCCCTCCAGGGTTTGCAGACCTTCTGTGTTCTGTCTCCACCTGCCTTTCTAACACCATCGCTAGTTCTCTTCTGTCTTTACTATGCTACATTTACATTTACGCCAGCATTCTTTCAGTTTCTAGAATGTCTTAAATTCTTTTCAGGGCATTCATATAAGGTGTATCCTTTGTCTAGAATGTTCTTTTCTTCTTTGCCTGAGTAGTTTCCAGTTTAAATGTCACCTTCTCTCAGAGAGTTCTGCCCTGACCCTTCTAATCTAAATTAGGTCCCTTTATAACATGCTATGCTTTTCCTTCATTATATTTATAATAATTAATTAAATACAGATGCTTCTCAACTTACAATGGGATTATGTCCCAATAAAACCATTGTAAGTTGAAAATATTGTAAGTTGAAGATACATTTAGTGTACCTAACCTACCAAACATACCTTAGCCTAGCCTACCTTAACCATGCTCAGGACACTTACCTTAGCCTACAGTTGAGTAAAATCATTAAAAAAAAAATCTGTTTTATAATAAAGTGTTAATATGTCAGTCTGTAATGACAGTATAATTTATTGAATACTGTACTGAAAATGAAAAACAGAATGGTTGTATGGATACCATCATAAAGTTGAAAAATTGAAAGTTAAACTATCCTAAGTCAGGGACCATCTGTATATACATTATTTGTATACATTTATGAAACAAAAGACTATATCTGTTTATTTTTCCCAATATTTAGCATAGTTCCTGGCTTGTGGTAAGTGCCCAATAAATAAGCATTGTTTGGGGAAAGGAATGAATGATAAATTCCTAGGATGTAATTTATAATATTAAGGGCCATTTTTAAGAACCTTTTTACATGTTGCCAAATTGTGTTTTACAAAGGTTTATACAGTTATGAGTGGACAATGTCACTGTTGCCTGGGCATTATTTAAGTGTAATTTGATAGGAGAAATCATTGTCTCTGATTCCTGATGGAGTTAAAAATTTTTTTCTCTGGCTTAAGAACCATTTGTATTTCTCCTTGTATAAAATATAACACAGGTTTCCAAATAGATTTGCTGTTTCTATGTAATAGAAGGTGTAATTTATTACTTTCATGTGATACTTTGCAGTTTATAAATACTGCACTTCATGTGTTTCTCATAGCTTCTCTCTGTAGTGATAGTTTGGGTATTACAGATGAAGAAAAATGAGGTTCAGAGAGATTAAATAAGTGGCAGAGCTAGGATTAGAACCCAGGTTCTGTGTCTTATGTTCCTTTGTTTTGAGACTATAAACTTTTACTTTTCAACTTTCTGAAGTTTAGAAACAAAGCTCTGGATGATTTTGTTTGCCTTAGTAATATATACTAACAGCTTTATAGATCGTTCAAAAATTCTAGTTGCCATTTCTATAGCAGACTGGTATAAACATTTTTCATCTTTGTGGCTGTATGGCTATGTAGTTTTGCTTCATGATGACTTACCAAAAGCAATTGAATGCTCTTACATCAGACATTTTAAAGTTATATGCTTAATTAGGATTTTCAGTGGTCAAAAAGCAGCTCTTTTTTTGTTTTATAGTATAACTTCATTAGGTATCCAGAGTTTTGATAGTGAAATTTTAACAAGTATTTGTGTCTTCCATAGTCTATAATGAAGGTGTATTTTATTGAACTTTAAAAAAAATATTGTCTAACTAGGAACCAGAGATACCACTGATGTCTCAATGTAAAATATTTAACAATTTAAAAAAATAGGCTAAATGATGTTTGGGGAGCAGGCTTAAAGAAAAGAGAACAATGTTATTGTTGCAGGTAGGAAAATGATTAAAATAATCTTACTCGAAATAAAGAGTCTATGCAATATTGCAAGGCACAAAGCTTACAGAGAGATGAGTTCAGGGATAAAACTAATATTATGTATTTGTATATTGACTTCCCATTTTTTAATTGATGTGAATAATTTATAGATGCTATTCCTAAAATATGCCTAAGGTCCTCTACTGAATTTATGATCTTGCTCTCTACTTATTTAAGCCCAGGAAGCATTTTATAGTTTGTTTTCCCCCTTTTTCTAAGAAAGTTTTTCAGATAACTACGCCAAAACCTTCTTTCTTTTTTTCAGAACTTCCTTAAGTCTTGTATTGTGTGAAAGCCTTGAAAAATATTAATGTAGTATTATCATAAAAAGTATCACTTTATGTTCATGATATATTTAAAATTTTTCTAGTTGGCTTGGACACCTTTTCTGGCTGCATTCAGTGTGGGTCTACAAGATTGTGATGATACCGAAGTAGCCTCTCTTTGCCTGGAAGGTATAAGATGTGCAATCAGAATTGCATGCATTTTCAGCATTCAGGTAACAAAGAATTTTGCCTTTGTAGACAGTTTGGGACATTAATTACTTGTGTTATTACTGTGGTTTAAATTACAATAATTTTTTATGTCTGACTTATTAAAAATTAATTTCAAACATATGATGAAGTTTAAATGAATCCTAATGTTTAAGTTTCTGAGAAGCAATAGTGGAAGGGTAGTTCTATATTGATCTGTCTAAAATTTTATCATCATGACTTTGATTACTTTATTTTTCCTCTATAGAGTATTAGCTATTTAAAAAGTTGCCAAGACTTTGAATTCCTGTATGTTAATTTGCATATCTTATTTAAACAGGTCATGTTTCATATTTATTGAATCATATTTTATATATGTATATATATTTTATGATTTGATGATGATGAAATCATCATAATGATTGATTTTAATGATTTTTATTTTTAAAAGAACCAAGTATCCAGTACATAATTTTCATGAAAACAGTCCCTTCTAGTAATTTTTGTACTTTATATGAGGATAATGTTTAGCCAAACTTGTCTTTTTGTTTTTTAAACCCATTTCACATTTAATTATGAATGTAAAGCCTTACAAAAAGCACGGCCTAGCCGTAGAGAAAAATAAGCAAACTTATAAATCAGGTTTCTGCTAATGCACAGAGTACATGAAACAAAAGTGCTCAGTGATTTATCGTAAGAATTCATTGGTTATCACTAAAATCTTATCTTGGTTTTGGCACCTCTATTGTCTTTGGATTTTAGAAATTTATGTCTTTCCTACTTCATTCGTCATCTTAAAATGAATGAAAATGTAAAAACTGTATTGTGATATTGTATGTAATTCATGACAAGTAAAACTTACTAAGTTACAAGTTAAAAACTTACTAAACAAGTAAACAGAGTTTGTGAGTGGGGAATTAGAAGTTAGAGATCAATCTGTTGTGCGTTTACAACCATGTAAATATACTGTTCTCTTTTTTATAGCTGGAAAGAGATGCATATGTCCAGGCACTAGCAAGATTTACCTTACTTACAGTGAGTTCTGGTATTACTGAAATGAAACAAAAGAACATAGACACAATAAAAACACTTATTACAGTGGCTCATACAGATGGAAATTATTTAGGAAATTCCTGGCATGAGGTATAAGCACTTTATTTTCAACTTTCCAATTTAGTTTATAAAATGAGCTAATGCTAAATATTCTATCACTGACATGCTTAAATATTTGGGGAGAAAATTAATTTAGTACATTTAAGATAAATACATTTAGCTTTTTATAATGATTTATATAACTTATGTTTAAGGCCTAGCTGCATATATTTAAATATTTTTGAGGGTATTTTTAACATGGAATTTAAAAAATTTTTCCTTTTGTAATTAAGATTCTGAAGTGCATCAGTCAGTTGGAGCTGGCACAACTTATAGGAACTGGAGTGAAACCTCGATACATTTCTGGAACAGTGCGAGGCAGAGAAGGATCTCTTACTGGAACAAAAGATCAGGGTCCTGATGAATTTGTGGGTCTGGGGTTAGGTGAGAACTTTTAAAATTCTTTTTATGAAGTATTGAAAATTGTTTTTAGCTTCCTCATTATAAGTAATTTTCTTATAGCAATGAAATATAATTAGAGAGATAAGGCCCTTTGTCTAACCTTATCAGAAAAAGCAGGATGACTAAATAAGGAATTAAACCTTTTTTGCCTGGTCTGGTTTGCAACATTAAATGACCCTTAGTCTCATTCTCTTCCTTAGAGGTGGGAGAAGAGTACAGTTTAAAATTACCGACTTCTGGCTGGGCATGGTGGCTCACGCCTGTAATCCTCACACTCTGAGAGGCTGAGGTAGGAAGATCACTTGAGCTCAGGAGTTCAGACCAGCCTGAGCAAGAGTGAGACCCCGTCTCTACCAAAAATAGAAGAATTAGCTGGGTATGGTGGCATGTTCCTATAGTCCTAGCTACTTGGGAGGCTGAGTTAGGAGGATCGCTTGAGCCCAGAAGCTTGACAGAATGAGACTCTGTCTCAAAAAGTAAATAAGAATAAAATTACCTGCTTCTAAGACTAATCAGGTAACTTAAATCTGTAAAGGCTGGTACAAGTCAATAGAGAGTTGGGCCACTAGAGAAAGCATTCACATTCAAAATTTTTAAAGGCGGTGTGCAGACCTAACCAAACTCTTTAGCCAGTATGGGACCTCTCTACATAGCTTCTCATGTGCTTAATATGGCCAGGAACTTCCAGATTTCACCCAATAGAACAAAAGAAAATATTAGTGAAAATGGATAGAGAATAATAAAAAACAATACATTATTAGTTGTAAATGGAAGAAGTTCCACCAGGAAGCATAGTTTAGACTTTGACCTTGAATACTCTACTTCTGGGTTTGAATTCTTTTGTATATTTTCCTTACAATGTGCAAGTTACTTTATCTCTCTGAGATTCAGTTTCCACTTTTGCAAACTAAAAGTAGTATCTACTCATAGGATTGTTGGGATTAAATAAGAATATGTATGAATGGACTTAGCATAATGGCTGTTATATTAGAAGTTTCTGAATATTCTCTGTCCATCCTTCCTACCCTCCCTTCAACCAAAGAATCTAGAAACATGACCTAAAGAGAGCAGGACTTTTCTTTTAGTGATTTTACTGTTGTTGCTAGCAGTAAAAATTCTTAGGAAGTTCAAAAGAATTTTAAACCTTATAAAGAATCCATAGGAAAAGAAATAAAGACCAAGACCATGTGGCTTCCAGTTGGACTGGGTAAAATTAGTTCCTGATGGTAATCAAACTGAAGCAGCTAGCAATGCAGTCTTTTGCTCAGTAATACCATAGATGCTATGGTATTTGCAAGGTCTAGGGGTGCAGGTGTAGACCTGATAACTTGTTGATCCAGCAGCAAGATTTAGAATTGCCTGAGCACCTGCACAGTGATTTATGTAATCTGGAAGTCCAACTCTGTACATTAGAACTGTAATTACTCCATGAGGTAACTCGAGATACAGATGAAAAGTATTACTATTTACAGGCAAGTGAAATGAATGTGCGCTGATTGATTAAATACCTTTAAAAAAGTCTAGAGAGTATGGGAAGACCAAAATAATGACAGATGTTAATGCTGGGACTCAATTTTGACAAGTAGGACTATAGAATTAGGTTACACTAAAAATAAAACACCAGTGGAATATTTCATCTTCTAGAAGTTTTAGTCAAATGAAAAATAATGATACTTGCTGATAATGTTTACTTGTGTACTTGAAAATGAGTTAATTTATTCACTGTGCTATTGTGCTACTTAGGGTATAAGGATACGAGATGAATTGTCTTCTCCCTTCAGAAAAAGAGAATTTATGTAAAGGTACACACATTTCAGACCTGGCAATGAAAAACAATTTAGGCTTTTAGGCCACTCTAGAGCCCAGTAACTCTCTCTTATGCTTTACTTAGATTTTCTCTCATATTATCTACTTCTCTTTTTGGTCTGCTCCATTCTCTACTTACTTCTGAATCATCAGGCTTTCATTTTTGAGTGTACATCCTAGTGGGAGCTAGTCTGTTGACTTGGCCCTGTTAGAGCAATCCCTTTGAACTGTCACATTGGTTACCAGCCAGCCCATGTGGTGCATGTCCACCCCCATTCCTCTGAGCCCACCTACTCAGACAGCAGATACTTTCTTGACCAGGATGCTGTAGTCGGAATTTAAGCTAGAAGATGATATGGTACAGTTGAGCCAATGTAGTCTATATACAGTATATATATTTTTGTTTTAAACTGAATCCTCCTTTATTAATAGTATCCATGTAACCAAGTTGACAGGCTTGAATATATATCTGACTTACTGATTGATATGAAAAAAGTCTGTGCTTTTACTTTTTGGAAACATGAAACTGAGTTGTTAAGAATACATAGTATGTAATTATTAGATTTGAATTACATACATTTTGTTCTTTCAAGATATATATTAATGTTTAAAAATTTGATGGCTTGGTAACAAATGTTTAGAGAATATTAACCACACGTGCATCTTTGTTCTTAACCTAAATATGTGTGCTTTTGAGTAACTTGATAAAACTGAGCGGAACTCTTAACCTATTATGTTATACTGTCTAGCCCATTATGTTATACTGTCATACAGTTCTTTGAAAGATTTTACATATTTGAGAAATGGGTTTTTTGGATTCCTAGAAATTTTATATATTCTTTATTCCTTTAAATCTTTTATTACTAGTGATTATATTTATATATAATATTTTTATTTATTTAAATATAAAAGGTATAGAAGGTCCTGTGGAAAGGCCATCCAGTTGATACACAAAGGAAGCTGTGTGATGATTGGCATTATTTTTTTCCATAGGTGTTTTTCTTCATTAAATTCTTATAATACACAGTATAATACATTTCAAGTGTGCCTCGACACTGTTGCCCTACCGCCCTAGTTCTCTGTCACTTACTTCAGGCTTTCATTCTTGCTCACTTTTATTATAGAAATAAGGCTCTTAATTTATCTCCTTGACTCCAGTGTATCTTCCTATTTCAATATGTTCTCCAGATACTACCAGAGTTATTTTTTAGAAAAGAGATTGGATCATGTCAATCTTCTAAAAGATCTAATGGTTCCCAGTTTTCAAGCATAGTATATTAAACATGGGAGTCAGGGTTCTTCACATTATTTTTCCAATCTGACTTTCCAGCTTTATTTCCTACTACCTTTTGTTCTTTCCCTTCTTCTCTGTTCCCACTAAATCCTTCATTATGGCTACACGCAAATATGTTAAAACATGATGTACACTTGCATGTTTCCATTACTTTATATAGCTGCCCCCTCTGTCTGAATTGCTTTTCTTTCTGCTTCCTTTTCCACACAGTCATCCTTCAAGGTCCAGCTTGAATTAATATTTTATCATATGAGAAACATTTCCGTGAGCTCTAACACCCCTCTTCTCTTTGTCCCTATCAAAATTAGTTCTATTTAGAAAACTTATATTCTATGTTATTAGTTCATTTCACCCATGAAGTAATCATTACCTTGTATTAAAATGTGTTGTAAACATGTCTGTCTCTCCTGATAAATTATTAATTCAGTGAGGAGAGGGATCACATCTTTTTTACCTTGTTGAGTTCTTAGAATAGAATTTGAGTTCAACTAGTTTAAATGACATCACCTGTTATGTTTACATTCAGAAAGGCACTTACTGAGTGTTTGATCAATTGGGTCAACAGTGTTTATAGAGCACCTGCTTTGTATTTAGCATTGAATAAGGTGGGAAAGTACAAAAAATGTATAGGACTTTATTCATAACCTTAGAGAGCTTTTTATCTGGTCAAGCAGGCAACATTAATACACCTAAAATATTCATAATATATGTGATACTGTATGGAAGTAATTCTGATTTGAGTCGTACTTAGTTAAGTAAGTGCTTAGTGCCAAGGAAGATGAGAACAATGGAGAAGAATCCTTCATTGAGAACTTAAATTGGGTTTGATAAGTAGATAAGTTTTAGATAGCTGAGGGATGGTACATTTTGGCTAGAATGTTGAAGGGAAATGCCTTAAATTCTAGGCCGAAGAGTTTATACTTTATCCTGTAAGTATAATAAGCAAAATGAAAGTGATGATTTAGGAAAATTAATCTGGCAGGAGAATGAAAGCGAGATTGAAGAAGGGAATAATTAGTGGCAGGCAAATGAGTCAGGAAATTCTTTCAGTAATCCAGGGCTGAAATTATGAGGGCCTAAACTAAGTAGGAATGAAAATGAATAAATGATATGAAAAAGAGATTTAAAAAAAAAGGTTTAGGGACTAGTTGAATATTGGTGGAGGAGAGGGAAGATACCAAAGATGATTCTAAGGTTAAGAGTTTGAAAACTGGGGATATTATTGTTCCACTGTCCAACATATGGAACCAGTTTCTTGGGAAAAGATATATGATTCTTTTGAAAAAGAGAATGTTAGAATTTTCAAGTAGCATTTGTAAACAGGGGGCCAGAGATTAAATGACAGGGAAAGTCTAATTATATGGAGTTGGAATTATCCTCAGAAGGTATCACGGGAACTAAGGTAGTGCTGTGTTTCTTACACATTAAGGGAAATTATGTCTAATGTCATTAATTTTATGATCTAAATTCACAGTGCCCCTAATTTGTGTGATCTTTGCAAACACAGTTCGTGCCTTATAACCATGTGTTGTATACTGCTTAGTATAGTCCATTAAGCATATTTGGCCTTGATAAATGTCACTGATGCCAGAAGAATTGTTTACCCAAAGCCTTACTTCTTTTATTAGGAAAATAATTGGTTTCAGAAATGTGTTTTAGAACTATAAGTGTATTCTTCCACTGAATTGTTTCAAACTGAAATGACTCTCTTTTATGTGTGGTAGTTGGAGGAAATGTGGACTGGAAGCAGATAGCGAGTATTCAGGAATCCATTGGAGAAACCAGTTCTCAAAGTGTTGTTGTTGCTGTAGATAGGTAAGGTATTCATTTTATTCCCTTTTCAGATGAATACTATTTCAATTCTGTAGCATTTAGATATATTTTGCTCATCAATAAAAAGAAAATTATTGCCAAAATAATTTTCCTAAAGTAATATAAGACTTTATTGTGATATGCTGTGCTTTAGATGATGTAGTACCTCTAATTTTGCTTTTAGGATCATAGAATATAAGGAGATGAACGGTATGAAAATTTAAGTTGCAGTAGATATTAGTTGGCATTAGGGAAATGATAGCCTTGACAAAAAAGAATACAGACGTTTTATTTCCTTTATGGAAAACTTACTCCCCTTATTATCCCTATTTGAAAATGCAGAGTAGTGTATCTTTCTGGGTCTCTGATATAAGACAGCATTATGGATCAAAGGGTTTTGCTGGCAATTCTCAATATAAGCTTCTTTGGGAAAGACTTCAGAATTCATGTAGTATAATGTATTACCAGGTATTCCTCATTTTTAATTTGTTTTCTAAAAGAAAACCCATACTATGGTTTATTTTACTATGGAACATTTAATTTATTTCAGATTTTTAAATGCCCAACATGTAGAGCAATATCTTCTATTGTTCTTTTGAAGATTAGCTTTTTCTAGATAAATGCCCACAAAATTGAAACTTAGCATTTTACAACACTGACTTTTTAAAAATTACTTGTGATGGAAGCTTTCAAAAATATAATATGTACTGTAATCTTTTCTTGGTGATCTAGAAATTCATGCTGATTCATTATTTTACTTTGCTTCAAATAAAACTTTTTGCTCTAAGTGCAGACAGAACTAATGTTCAGTGGCTCCTGACCCTGGAAGTACTCACGGAACTTTTTTCTTGAAAAGAATTCTTAATGTCCACTTGCTGTGGAGGGGGAGTCCTTTCAGTAGCCTTGTGAGATGAGTATTATTATAATTATTATATTATTGTAATTGAGTCTTCAATTACAGAAAAGGAAACTGAGACAGAAAGGGATTAAATAACTTGCTCATCTCCACAAACAGGCTAGTCTTGTCTTGATTATTGCAGTGACTGTTTCATTCTTTCATTCATAGAGAATTTTGAGGGGCGGAGCCAGGATGTACACTCAGGCAGCATATCTCTGAGTGTGTACTCTTAACCTCTCAGCTTTTCAGCCTGCATGTACAACTCCAGAAACACATAATAGCTGCCCTTCTGCTACCGGGCTAGCTTTCTTCCAAATGATTTTCTTGCCGTCCAGAAAATCATCTTCACTGTCATTTTGAGAATCTATTCAGGCAAGATTCAACATTCTATATACTATTTCTGTTTCCATAATATACTTTATATGACCACACCCAGTTCTAATTTATCCTCCTATCTACTGTTTATTACAGGGGGATATGTCACTCATATGAACAAGTTACATGTCTCTCTGTTTTAAGAATTAATGCGATTTCAGACTTAGCTCAAATTCTATTAGTACTTTGTTATCACAGGCTCATCATCACCAGATAGTTCTACAAACATGGATGTAGTGTCCAATTTTATACAAAGCCTCAATATTGCAAATTTTAGCTTATAGTGAAAGCATTATAAGTCACATATTTGATTTCTTATAAGGGTCTATTATTCTTGTGCATTTCACCTTCTCATTAACTTTCTTCTGAATTCTTTCTGAATATCTGAGTTTATTTTCACATATTTCAACTCAGTGAGATAACACTGGTAGTCAAGCAGTTAGTGGGAATATCGTCAGGCATCATCCTGAAGAGTTCTGTGCTTGTCTAGCAAACAAAGTCATTTTCCTGTCCTCAGACCTATTTTTCTGAATAATCTGTTATTACAAGTGTAAGACCCAAACAAGAAAAATAAACATAATTCTTCTATGTTAAATTCTTTATAGCTTCTGTTTCTTAACCAACAGAAAAAAAATATGATTCTATTAAAAACTTAAAGATGATAAAATTTTCTAATTATCTCCACTTTTGTATTAGGATTTTATACCATTAGAATTTAGGAGAATATTTGACATTTTAATCTGCTAGCATTTGCTAGTATAGAATTTTGTAGGCATTGTTAAACTAGACCAATTTCATAATGAGTATTACTAAACTGTGCAGGGGATAGACTTTGTCCAGGAATGATTTACTTCTAATAGCTAAAAAAGTTATTTAGCACCATAGTATTTGTTTTTATTATTGTTTTTTAAAACATACCAATCTAGCTATATACTGGCCCATATATGGAACATTATCACCTGTCAGAAAATATGTATAGCTCATCCCAACTTCATTTGCTCATAAATTCCTTTCAGTTAGGTCTAAAAAATAATGTTAACTGTGATATTTTCAGTGTGAAAAAACCTTTTACAGGTATAGTAAGTAATTTAGGCTGCTTGTGTGTTGCATATAGTTTCAAAGTTTATTTGATCCAGAATCTGCAAAAATTTTGCCAACTTTTTTTTTTATCTGTATCATAATGTGGATGAAGCGGTAATCTTACCACATTTTTTCCCCATTTATGTTTTTTAGGGCATAACTTTTAGCAAACAAGGTTCTCATGTTTCTTTCCTTTGCTTTTCATATAGGGAATGTAGAATTCATTTTATAGGCTGATTTTGTGAAACATAGCTCTGTTCTCCTGCCTTAGTATATTAAGGCTTAACTTTAAATGCCTCCACAGACTGCTGTGCTCTACCATATGGCTTGTCTTTAGTGGAGCATTACTAGAAATAGAGTGACCCCTCAGAGGCTACCAGAGTGAGTAGGAATTTGAATGCCTTTTCCCAGGATGCATGCTCCCTTGCCTCCCACCGTCACCCCACCCTACAGAACCTGTCTGGGTGCTGATGATCATTGTTTCTCCTTGTTGCCTTTATTCTCCATCTTCAGAATTTACTGCTTCCTTTCCCTGTGGTTTTATCTCTGCTTCTGTTCTTTACCCCTGTACTCTTTGCCATTTGCTTTCTTTTCAGTTAAAAAAAAAAAATCCTTTTTTGGTTTTGTGTGTGTGCCTTTTCTTGTTTCTCCTATACTATTTAATTTTGACCCTATTTGTGGTGTGGCTTGTCTATAGCCATTCCCTTCAGTGAGATTACCTCTAGTTTGAGAAATCAGCTGATCACATTTATAAAGTATAGTCTAGTAAGTTTCATTTTCCTCACTGTTTTTTTTGTTTTGTTTTTTTTTTAAGAGATGAGGTCTTGCTCTGTTGCCCAGGCTGGAGTGCAGTAGCATGATCATAGCTCATAGCTCACCGTAACCTCAAACTCCTGGCCTTAAGCGATCCTCCCATCTCAGCTTTCCAAAGTGCAGGGATTACAGGTGTGAGCCACCGTGCCTGGCTGCAATTTTGATTTTTGTTCATATGAGAGCTTTGTAGTCTTCGTGTATTTTTAATTTCTGGGTCCAATCTAACCACTGGATTAAATGGGACCTTATTACTTTTGATTTTTTCCCCCAGCTTGTGTTTCCTGCCAGATTTTTGACTTATTGCTTCATTCTATTGATAGAACAATTTAGAAAATCTTAAGATATTCTTTTAGCAGGAGCTCAGATTCTGAGTTATCATGTTATCAGTTTCTTAAATTGTTTTTCCTGTCTTATTTTTGTTACTCATTGCTAGGACACATAGATATTCAAGGGTACTGAGGTTTAAAAAATCATGATATACTCAGGACCTTTAGATTGTGGTAGTCAGAAAAAGCTAGAATGTATTTAAAATGCTTAATATATGTTTTGCTCAGGTAAGTGTGAGGCAACATAGAAAAGTGGTTAAGAGGGTGGACTCAGGTCAGCCTGTCCTGGTTTGAATCTTGGCTCTAGTACCTATTAGTTCTGTGACTTTGAGGAAGTTATTAAATTTCTTTGTGCCTCAGTTTGTGTTTATAAAATTGGGGTTATAATAGTACATGCTTCACAAGGTATTTGTGATTATCTAATGAGTGGATATATATATTGCACCAGAATAAAATCCACCTTGCGATTGATAGCTGTTACTGTTACTGCTATTATTTCTTAGTTTAATACTTGACCTGCTTCTGCCTTTAAAGATTCCTTTTTATCATGCAAATCCTATGGTATGCATTTTAAATTGAGGAATGTTATCCATACTGGAAATCACATTAAACCCTTGATTACAAACCCAGAATATGGGTAAAAGTGCAGACTTTAAACAAAGTGGACTAACATGTTTATGCTGAAATCGTTTATGAAACTTTGACACACAGAAAAGAGCTCAGCAAAGAAGAATGGATGAAGCTGGGGAGCATAGCTTAACTCTAAACCTTTGAATGCCCGAAGGAAAGTGTTTAAACTGAGATCTCTTGCAAAGTTATAGTAAATCACTTTTAATTTACCATAATGAATTTTCTAATCAAATGTACATTATCTGTAAAAATAAAGTAGAATTTTTCATTTTAAGAACTTGTTTAATGCTAGTAGATAATCAGGAAAAATGAAAAGTCTTCTGTTTAGTAGTGTGCCAATTATTTGTTAGTTTTACAAATTAATATTTTTCTTATTCTTAGAATCTCATAAGATACCTATCTGGTGTTTGTAAATCTACTAATAAAATTACAACACTATACACTTACTCTAATAATAATATTGAATACAAAGTGGTATATCCGTGGTGGGGGTGGGAGTGGGAGGGAGAAGCATCCAAACTATACTTGTTATTAAACTGTATGATGGAAAATACTCATTTGAATACCCAATTTTTGGTTCCTTTAAAACAGATAAAAATGGCTAGTACCCCAGGCTTATTTTTGAATTGACCTAAGAAAAGTAATTTATAAATTTTTTAAATTATGTTTTATTTTCCCTAGAATATTCACAGGATCTACAAGGCTAGATGGAAATGCTATTGGTAAGTATGTATATTTATTCTACTTACAAACAGGCTAAAAAACTTTAAGGTTGTACTGAAAAATGTAAATGTATTTATATTATAGTGGATTTTGTACGTTGGCTCTGTGCTGTGTCTATGGATGAATTACTTTCCACTACACATCCAAGAATGTTTAGTCTACAAAAAATAGTAGAAATATCATATTACAACATGGGAAGAATAAGATTGCAGTGGTCTCGAATTTGGGAAGTTATTGGAGATCATTTTAATAAGGTAATTGAATAACTGTGATATTTGTTTACATTTGTAATATTTTCTTTATTTAAAATTTCCTTATAATCTAATTGAGACTTTTTTCCTTCCAAGCAGTTGTTTATTATTTTTTTATAATTAAATTTGGAAAACTTTTGAATCCTATTTTTCTTTTTAAAAAATGATTGCTCTCAGTTTTAAATACTTAGTTAAAATATCTACTTTTCTTGTAGAGAAATATTTTTAGTATACGAATTGCCTTTATGGAGAATCTTAGGATTTATCTATCTGTGCTATTAATTAGGATCTACCTATCTATGCTATTACTTTTTCTGAGACAAAAATAAAGAATTGTAGATTTTTACTGCTGACATTACCATCTTATATTTCTGTTGCTATTACAGGTTGGCTGTAATCCTAATGAAGATGTGGCTATTTTTGCAGTAGACTCCTTGAGGCAGTTGTCAATGAAATTCCTAGAGAAAGGGGAGCTTGCTAATTTCAGGTTCCAGAAGGATTTCTTAAGACCTTTTGAACATATAATGAAACGGAACAGGTATTATATATGTTTAATTGGTTAATATCAGAAAAATGTTAATTGTTTTCCATAGCAGGGGGAAAACCAGAAGAAAGGGAAAAAAACTGATGAGTTTTATCTGTATGTATATCTAAGCAATTATATTAATATTTTAGGTCTCCAACAATTCGAGATATGGTTGTACGGTGTATAGCTCAGATGGTTAATTCTCAAGCTGCTAACATTCGATCTGGATGGAAGAACATTTTCTCTGTATTTCATCTAGCTGCATCTGATCAAGATGAAAGCATAGTGGAACTTGCATTCCAAACAACTGGGCACATTGTCAGTGAGTATTCTCTTATTCAAGTAAAAACCCCCAAAATTTTAATGTGTTCAGAAGATAATCCAGGTACAAAATTATTGGCCTGTTATGGGCTTTAAGTTTACCAAGTTATGCCTATAGAGCCAGTGTATATAATAATAATTAAACTATTAATATATTTAACATTTATTATTTTCAGTACAGTAAACACTGTAAACACTTTTTGTGTATTTAATCTTCACAATTCTGTGAGATAAGTATCTTTATTGTCCCTTTTTTTTTATAGATTAGGAAACTCAAGCCCAGAGAGGTTAAGCAATGTGCCTAAAGGTCACAGAACTAGTAAGCGATGGAGCTGGTATTCAAAGCCATGGACTGTTAAAGCAAAGCCTTTGTTTTTGATCACTACACTGTACAGCCTCCTTCAACTTTGAGGGGGACCAAAATACTAAGGATATAAGTTAAGCCTATATAGAAGGTGACAATGATGACCATCATTGTCAAGAATCATGACATTATTGTGGCTATCATTTATTGAATGCTTGTTTGAGTTAAGTATTATAATAAGCATTTTACTGATGTTATTTTAATGTAGTACATAGAGCTATCTTGTGAGTATTATCATCCCCATTTTATAGATTAAGAAACTATACAGAAACTAAATAAACTATATAAGAAACTAAATACAGAGGTTAAGTAATTTTGTATATTCATTGAGCAAAATTGATTCAGTACCTACTGTGTACCAGTCACTGTATTAGGTGCTGTGTTTAAAGTGTAAACAAAACAGACATGTTTCACTGTTCTCACGACTCACAGCAGACAAGTTAGTGGTAGAGACAGACTTGAACCCCATACCTGTTGGGTGTCAAAGCCTTTAACAACCTTTAAGAAGTATGTATTGCATCTATAGGTTGATGTATTTTTCAATGTATTTTTAAGAATAATCTAAAAATTGCAGTTACTATGATGTATTCTTCTCTATTTTAGCCCTTGTATTTGAAAAACACTTTCCAGCGACCATTGATTCCTTCCAGGATGCAGTGAAGTGTTTGTCTGAATTTGCATGCAATGCAGCTTTCCCAGACACAAGCATGGAAGCAATTCGACTTATTCGCCATTGCGCAAAATATGTGTCTGACAGACCTCAGGTATAGTGTCATTTAGTAAACAAAGTTTTGCTAAGTATCTATTTCCAATCTGAAATCTAAGTTTGTTGGGAACAGAGGGTTTATAAAGCATTTATTTTTCATTGAACCCCAAAATAATCTGAGCTTGATTCTGAGTTATGATGGTTAATGATTGTAACTAACCATTATTGAAGGTGTCAGGTATTTTTCTGAATATTTTGTGTGTATTAACTTGTTTTACCTTCACAGCAGCTTTATGGGATAGGTAGTGTTGTAGCTCCATACAGATAAGAAAACTGAGGCACAGAGAAGTTTAAAAATGTGCCCACAGTTGCAGAGCTAGTAAAGTAAAGCTAGGGTTTGAAACATAGCCTATTTTTTTAGCCATGCCCTGTAGTGCTTTTTTCTGTCTGTGCGCTATAGTACTGAAGTCAACTGACTGGGGATGAGTATAGGCTTAAGCTCTGAAGTAAAAGGTTGAATTGACAATCTGGCTGCCAAGTTTAACTTGCATATCTGAATCTGTCTTTGTAACTATGCATTATAGATTCGGTGATAAGATTTTATTACATGGACCTATTGGTATTTAGTATTTTTTAGATAATCAGCTTATTTGACCTTCACACCTCCCCAGTATGGTTAGTGTGGCTGTGTAGTATCATAATCATTTAAATAATAAAAATAGAAACCTGAAATAACCTGGCCAATAAATGCAGGAAGCTGGTAATAGTTGAGAGTGAAGCCAACTTTTGGATTCTAGTCCAGGTCTCCTTGTACGCAGTTATATCGTGCTCACTTCAGCAGCACATGTACTAAAATTGTAGGCAGGCAATCACAGCAGCAACAAAAATAAGTAAATGGAACTAGATCAAATTAAAAAGCTTCTGCACAGCCAAGGAAACCATCATTAGAGTGAATAGACAACCTACAGAATGGGAGAAGATATTTATTTGCATGCTGCACATTCAATGAAGAGCTGATAAGTAGAATCTATATAGAACTCAGTAAAATTACCAAGAAAAAAACAACCCCATTAAAAAGTGGGCAAAGGGCATGAACAGAAACCTTTTAAAAGAAGACAGACTAATAGCCAACAAACACGAAAAAATGCTCAACATCTCTAATCATCAGGGAAATGCAAATCAAAATCACAATGAGATATCACTTAACTCCAGTGAGAATGGCTTTTATCAAAAAGTTCCAAAACAACAAATGTTGGCATGGATGCAGAGAGATAGAAACACTCATATGCTGCTGGTGGGACTGCAAATTAGTGCAACTTCTATGGAAAGTAGTATGGAGATACCGCAAAGAACTAAAACTAGAACTACCATTTGATCAGCAATCCCACTACTGGGTATTTACCCAAAGGAAAAAAAGACATTCTATAAAAAAGACATCTGTCCTTGAATGTTTATAGCAACACAATTCACAATTGCAAAGATGTGGAAACAACCCAGGTGCCCATCAATGCATGAGTGGATTAATAAAATGTGGTATATGTATACCATGGAGTACCATAAAATAATGGTGAACTACCTCTTGTAGTTATCCTGATTGGAGCTGGAGCCCATTCATCTAAGTGAAGTATCACAAGAATGGAAAAACAAACACCCCATGTACTCACCATTAAATTGGTGCTAATTGATCAACACTTATGTGTACATATAGAAATAACATTCATTGGGTGTCAGGCAAGTGGGAGGAGAGGGGATGGGTAAGTTCACACCTAACTTAGGGTGTGGTGCGCACTGTCTAGGGGATAGGCACACATGTAGCTCTGACTTGGGCAGTGCAAAGGCAATTTATGTAACCAAAGCATTTCTACCCCTGTAATACTCTGAAATAAAGAAAGCGGGAGGTGGGGGGGCAGCGGAGAGAGAGAGAAAGATTGATTGTAGGCAGTCATAGTCTCTATCTTTTTATAAATTAAATTGCTCCCTTTTGATTTGTAAAGCACTTAAATTTTTTTTGAGAAATAATATGCTAAATGTACAGGTATTATGTTTTGCCTATAATAATACTACATTTCTTCTTGAAGGCTTTCAAGGAATACACAAGCGATGATATGAATGTGGCACCTGAAGACAGGGTGTGGGTGAGAGGATGGTTCCCAATTCTCTTTGAATTATCCTGTATCATCAATAGATGCAAATTAGATGTAAGAACCAGGTAACAATCAGTATTTGGAATTAAAATTTTGAAGGGTTTGTTTTGATTTTAATCAAATTAACTTCTCTTATATAAACCCAAGTTCATAGTTCTTAAATCATGTGTTTTATCAAGTATAGCAATCGTTAGATAGGAAGTTAAAGGATTTTAAAATGTTAAATAGAGCAAAATAAAAGTGGAAATACTATGTTATTTAAAAATTTGATTTTAGTCTACTTTTAATTTTAGCTTCTAAGTTCATTTATTTTTTTCTTTTTTTTTCTTTTTTTTGCTTTTTCTTTTTTTTTCTTCCCATAGGAAGCAGCAACTACAGAAGTTCATTTAATACTTCAAACATTCCATTTTTTCATACATTTGTTTCCAATCAGAAATTGAAATTAGTGGCAAAATTTATTTCCTGATGAATGATGGAAGAATTTTAAAATGCACATTCTTGGTGGATTTTAGGGAAAGACTATTTCTTTTTGAAGCCTTGTCAGTAACATAGTTAAGATTAATATAGATCTATTCAAAAAGGACTCTTTTAAAAGTGTATTCGCAATAAAAGATCCCATATGAATGTTTAGTCAGTTTGTAAAGGAACTATCATGGATATCATGTAACTGGACAAAGTACTCAATACACTGTTCTTATGTCACAGCTCACATCACTCTCATAGTACAATTTTTTGCACCCTATACTTTTGACTGCCAAATTGAAATGGCCCAGTTGTGTGTCCTAATATCTGTCAACAAGTATTTAAGACTGTCAGGAGTTCGATTTTATGATAAACAAAATCCCTTTTGGATAACACATCTTCTTTTTAGGAAAAGTCATTAGTTATTTGGACATTTTACTTTTTTGAATTTTTAAAAATTATAATGGTAGCACAGACTTATAACAAATTAATGAGAGAAATTTAATGGAAAAATCTCTTCTTCCTCCCATTATGCCAGAACCACACCCACCCCCTACCAAGGTTAAATTTGACTTAAACCCTAAGAAATTTTTCATTTTTATGACACTGTTTGTTTTAATAGGAATTCTTGTGAAATAGATAAATAATCCCAAATAGGGCGAGGTGTGGTGTCTCATGCCTGTAATCTCAGCACTTTGGAAGGCTGAAGCAGGAGGATTGCTTGAGGCCAGGAGTTTGAGACCAGCCTGGGCAACATAGCAAGACCTCATCACTACAAAAATTTAAAAATTAGCCAGGCATGGTGGGACACACCTGTAGTCCCAGCTACTCGGAAAGCTGAAGTAGGAGGATCACTTGAGCCCAGGAGTTTGAGGTTATAGTGAGCTCTGATGACACCCTTGCTCTCCAACTCAGGGAACAGAACGAGACCCTGTCTCAAAAAAAAAAAAAAAAAATGGAAAAAAAGGTTTCAAACTATAGGGATTTGTCATAAAATTTAGCAATCATGAGAACACAAAAGAACATTTTATTTTATGTTAGGCGTGGTAGATTATTTATCAATGGACTTGTTAGGAACTTGTTAAAATTCAAGATAGCCCCCAGTTCAAATATCCAGCCACCTCAGTGGAATAGCTAACATGTCATGTCTGGCAAGTCATGTAAACTCAGCACCCGCTCCTCTTATTTTTTTGTAGAAGTCTTTTTGACGGAGGGCCTACCTGCTTGCTTAGCCTGTTGTTGCCTGGGGCAATGATACCTTGCTTCTTACCATATCCCATATTCAGAATAAGGGTGGATTCTATTAATAGTTGTTAAAGAAAAGAGAATGTGTGTTTTCTAGTTAGTAAAGGAGAGGGAAAAGATTAGTAAATTTTGTTCAGTGATGGCCTTTGATTTTTCTACCTTACCCCCACCATGATTTGTATGGGCTGTTATTTAGCTTACATTTAAAAATGCAACACTATGATTTTTATAACACTAGATTGTAGAGTACTTTTGCACGCATTCTCATTTGATTCTCCCAAAATTTTGTAGATTTAGGGATAAATTATTAACCTAGAGCCCCAAATACAGTCATGTATCCATTAACAGTGGGGATACATTCTGTAAAAGGTATCCTTAGATGATTTCATTATTGTTTAAACATCATGGAGTATATTTACACATACTTAGATGGTACAGCCTATTGCCTCTAGGCTACATACCTGTACAGCATGCTACTGTACTGAATACTATAGGCAATTTTAACACCATGGTAAGTGTTTGTGTATCTAAATATAGGAAAGGTACGGTAAAAATTCAGTAATGTATAGGGCACTTACCATGAATGAAGCTTGCAAGACTGGAAGTTTCTCTTGGGTAAGTCAGTGAGTGAGTGTTGAGTGAATGTGAAGGGCTAGGACATTGCTATACACTATAAACTCTGTAATCTTTAACTACACTAATTTATTTTTAGAAGATGTTTCTTTCTTCAATAGTAAATTTACCTTAGCTTGCTATAACTTTTTTACTTTATAAACTTTTTAATTTTTTAAAACTTTTTAACATAAATATAAACACAAGCACATTATACAGTGGTACAAAAACATTTTCTTTATATCCTTATTCTATAAGGCTTTTTCTATTTTTAGATTTTTTTATTTAACTTTTTATACTTTTTTGTTAAAAACTAAGACACAAGCACACACATTAGCCTAGGGCTACATAGGGTTGGGATCATCAATATCACTGTCTTGTACCTCCACATCTTGTCCCACTGGAAGGTTCTTTGGGGCAGTAACACAAGTGGAATTGTCATCTCCTGTGATTAACAATGCCTTCTTCTGCATACCTCCTGTAGGGCCTGCCTGAGGTTAAGTTAACTTTTTAAAATTTATAGATAAAAGGAGTACACTCTAAAGTAATGATGAAAAGTATAATATAATAAATACATAAACCAGTAGTATAGTCATTTATTATCATTATATGACTGGCAGTGCCATAGGTTTGTTTACACCAACATCACCACAAATATGTGAGTAATATATTGCACTGTGACCTTACAAAGGCTATGATACCATGAGACAATAGAAATTTTCAACTCCATTATAATCTTATGGGACCACCATTGTATATGTAGTCCATCATTACTGAAATGTCCTTATGTGGCACATGACTCTTCTTTTTCCCTACTTAAGCATTGCTTTTAAAAAGGACATCTTCAACAGTAAAAGTCCTTGAACACTGTTGGTCTCTGTGTATTTGCTTTAGGCCCTAGAAAACACAAGATTGCCCATATCCTCTTACCCCCAGCCATGACAGGTAGCATCCAGTTACTTTGAGTGGGAGGGAATAGACGTGGACCTCAGCAAATGGGGGAAGAGGGAGTCTTATTCCATTATAAAGGGGGAACCTGTGAGTTTGGCATCCAGTTGTGGAAGTCTGACAGGGGTCTCCTATGGATGATTGTTTCCTCCCCAGGCCTGCCTTTATCACTGCTCTTATTACACATAGATATCTTAGGGATCAAATAGACCATTGTGAACTTGCTGTAGGACTGAAACACCATAATGTTATTTTACACACTCATTTAACAGACACTTGTTGAGAACCTTCTGTCAGAATCTGCTACGTACCGGGCATGTACTAGCATGGTAGCATAGCAGCAAATGAGCTGAACTGTGTACCAGTCCTTATAAAACCTTTCAAAGAAAATTTTGTTCTGTCTTAGACTTTTAGAAATATAAACCACTTCTAAATTGAAGGATGCCTGTGTTTTGTGAGAAAAAAGCAACATATAAAGAAAAGTTCAAATGTTAATGGTTATATAAACGTATTATTTCAAGAAACATAATAAGGAATCAGGAAGGTAATTTAGAGTTTCAGTTATAACACTTATTCAAAAGCTAGTCAGTATGATAATTAGCAGTTTACTTGTTCAACAAATACTGCTTGCCTCATAGGTGGTGAGCACTGCTCTGGGATATAGCAGGAAACAGAACAGACAGACCCCTGCCCTCATGGAGCTTTATATCTTAGTAGATTCATTTTATAATTCCTTTTGTTTGGGGACATTGTATAAACAAGGTTTATAGTGTTAGCTAAAAATTTCCACAAGTTCTTTCAAAAAGATTTTTCAAAATCTTTGTTTGTTCTTAGACTGCTATAGACATATTTTCTTCCTTAGCTATAATGTGACAAAATTAATGTTCACTCAAATGATCTTTTTCAATCTGAAATTTCATTTACAATTTTTAAATGCTGGAATGGTGAGGTGAGAGTAGGGGGAAAGTGAAATAAAAAAATTTAGGGCCAGGGACTTTGGAGGTTCTTTTTTTTTTTTTCCTTTCATGAATGATGTATCCTAAAGAAACTTGTTATCTTAGAATGTAAATGTCTTAACACCCAGTGTCATGTATTAAAGATGAGTTTTAAGCTTTCTGATTGTAGATGCTTTGTGTACTATAAAATCTATTTTAGGAAGGAGATGCTTTTGTATATTACAGCTTTCCTAATTATGTTTTGTCATTTTAGGGGTTTAACAGTAATGTTTGAAATAATGAAAACATATGGCCACACTTACGAAAAACACTGGTGGCAGGATTTATTTAGAATTGTTTTCAGAATCTTTGACAATATGAAATTGCCAGAACAACAGACTGAGGTAAGAGAACCCAAAATTTTCATTTAGCATAGTCAAGTTAAAAGGTTCTTAGTGTCTTCCCCAATACATTTTAGTGTTTCAAATTAAGCACATTGAACAGAAAAGAATTCCTAGAAAATTTTCCTTTAAGGCATGAGAATATAATAACATGTCTTCATAAATAAGAACACTATTTGGGTATAGAACTAACTTAATGAATTGATTTTTTTTGTTTTCAGTGTTTTTGTTGAACCTTCAGTTTCTTTTCCTCATTTCGATTATGTTACAACTATAAAACATTAGCAACTTTCTTTTAGTATCACATAGTGATTTTTTTTACTCTGCCTTGAGTGAAGAATACAAAGCAAAATTTAAGTTTTATTTTATTTATCTCAATGTGTTAAACTACAAACCAGTTATAGTATGCATTTCAGAAAGTGTGGAGAGAGTGCTTCAAATTTTCCCATTTTGTTCCATGTAGCAGTATTAAATGCAGAGTTCTGCAATTATCCTTTATATGCTTGAAAGAAATAAAGAAATTATAATTGTTTTGTATAGCCCTTCTTAACTTTTATAGTGTTTTCAAATAACCATACTTCAAGAAAGTCAATTTTATTTTAAACCTGTGCTAACTCCACTTAGATAAATTCTTATTTCTTTCTTTTTTATTTCCCTGTCATAATCTGTCATATTCTAGAGCAAGGCCAGCTGTTGCTGTTCATGCATATTGAAAAGTCATACCATCAAGATGATTCAGTGATAATTTTTTTTTAAATAATCAAAACAGATAGTGCAGAAAATAGTTAAATTATTTTATACATAGGTGGTTATGGAATAATGAAGAAAAATAAACATCAGATTTTAAGTTGAAGTGAATATAATGTTCTAGAGGGAATTAAGTGGTCTGAAAGGAACACTGACAGCCTTACAGTTTAAGTAATCAGACATATTTCTTTTTTAATTCTAGTAATTGAGGAATAGTATGACCTTCATTTAATGACTTTTTTCCCCAGAAAGCTGAATGGATGACAACAACTTGCAATCATGCACTGTATGCAATCTGTGATGTATTCACCCAATACTTAGAAGTGCTCAGTGATGTACTTTTGGATGATATTTTTGCCCAGCTCTACTGGTGTGTGCAGCAAGGTAGGTCTGTACCAGATATGTGACACAAAGTGTTAAATGTGACCCTTGTAATATATAAATGAATTGCTCTTTTCTTTCCTAGACAATGAGCAGTTAGCACGATCTGGTACAAACTGCTTAGAGAACGTTGTTATTCTGAATGGTGAAAAATTTACCCTAGAAATCTGGGACAAAACTTGTAACTGCACACTGGATATCTTCAAAACCACAATCCCACATGCGTAAGAAGATTTTAAACATCTTTACATTTATATTTGTATATTGAATGAGTTTGAAAATGGCAAGTGATTAAAGGCTGATAGTAACTGATGATTTCTCATAACAGAAATCCTTTAGGCATGTCTCAGTGTTACATGGATTCAGATTTATTACAGCTCAGATGCCTATAAACCTTAACAAATACATGAATTAAATTCTTTGTAAACCATAACCACCTTCAGTCTGATTATCCAAAATTTGAGTCACAATGAAGTGATTCCACTGACTTTTATAAGATTTTATTTATCCAGATCAAACCAAGCAGCAGTTTTGAATGAAAAAAAAAAAAAACCACAAAACCTCAACATGTGTATAGGTACTATAGATGTAATAATCTCAAGAAAATCTATTTATAGTTATTATATTTTACAATTAATTGTCAACTTTCTCTAAGGGATGAGTTTGGAATTGAATTATAGTGAGGTAATTTTTATTGATGGGGAAACTAAGACATAGTCTAGCTAAATGACTCTGATAGCACTTGGATTCTTTGTAGGATAGACTGAAACTTACCTTCCAGCTCAACCCTGGGGGCTCTCTGATCTGCACATAGTTTTACCTTATATCTACAATTTTTAACTCTACAGGTAGACTCTTCCTTAAAACTTTTAATAAGAAGGCAGTGGACTTGCACTGGCACAAAACTGTATATGAAAATTGTCAGTCCAGATTTTTAAGCTTCATAGACTTTTTCTTGACATGAATTAAATATGTTTTCACTCTTATAATCTCTTTGTAAATATCCTAATCAATAGTAAATAGGAAGTCAAACAGGAGAAACACACCTCTAGAAAAGCAGACTATTATTGTATTAATATATTAATTATATTAAATATATGAATATTAATAAATTATTATTTATAAATTTGTTTTAATATAAATATTAAATTTATAAATTATAAATGAAATAGTTAAATAATAATTGGATATATTCATATTATTATCAATATAAAATATTAATAGGCCACACATTAATATCTTTCATCTATTTCCAACTATTGTATAACTTTTCTTATTTTTTGGTGTTACTTTTTTGTTGGAGCAATGTGAGTTACTGACAAATGATCCATGTGTGTCCGAGTTTGTGACCCAATGTCAAAGACAGCATGAATTCTTGCCTAGCTGTTGTCCCTATGAAATCTTTACAAAAACCAAGTTGGCTGTACATTCTTTTTTGTAAGAACTGCTTCTGTTTTAATTTTTTGAATTATACACTCAGAATAATATATATGACTGTAAAGATCATCTAATAAGCATCCTTTAATAGAAGATATTTGTACCAGAACATTTTCCATATTTAACTGAAATTATCTGTTCCCCATCTGTCTGTCCCACCCCTCAGGAGTTCCTGCTTCTCTAGTCCTTAACAACTTTTTTATCCCAAGCACCTAATTCAGGGGTGACAAGTTAATTCCTCTTTTGGGCCAAATTTTGCTTTATTTATTTTTAAATATTCTTTAAAAATAGAATCTAAGGAGTTATATGAATTTTTATCTTTTAGTTTTAATTTTATGAATTTCTTGAAAAACCTCAAACTTTTAAAAATTCTTACTTTGGAAAATATTTGATGACATTAATACTTACAAAAAGTAGATTTAAAGTTTTAAAAACTTTCAGAAAGTGATTTTTAATGTAAAGCTGATAACCAAATTACCCTTTTAATTATATTAAATGCTACTTAATTACTCTCTGAAAGTACATATTTTAAACTTTTTACTGGTTATTTTTTAGGAAATTACTCTTAGCAGTAGTCAAAGGTAAAATACGTTATTTGGTATATTCTTGTGACTTTCTTGTGTCCATTGCAAGATATGCTATATATATGGCATGTAGCACACCCCCAGTGATTGGTGTGTTTTTGGTATCTTAAAGGCTCTTGACCTGGCGTCCTACTTCTGGAGAAACTGCCCACCCACCTCCATCTCCTGTGAGTGAAAAACCATTGGTAAGTTTTCATAGATAAAGCATATTTTAAATTAATTATTTGTGATAAGCAGTTTTACTGTGGGTCAAACTCTTACATGAGTCTCTTAGTCCATTCTGCTGCTATAACAAAACACTTGACACTGAGTAGTTTATAAATAACAGAAATTTCTGTTCTCACTGCTCTGGAGGCTGAGAAGTCCAAGATCAAGGCCCCAACAGTTTCAGTGTCTGGCGAGGGCTGCTCTCTGCTTTCAAGATGACACCTTGTTGCTACATCCTCACGTGGCAGAAGGCGGAAGGACAAAAAAAGGACTAGCTGGTTCCCTCCTTTTTTAAGGCACTTATCCTAACCATGAGGGCAGAGTTCTCATGATCTAGTCACTTCCTAAAGACCTCACCTATTGATACTGTTGCATTGGGGATTAAGTTGGAACGTGAATTTTGGAAGGGACATAAATATTCAAGCCATAGCAGTGAGTTCAACTCTCTTAAGATGGTATAAATTAATATTCAAGCCATAGCAGTGAGTTCAACTCTCTTAAGATGGTATAAATTTGCTATCCAGAATTCTCAGGTTAAATTTTTCAATATAGGACATAGAGCAAATGATTTTTCAAAGGTTGTAAGAGAAAGGTACCAGATTACATAAGGATTTCCATGCCAAGCTGAAGATATTGGATCTTACTTTATTTAAACTTTTTATTTTGATATAATTTCACCTTATAGAAAAGTTGTAAAAATAGTACAAAGAATTCTAATATACACTTCACCTAGTGTATTGGTTTCCTTGGTCTGCTGTAACAAATTTCCACAAACTTGGTGGCTTAAAACAATGGAAAGTTATTGTCTCACAGTTCTAAATACCAGAGGTCCAAAATCAAAGGGTTAGCGGGGCCACATTCCCTCCAAAGGCTCTATAAGGGAAAATCCTTCCTTCTTCCAGCTTTGTGGCTGTTGGCAACCTTTGACATTCCTTGATTTGTTCATACATCACTCCAGTCTCCCTCTCTCTCCTTTTTTATTTTATGAGGACATTACTCATGGGATTTAGGGCTCACTCTAAATCCAGGATGATCTCATCTCAAGATTCTTAATAATACATCTGTAAAGACCCTATTTCTAAGTAAGGTAATATTCACAGGTACCAGGGGTTAGGACTTGAACGTATCTTTTGGGGCCTGTTATTCAATTCACTACAGCCTACCCTCTGGCATCTAAAAATTCATATCCATTCACTGAGCAAAAGACATTCACTTCCTTCTGAGATCCCCAGAAGTGTCAGCTCATTACAGTATCAACACTAAGTCCAAAAGCCCCTCTAAATACATCATATTTTGCGACAAGTCTCAAATTCATCATGTAGATTTAGAATGAATGACACTCTGGGTACGATCTATTCCGAGACAAAATTCATCTTCATCTGTGGGCCAGTGATCCTAGAAAACAAACTCCATTAAGTTTTCAGGCCTAAGAATAACACTCTGTGGCTTGATGTTCCACCCCCTGGGCCTGTAGCTTTTCCTCTGGGCCGGCAGCTCTGTACTCTGAATTACTCCTCCTCTTTCTTAAAGGTTAGCACATGTTTGCAGCCAAGTAGCTCTATCAGCCTGTTTTCTGCCTGTAGAATCCTGGAAGTCTGATAGTCTTTCTTCATTTTATTCCGTTTCTGTCCTTTTCAGTCCAGGCTGGCTATATTTCTGCTGGTATATCATTCTGAGAATCCTTATGGGTCTCCTCTGTGTGTTAAGAGAATCTATGCCATTAAACAAGAAGGTTATCCACGGATCTTTCCTGGATAACCCTACTCTGTTCCTGGCTTCTGCTGAGATTGTTGATTAGATCATTAGTCATGTACCTAATCTCTTCTGCAAAAAGTTGTCCAGCCATAGCCTCGGCCTTCCCTCCAGAAATGCTTTCCTAACAGTGAATTTCTTAATTTTAGCATCCTTTTCAATCTGCATAGGCCAAGACCCTCCCAAATCAAGTGGTAGTTCCTTTTCAATGGCTCTTTCCTCAATTTATCTCTTTTTTCTCATGTTTTACTATAAGCAGAAAGGAGAAACCAGGCCACACCTTTAACACTTTGCTTGGAAATCTCCTCAGCTAACTAAGTTCATCACTTATAAATTCTGCCTTCTACCCAACAGTGAAGCACAATTCAGCCAAGTTTTCTGCCACTTTATAACAAGCATCACATTTCCTCCAGTATCTAGCAACATGTTCCCAATTTCCTTCTGAGACCTCACCAGAAGCACCTTTTAACCTTCATGTTTGTACCAGTAATCTATTCATGACCATATATTCTCTATCATACATTCCATTTCCTTCTGACCCCTCACCAGAATCGCATTTAATGCCTATATTTCTATCAGCAATCTCTTCAAGGCAATCCTAGGCATTTTCTATCAGATGCCTCAAAACTCTTCCATTGCCTAATTCCAAAGCCACTTCCACATTTTTAGCTGTTTATTATAACAGCACCCCACTTCATGGTATCAAAATATATATCAGGGCCAGAGAAACAGAACCAGTAGGAGATATAGAAAGAGAGATCTCAAGAAATTGGCTTATTTGATTGTGGGGCTGGTAAGTTTTAAATTTTAGGGCAGGCTGGAAACTCCTGGGCAGGAACTGATGCTGCAGTCCACGGGCAGGATTTCTTCTTCCTCACAAAAACTTCAGTTTTGCTCTTATGGTCTTCAACTCATTGCTTGAGGTCCAGCCAGATTATTGAGGATAATCTACTTAAAGTCAACTTACTATAGATGTTAACTACATCTACAAAATACCTTCACAGCAACATGGCTTAGTGTTTAATTGAATTAATTGTCCTTTGACTGAAGTATTTGGTGTAAGTATATAGGACATTGGTAGTATGTCCTAGCCAAGCTAACAAATAAAACTAATTATTACACCATATGTCTCCAAATGTTATCATTTTACTACATTTGCTTTATCATTCCCTCCTTTCCTTCTTTTTTCTCTCATTCCCCTACATCTATCCTCCCCTTTCCCCCATTTTCTGAATTCTTTGAAAGTAACTTGCAAATATAATGCCCATTTATCCCTAGATTTTTTTAGTGTGTGTTTCCTTTAAGGAATAAAAGTATATTTTTCAAAACCACAGTATAATTAATAATCAGGACATTATCCTTAAATCAGTACTATTATTTTAATCTATAGGCCTTATTCACATTTCTACTGTTCTCCCACTAATACCCTTGAATTTTAAACCCAGGAGGCCCTAAGTAGCAAACTAATGCCCTTTTACCAGATTTGTCCCTCACAACTTTTAAATTGCTTAACTAATTGTCAATGGTTAAAACTTAGATTTCATAGAAAAACATTGTTCTGAATTGCTCTTGAGAACTGTGACATCTGGCATGCTGGGGCCATATTGCTCCATGACTCTGATCTGCCAAAGTTGTCCATTCAGTGCATACCCCATACTACTTCTTAGGACGTCCTGTTGCAAGCCCAGAATGAGCTTGCACTCATGTTTGGCTTTGTTCTCTCTTCTGTATAGCATAGAATTTGTGGCGTGGGCTTTGACGTCAGCCCAGATAAGATCCTGGCTCTGCACTGGCTACCTCTGTGGCTTCACCCTCATATGTAAAGTAAGGCTGAGAATTAAATCAGGTCATGCAGGTAAAGCCTGCGCTATGACTGTGCCTGCTCCTGGACTCAGTGTGTGGCACGGGGTGTCTCTGAGACCAGCTCACAGACTCCTCCTCCTCACTGCCTGGCTTCTCTGAGAGCTGCAGGACTGTGTCTTGGTTTCTGGTCTCTTAATAGCCACTTATTGTTGCTGCTGCTACTGCTGCTGGCACTTCTAATATCTACCATTTCTTCTTTCACTCTGCTTTCTTTGTCTTCCTATTCTTCTCTGTACTACTTAGATTTTGCCAGTAAAGTGTGGCATTTTTTCACTGCCACTCTCAGCTGAATTATTTCTTGCTGTGTACTCAAGGACTACTTTTTTAAAATTAGAAATAGCAAAATACCCTATCACTATAAAAAATATATTTATTTTTGAACAGTATGGAAGAATATGGAATAAAAATTATAAGTCTCTTTTTATACTACCACCTACCCCAAACCCAGTTCCAGTAGTTAATACTGTATCTCCTTCCATCTGTTTTCTGTGCATTTACATATATAATATTAATATTTTTGGAAACTTTTTATGTTTGTAATATTTAGGAGATGTTGCCATATCAATACATCAAGATATCATTTATAGGTACTCCTTTTCCACTAAAGTGCCCATTTTTGAAGAGGAAGTGTGAGCATACTAGTTCTGGTGCAGAGCTGCGAGAAAGCAAAGAACCTGACATTCCGAAATTCCTCTAATACAGAGGAGGGTTTTTAAAGCCCTGATTTTATGACCTAGTTTTTGTGCATGTTTAGTTTTCTGGGGAGAACTGTTTAGAAATCATCAGAATGTTCAAAAGGGCCAGTGACCAAAAAAATTTAAAAACCAGTGCTTTCATTTTTCTTAAGTAAGACAATACATTTTTAATTCTAAAAACTGATTAATTTCTTTTTAAAAATATGCTTATTAAAATACATAAGTTTACATTTCCTATTTATAGTTTTTTAAACAATAAACATTCCCTTAAATTATAATTTTGTAAGTATTGCTATAAGCATTCTTTCATGTAAATTTTTATTTAATATGTATTTTATGACAAAAAAATGTCTTACTATAAAAAGAAAAGAAAAAAAAAGTATTTTAGGCTGGCCATCATGTTCAAATATAAATTGGATCCATATAATTTTTACTCAGAGCCTCTTACGTGTTAAACATTTGCAAAGATAGGTAAGAACCATCATAATAATATTGATATGGCTTTAGATTTGTGTAGTGCTTTACTGTTTAAAATGTTTTCACATTTGGTCTTTCCAGCAGTTTTGTGGACTTGGTTTGGTACATGTTACCCCTGTTTTATGCCGAACAGGAAATGAAAGATCATAAACTATGATATTTTAAGTCCCAGTTAAAATATTGTTTTGAGTAATACTGTTTCTGGTAACACAGGCCCATCCTCCTTTCACAAACCCAGACAAGGTTGCTGTAGGCTGGGATTGTTATCTCAGAACAACAGGAGCTAAGCACTCTCCCTAAAATCAAGTTCTCTCTTCTCTGAATGGGCTGTACTGTTAGAACAAAATAAAGCTAGACTAGTAGTAGTGTCAGCTGCCATTCATTGCCTGACTCTGTGCTAATGTTCTGCATTTATTCTCCCTAGTTCTTAACAACCCGCAGGAAAGTGTCATCTCTGTTTTCAGATCAGAAAACCTCAGCTCAGAAAGATTAATCATTTTTCCTAGGTTACATTATTAATAACACTGGAGCAGAATTCTTGTGGAGGTCTTTTGGGTTTTAGTGTCCAGTTTTTGCTCCTGACACCACACTTCTAGGCAGTGACCTTCACACTGACCTTTCTTGTTCTTCCTTAAACTTATCCCTGCAAAGCTTCCTGGGCTCACCCCTCCTCTCTGCCAAATGTTAGTTCTGTTTGGATTTCATGAACACGTATGGGCATTGCTGAATAGTTTTTCCATGCATTGAAGCATATTAGCATTTTTATCTGTTGCTGTTGGATGGTGTCAGACCTGAGCCCAGTGAGGGTCAGAAAGGAAGCATTTCTCTGAAAGACTATCAGCTTTTTATCTAGGTACAGGTAATTTTACATACTTTCCTCATTGTGTATATAATTGCAATGTGTAGAATGTGATTTTATAGGGACATAATATAATTTTTTAAAATGGTATAATAGAAAATATTCTCATTAATTTTTTATTTTATTAGGATACAATATCACAGAAATCTGTAGATATTCATGAATCTATTCAACCAAGATCTGCAGATAATAGACAGCAAGCACCACTGGTTTCTGTCTCTACTGTGAATGAAGAAGTCAGCAAAACTAAATCTACAGCGAGTGAGTTATTTCTCTAAATAAAAATATGTGTTTTATGTAGGAAAGGGAAGACATTTTTGGTTTTGCTTTTATTATTAACAAGCATATACTCTAATTGTGTAATCATGTCTTTAACCGTGTTTACCCCAACTCGAACATCCCCTGATAGATGCTGTCTTGCAGAAGGTCAAGAACTTGATGATACCTGCAGTAGCAGCTGTTTCCACAGTGCATTCAGCTAATGTTTGTGTCAAGCACCTGAGTCTTCCCTCTCCATCCCCTTCTGCATACCAGCCCCATATTCTCTCTGCAAATGGGGCCTAACGTGCCTTCCTCCACCCATCTGCCAGGGGAACTGGTGAGGGACCTTCTCTTGTGGACTCTGTGCTCATTTCCCTCACTGCTGCCCACACCCACGGGCATCCACCGGGCACCTCTATTCTTCCCCTCACTTCTCACAAACAAGGGGAGCCCCTCACTTAAAAAACTAAATTGCTTCAGTTTTGTTTGCTGAAGTAAAATTATAACCCCTAGGAAAGACTACTGCCTCCTTAAAGGAGGACAGCTTTGAGCACTCTTTAAAAAAATTGAGGTGAAATTTATGTAACAAAACTAACCATGTTCAAGTGAACAATTCAGTGGCATTTAGTACCTTCATGGTGTTGTATGTACAACCACCACCTCTTTCTAGATCCAAAATACTTTCCTCACTCCTAAAGGAAACACCATAACCATTATGCAGCCACTCCCTCTTCTCTCTTTCCCCAGCCCCTGGCAACCACCTCGTTGTGGTTTTGATTTGCATTTCCATAATGGTTAGTGACAGTAAGCATCTTTTCATGTGCTTATTGGCCTTATTTGGAGAAATTTCTGTTCATGTCTTTTGCCCATTTTTAATTGCATTGTTTGTCTTTTTGTTGTTGAATTGTAAGAGTTTGTTATATACTCTGGATACTAGACCCTTATCAGATATATTATTTGCAAGTATTTATTTTCTTCCATTCTATAAGTCATCCTTTTGCTTTCTGGATAAGATCTTCTGATACACTGAAGTTTTTCATTTTGATAAAGTCCATAATTTTTTTTCTTCTTTTGTTGGTAATGCTTTTGGTTTCATAGCTAAGAACCCATAGTCAAATCCAAGGTCATGAAGATTTTCCCCAATGTTGTCTTCTTAGAGTTTTATTCTTTTAGCTCTTATATTTAGGTCATTGATCCATTTTGATTCAATTTTTTCAGAGAATTTTTTATTAATCCTAGATGCTTACAGTTCTTGAGAGAGGATAGGCTTTGGTATCCTACTTGAAAGAAACTTCTAGCTTCAGTCACTGTATCTTGCTAATTTCTAAAAGGGGACATAGATAGTGTTGAGTGACCCATTTTCAGTTTTTATTCCTGTACGCCAGAGAGCAGAATGGTTCACGTAGGAATTTATTGCAGCTTCCGTCTGCACCAGAAAAGGCCAGAAGGACAGAATCTCAAATGGCTTTTCTCATTCTCAGCCCCAAGACTGAACCTAAACAAACTTAGCTTTACGAGGGAGCGACTTGGTCATTACACATTAGAAAGTTTTCACTTGGCTAATCTGGGAATATCCCTCTTCCTGGGACAAGGGTTCTGCTTTCCTGACACCCAGAGCTGTGGCCTCAGACTTCTTTCCTTATGCCAGACCTTTTATTCTTGCTCCCTTGGAGGTTTTTGGTAAGGTTCATCCAGGAACTGCTGACTCGGAACAGGTGAAACTGGAAGGAAAAATAAATGGCCATGAGCTCTTTCACTTGGTGGATAAGTTGGATTCCTCTGTTTGATGAGGCCAGCGGCTAGCTGCCTCTCTCTTCCTCAGAGATAAGAATCACAGCACAAACCTGAGTACTTCGCCCTGTCTGAAAGGCAGCTGCCTCATTCTTTCTACACACTTTCAGAAAGCACCACTGCTCTGTCAGGTCTCGATTCAGTGCCTACAGTCTCGTATAGTTAAAATCTGCTTTGCTTTGCTATTTTATGGTGACCGGTAAAATGGTTGCCTTTATAACTCTGGCAGCGTCAAGCCATGTCATGAGTAAAATTTGTCCAAATAGATACTGTCCCCAAATGTGCTGCTGGTCCCTGCCAGTAAGGGACCTGCTAGTATCGTTAGGATCCCCGTCCATCTCTCAAAGGGCAGAGAGCGTGGAAAGGCTCAGCTTCCCTGTTCAGAGTACAGCTTCACTGCCAAACTTTTGGGGCCATTTGGAGTGTCCGGGACCCTGCTGAGAGCTTTTAACACCCATGGCAGCTCATGTTAGAACCAGTGAGACAACATCTCCTCAGACCTCGCCTGCTGCGCAGTCTCTCCTGGAGCCCAAGTGCTACTGGAGTCTCTTGTCCCAGGGACTGAGATGTTTTTATGAGGGAGGGAATGAATGACACCATATGCCACTCACTGTAGTAAAGGACTATGAAAAACACACTTGAGAGGAAGAGACAACTGTGGGACTTGTGGGTTTCTTTGTTTTATTTTGTTTTTTAACTTGAGATATAGTACTAAGAACCAAATGTTAAATAGAACATCATTTCTGAAAAATACCTGGAAAGGAGACTTTATTAATGATCTCAGTAAGAATAAATTTGACTAAGCAAGTTATTTCTACCCCACCCCCCAATCCCTAAAGCATGAATTTAACTTTCACAAATTGGTGCCAGAAAAGGGGATTTGTAGTAAAGTGCTTTTTATAAGAGAAAGAAACTGAGGGATTGTAAGTCATCCAGTGCTGGAGCCATTGCCTCAATACTGATTAATAGGTAGCTCCTCTTGGGCAGTCGTCTGCCTCCTAGAAAGCTCCCTGGAAAAGCTGACCCTGAGAACCTGGGATCAAGGTGCGGCCACGCTCTGCATCGTCTGAGGAGTTGAGTCCTCTTTTCTAGCCTCGTGCTTCTTTCTACATGTGTGTAACTGCTCAGCTGGCAGGACAGTGACAGGGAACATTCTCTTGAGAATACGTCATGTAGAGTGGTGGATTGTCAGAAACACCCTGGTGAGCACGTTTGTTCAGGATGGAGAGGTGTAGCCAGTCACAGCTGGCACGAATGTGGGCTGTGGGGAGCATTTTTGTTACTTTGCGTTTTGGTTACTTTTGTAGTAATGAGCTTAGCATAACTTTTTATAGATTTCTTTGCTGATGGATTCATTTGAAAATAAAAGGTAATTTTAGCCACAACTGCTAATCTGGATCCAAATAAAACATGCGCTGTAGCCACAGCGCAGTACTGCACGGGTGCTCAGGAGTCTTGGCTGCCCCTCACTGCCTGCCTCACGCAGATCTGGTTCCTCTGGTTTTCTTATGCATAGGCTTTTAGGTTACCTATTTTCAAAGATCAGATTTGGTTTTACAGCAAATATTATTTAAGTTTTAGGTTTTTATCCATTTATTACATTTTATTTAAAAACCTGAATCTTTTTTAAAAATTTGTAGTGGAACCATCTTGAACATAACCATTGTTCTGAATCATGTAGGGTACAACTTTCCTAAGGCTTTAAAAAATATCGATTAAACTTTACTGAGTAGTACCTATGTACAAAAGCAGAATGTCCTTCTCAGTGTGATATGTGCATACATATTAATGTTTCCTAGCATTATAATGTCATAGAAATTATAAAGGATTCAAAATAATTTTTTGTTTGCATGTGCATTGGGGGGGTTTCCTCACAGAATTTCCAGAACAAAAATTGTTTGCTGCCCTGTTGATTAAATGTGTTGTGCAGCTGGAACTCATCCAAACTATCGACAACATTGTGTTCTTCCCAGCCACAAGTAAAAAGGAAGATGCGGAAAACTTAGCTGCAGCCCAGGTAAGGAGACAGGAGATGTGTAGTCAGGAAGTTAGTTAAGCAGTCTGGGCTTCAGAGCACAACGGGTCAGGCCAGAGGTTAATTTGGGATACCTTCGTCACATAGATGTCATTTTAAGCCATGAGACTGGATGCCATCACGCAGTAGTGAGTGTGGCTAGAGCAGAAAGGAGGGTCAGTGGCGGAGCCTGGGGCCTCATCCTCTACAGCTCCTGGGGACAGGCAGCAGGTAGAGACTGAGACTGAGAATCAGTGAGGCACAGGGAGCAGCAGGTGTCAGTGTTGTGAAGTCAGATGAAGAAAGTGTTGTAAGAAGGATGTGATCAAATGCTTGTTAAGTGCTCTGGACAGGTCAAGTAATATTACATGTGAGAATTGCCCTGTAACTATTTGGAAGACTTTGGTGACCCTGGCAATGTGTTTAATTTTAACATTAAGGACAAAAGCATAATTGTAATGGATCTAAGAGAAAGAGAAAATTTGGAGACGGCAAATATTAATAACTGTGTTGAGGAGTTTTGCTGTAGAGGGGCACAGAGAAGATGGGGTGATAGCTGGAGGAATGTGAGGGGGTGAAGAGGACTTTGCCATATTTTGTCCTCCTGATTGGCAATGTGTCGGCGTGTTGCCAGAGAGAGCTCTCCAGGAAGTAGAGAGAGAGAAAATGAGTGCAGTCAAGAGAGGGGCCGTTCCTAGGACGATATTTTTGAGTGACTGGGGATGTTACTTGTGCAGAGTGGGGGCTGCCTGGAGTAGACGTCCAGATGGTTCCCACGCAGCAGCGTTGGGGGGCAGAGCACAGGTATGGGCTACGGATGCAGGAAGGCTGGTGTATTTGGGGTGGGAGATCTCTTCTTGCTAGCCTCTAGTTTCTCACTGAGATGGGAAAAAAAGTCATCCACCATATGAGGTTGGAAAGAACATTTTAGGTACTTGAGGAGAGGAGTGAAAACGTGAGCTGTCTGTCCAGGCACATGGAGTGGAGCAGTGTTGGTGGAGTACTGGGCAGCACCCGAGCCCACTGGTCGAAAGAGAAACAGCCTGTTTTCTCCAGCCACATTGGCTATGTGGATGCAGATATGGAATAGGCAGTTTTGCCAGCAAGTTACTGAAAAGGGAAGGTGAGGAGTTGTGAGAGAGAATAATTAAAATCATGGTGCATGGACTCCCAACCAGTTTAGAAGAGACGGAGGGGCTGAGGGGTACAGGGCTGTAGAGTCTTGGGGTGCAGGAGGGGCTGACCCATAAGGGTGGTGCTTGGTGATGAGGATGCTTAACAGAAGGGGCACGTTTTCCTACGTTCTGTTAAGATATAGCAGATTATCTATGTTAAGATATAGCAGATTATGGCTTGCTAGTAAAACTGGTCTTTGGAGAACATTAAGTTCTAAATTTACTAAAATCATTGTGATTGTGTGTGTGTGCTGTGGTGGTTTGTTTTCCAAAGAGAGATGCAGTGGACTTTGATGTTCGAGTTGATACTCAAGACCAAGGAATGTATCGCTTTTTAACATCACAGCAACTTTTTAAGCTACTGGACTGCTTATTAGAATCACATAGATTTGCAAAAGCATTTAATTCCAACAATGAACAGAGGACTGCTCTGTGGAAAGCAGGTGAGCGGCACAGGCCTCATACTTTCATGTTCAATGTTGTTGATGGATATGGGATAGATGTTTATCAGAATTCATTGTCTGTGCATGTCACTGCATGTACTTTGACCTTTAATAAGAAGATAATCTAATAGGTCTTTTTCTGATCTACAATAAGCCAAATAACTACTTGGGTGGATTTCTTTTTCTCTTGTTCAGCCAACCTGTTACTTGACTGATCTGCCCAACTGTTTTTTCAGCTTGCCTACCCAGCCAGGGCCTTCCTGTCGGTATCATCAGCATAGCAGAAGCTGTGCTTGTCTAGGGGGAGGCCCACACACAAACCTGTCATGTGTCTCTGAATGGCTTCCTTCTGTTTACTGGGAGTGGCCATACCTCAGAATGGAAGTGAATGTATTGGGACAGGAGGTATATTTGTTTTAGAATAAGATGGAAATTTTAAATAAAAAATAAGCCTTATTGTAAATTAAACTGACATTATTTTTAATTCAAGAAATAGTTATTTAGTGCCTGTTAGGCACAAAACAGTGCTGGGAGAGTGAAGGGCAGCAGAATGTGGCCAAAGAAAAGAAACAAGGGAGCTGACGCTTATTGAACACCAAATGCTTTATCAAATGCAGGGTTAGATGCTTGTGTTTGCTTATTTTATTTAAAACAGCTTTGTTCACTCTGGGAGGCCGAGGTGGGTGGATCATTTGAGCTCAGGAGTTCGAAACCAGCCTGAGCAAGAGCGAGACCCCATCTCTACTAAAAAATAGAAAGAAATTAATCGGCCAACTAAAATATAGAAAAAATTAGCCGGGCATGGTGGCGCATGCCTGTAGTCCCAGCTACTTGGGAGGCTGAGGCAGAAGGATCGCCTGAGCCCAAGAGTTTGAGGTTGCTGTGAGCGAGGCTGACGCCACGGCACTCTAGCCAGGGCAACAGAGTGAGACTATGTCTCAAAAAAAAAAAAAAAAAAACAGCTTTGTTCATTCTCTTCCCTTTTCAACCTAACTTCTGCAAAGAGTAGTGTCTACTTATTTTTTTTCCCCTTTCTTCAACCCAAGTTGTTGCCACCATTTGACTGGGACTATTCATGCTGAGGTGACCAGATGCTTCTTGTTTCCACACATACCTGACCAGTCTTATCCACTAGGTGTCGCCCCCCTGCCCGTTCCTCCGGGAGCCCTGCCACGGGCAGAGCACGCTGCGCCTCCTACCGCATTGTCTGTGGGGCCGCAAGTGCTGTTTCACTTGAAGGGTTCCACTTTCCCAGGCCACAAGTTGTTTTATATCTTCAGCTTGAAGGGTAGGTGGGGGTGGGATTCTAAACATAGAAATCGTCTGCATGTGCCCCGGGTGCAGGCCTCTGTGGCTCAGGGCAGCTCCACTGTGTGGGCAGCAGGTGCCGACAGCTGAGCGCATACAGAACGTGCCTCCGTACAGGCTGTTTTGCCTTTATGTGCGATGTCTTCCCAAGCTAATCGCAGAAACTTCCCCCTTCTGCAGGCTTCAAAGGCAAGTCCAAGCCCAACCTTCTGAAGCAGGAGACCAGCAGCCTGGCCTGTGGGCTGCGCATTCTCTTCCGGATGTACATGGACGAGAGCCGGGTTAGTGCCTGGGAGGAGGTCCAGCAGAGGCTTTTGAAGTAAGACTCTTGACTGATCTCTGCCTTTGACCAGGTGGCTGTGTGGTGCAGGGCAGAAAAGGGGCAGTGGCAGGAGCAAGCAGACAGCTGAGCCTTGGGGCCTGATGACCCTGTTTCACAGAGCAATTGTAAAAATCAAATACAGTCTTGTAGGCAAATGTGCTTTATACAACTGGTGACATGTGAACAGATCATGTCTAACATACAGGACAAAGAAGAAAGTTTTATCTCTTAAGATTTAAAAACTTTAAAGTATGATATCATTTTTAGGCCTTTCTAATGTCATAAGATAGCCCCATTTTTACAGAACAGTCATTTGTGAAAGTGAAAACCTACCTGCTTGCATTGTGTTTGAAAGAATATTTGGAGCTTTTCTTGGTGTTACTTTTTTTTTTTCCATCCTCTTTTACTTCATGACAACTAAAATTTAAACTCAGGCTAAGGACAAAACATGACATTCAGAAAGAATACTGTCATCTGTATTGCATTTTTGTATCTACTTGGGAAATATATGTTCTGGGACCAGTTAAATAGATGTTAGAATTTTAAGAGATCACCTAGTCTCTCTGTTCTCCCATTTTATTGACAAAACTGTGAAGGCCGCCTCACAGTCAGTGAAGGGAGAGTCACCTCAGATGGTCAGCCCAGGTCCTTGACACTGAGCTTATGCTTGTGCTGTCTGCCACACTGCAGGTTTGAACTCAGTGAAACTTGGAAAATTAAGAGAATGTGGGTTTCCTAATAAGTTGCAATGGCTTCTTTTAATATGTTTGGTTTTCTTCCTAATTTGAAAAACGTATAAATATTTTTGGTGATGTTCTAATTAATGTAAACAGATGGGATCTGACAAGTTCTTTATTAGTTCATAGTCATCACCAGATTCACTGATGTTCTCAGTGAGTATGTGACCGGCGGGTATGCAAGTAACGTAAAGGGAAACCTTTTCTTTTGCAGTGTCTGCAGCGAAGCACTAAGTTACTTCCTCACTCTAACATCAGAAAGTCATCGGGAAGCCTGGACTAACTTATTGCTTTTGTTTCTAACTAAAGTTTTAAAGATAAGCGATAATAGGGTAAGTACGAGGCTTCGTATCCAGCCTTGCATTTCTAGCCTGACCCGCGTGGTGGCTGAGTCCAAGGCAGGGATGCCGGGTCCCCGGGAGCCCTCAGAGGCAGATCAAGCAATGCCCCGCCGCACTGCTGCCTGTGCAGGACCACGCGTGGCCCAGCCCTATCTTCCCCAGTGGTCCTTCCTCCTTACTCAGCTTTGTTCTCTAACCAGGAATTCTCCAGGGGATTCAGTAGGAGAGGAATCAGAAGCCCTTAGGACACCTTGACAGCCTCCTGAGTTCCCCCAACACTGAAATTCCCATTCTGACCCCAGAGTCTCCCCTTTTTCCGTTTTGAAAACTGCTGTCTGGCCACCTTGTGGCCTTGCATTCACCCCTGCAGTCCTTCTGCCTGCGCTCCAGGCTGCAGCCATTCCTTTGGCATATTTAGTGGTTCTGTGCAACCCAGAGTTTCTAGCGAATGAGCCATGAGCTCCTTTAAGAACTTTTAATCAGTAGAAATAAAATACAAATATATAACTAAATATAAATGCATATTTTAAGATTTTTTAAAAATATACATTTTACTATTTAAAAAAATACAGCATCTTACAGCTCACATATAAGGAAACAGGTTGCTTTGCTGTGAACCTGAATAGGTTTTAAAATGCGTACTCAATACTTGACACTTCAGGCCCTTGTGGCACATGGAACCCTGTGGAGGCAGGGCGATGCCACTCAGTGCCACACAGGTGTTCATCCCAAGTCCCGTGCCCTGTGTCCACCACATGCATTTCCATCTGACTAATGGGCTGGGGAAAGCTTGGAGAAGTGACCTAAGGCTGCCAGCAGCTGTGTGGCCAAGAAGGACTCCACACCCCAGTCCGTCTTACTCCACAACTTGCTTTCTTGTCATAATATGTCATACCGCTCCCCTGGATCTCGTGGGGCGTGGAGGAGTAGGAAAGGAGAGAAAATAGGCAGCAGACTAGTGTTCAGAGATTTAGGAACCACGGCAAAGGTATAGTCAAAGTATATAAATTGAACTATACATGTGGAATGTATACAGCTTTGCTTGGAGAATGTTTACATATTTTATATTACAGCATTAGGTAGAATTTTCCCTAAAACTTAAAATTTTTATTTAACAAAAGATACAATTTCAATAACCCATATCTTATAAAAACTCAACTCTAGTTCTTGCTTGGCTTCTTTCTTTTGCTTATTACCTAGGAAGAACAATGCTGAATTACTAAAAGTTTGTCAAAGGTATGTAATGGGAAAGTGTTTTTCAAAATAAGGATAGTAACCAAGTGAACAGTGTTCATATTGAGTCTTTTGAGTACTTGTGTCTCTCAGTTTCATACTCCGCTGATTTGCTGCGGGACACAGACGCTGCCTTTCTTCCCTGCTCTGTGATCAGTGCGTGCCCCAGGGTGGTCTGACTCTAGCAGTTTCAGGCTCTGTAGTTTGCAGTGCAAGCACTACTAATGGAGACATTCATTCTCTTCCCCCCAGTTTAAAGCTCATGCATCATTCTACTACCCTCTCTTATGTGAAATTATGCAATTTGACTTGATTCCTGAACTTCGTGCTGTTCTTAGAAGATTTTTTCTGCGAATTGGAGTAGTTTTTCAGATATCACAACCACCTGAACAGGAACTTGGAATAAACAAGCAATGATGGAAAGTTAATATTTTTCTGTTAGTGTTTACATCCCTCTGCTCTTTAAAAGGACCCTGGAGCTGAGGTTTCCTACCTGAAAATGAATTCTTTGAATTGCAGTGTCTGAGGGTGACTGGTAAAGATGCTTAGAACTAACACTCAAACTTGCAACACTCCAGTCCCTTTACCTGGCGGATTCTGTATGTCATGTTGGGCTCATGTTGAGCAGAAAGCATGTGTAAAGTGTCAGCTTATGCTCACGGGTCCTCCCTGTCCTCCGTGGCAGGGAGAGCCCCACATATTTTTGGCAGGTGTGGAAGTGAAACTTACCCAAAGAACTATAGATGTAAAGATTGAACTTCTGCAAGAAGTACAACTCAGGAGAGCTGTATTTTGAAGGATAAAATGTTTATAATTGGGGGGTGGGGGGATAGGAAGAAATTATTGTTCATGGTAAAAGATATTTAGCAACTATGGTATTCTTATTCTGAAGATTTTTGCACACTCAGGCTATCTGAGATACTGGTAATCATCCTTCTGTGAAAAATGTACAGAGATGCAGGTCTGTAATATAAAAATCTTAAACATTATATAGTTCTTCCTGCACTGTTTTCTTTATTTTCATATTCATTTGCTAAATACCCATAATATTGTGTCAAATGCACTAAACATCTGGGTTGAATTTTCTTTTATTTTGTGGGAATTTTTAGTTTTGCCCTTATTGGGGGGTTTACCACCCCCCAAAAGGCTTTAAACATGCCCAGAAGCTGTTGTGGCTGACGCTTGTCAAGATCAACAACAGAAAGGAAAAAAAAAAAAAAAGGTAGAAAATATCCCTACTGACAATAACTACCTGTAATATATACTTCTCTTAGGGCTTCTAAAGATGAGCCATTAAAATAGAATGATCCTTCATGGACCGAAACTTGAATCACTGCAAAATGAATCTAGGTTGCTGTCACTTTCTTTTTTCTTTTGGGTGGCGGGGCTTGATGTAGATTTTACTCTGTGTACAGAATTTAATGTTGAATATATTAAAATAACAAATCTGGCATGGTTTGCAGAGGTTAGATTTACTGGAAATGTATTCATACTGTGAATTGTGTTCTGATGGTTAAAAGACAAGATTGTCAAGCATTCCATATTAATAGTGGATGTAGAAAATTTTTTCAGATGGATAAAATGTATATGGTACAGATGTAAAGTTTTCTATGTAAAAAATTCTGTACAACTTTCTGTACAATATTGATTCTCATCTGGCATATTCTAATCAGGTTATAGGTCAATAAAGTTTTTGAATTATTTCATCAGTGCAATCAAAACCTGTGTAACCCACAACCCCATGTTTCATTGATTGTTGTATGGTTTTTTGTTAAAAGCCAAGTAATTATGGAAAGGATATTTTCAGCCAGAACTGCAAATTGAATATTCTTTGGTTCTGATATTTTCTTTCCAGCTTCTGGCATTAGATCATCCTCACACTGTAGATATTCATAATTTTTAAATATTTTGTGTATTAATAACCCAACATAAAATTCGACACTGTTAGAATGCTGAAAAGAGGGCAGTTTGCTATGATATTGTGTGTACTAGGAATCAGTTCAAATTGTGTGTGGTACAAGGCATTTTTAAAAAAATGGAACATGTCAATTTTAAGAGGGTTTTGTTTAAAAACAGGAAAAGTAATTTGATGATGCATTTAGAAGTGCACCAGATTTGTTACCCCTAAGACACAGCTTTGTTCAAGCCTAGTGGAATGCTAGTGCTAGGAGACAGCATGATCTTCCTCTCTGTCTAAGGGTAAGTGCTTCACATGACCTAGCAGTTTAGTATTTAATGGGGTAGTATCAGGACTCTCCCTAGAGGGAGGAGCCAGAGGCTTTCTTCTTACTTTCAGATGACAACAGAAGGAAAAAAATCTAGAAAACTAAGTATAGGACCCGGCATGGTGGCTCACGCCTGTAATCCTAGCACTCTGGGAGGCCTAAGGTGGGAGGATGACTTGAGGTCAGGAGTTCGAGACCAGCCTGAGCAAGAGTGAGATGCTGTCTCTACCAGAAACAGAAAAAATTAGCTGGCACACGCCTGTAGTGTCCCAGCTACTCGGGAGGCTAAAGCCCAGGAGTTTGAGGCTACAATGAGCTATGATGACACCACTGCACTCTATCCAGGGCGACAGAGCAAGACCCTGTCTCAAAAAAAAAAGGAAAAAAGAAAACTGAGTATAAAATTTACATGTAGCCAAAAATTAGAATATCAAATCAAATTGTGGCAAACTTGTCTGATCTTGTCTATCATTAATCATGTCAAAGGAAAGAAAGACTGTGTATAGGATGTTCTTAGCTCTCATGGTATTGAAGACCTACCATCCAAGTCAGAATTCTTTCCCAGAATTTGAATGAATCTTTCCTTTTTGAGAAGTATCACTTAGAGTGATTAGAAAAATTGACTCACTTATCCAAGGGTCCATGGTGGGGGAACAAAGATTCCAGTCTCTGTCTTTGACCCCTGGGTGTTTTACCTCTCTCTCCTCTCTTCAACCTCTAGAAACCTAAATTTCCAATTAAAATAAGAAATCGACATTGGTTAATAAAAGTAAAAATTTATTTCTATCAAGAAGTAGTCAAATCACATAAATTAGTAACTTTAAGACAGTGTGTTCATTGGCACAAAAATAAAATAGAGGCAGAAAAACATAAATTTAGTGTATGGCTCATGGGAATAAAATCAGTTACAGCTCCCATTATTTCCATGGAATCAGCTACAAATGACATGAAAATAAGTAGCACATTTGATTCTTTCATTACATAGCAGCTAGAATAATCTCAGCTACAATATATGCAGTTACTAAATGAATTACGTTGAATAGAGATAACAATGGCAAATGTGCATGTAACAGAGTATTCTGGTTTTACAGTACTATTAAGACACTTAAGTTTTATTCACCTTCTCTTGACAAGCAGAATTTAAAATAATGCACATATGGTAGTTGAATCCAAAGTTCATCACCACTCACAATTTACGGCAAAATTTTGCAAAAATAATTCTATACAGTTCTATTATATAAATCAATAATCATGGCCTTTTATGTACATAACACACATTATATACATCTTAGAAAAAATACACTTTATATACAAATGGAACAAAAGTAATTAACTTCAGGTAGGGGCCAAAAGTAGGACATGTTACTAAAGGTACAGATTTATCATTCCTTTTACCTGAAAAGGCACTACTGGGTCCAAAACAGATTTATTTTAACCATGTGCAGTAGACAGGCCCTGCCACGTGAAAGTGCCTGGTTTTCTAGGAACTTGCTGCTGCTCCTGGTTCAGCTGCTCTACCATGAAGCGTTTCAGTGTTTCTGAGGTGCCAGGGCGGAGCCAGGGCTCAGTTGCTACAGAGTTTGACCCATCGTCCCCTGCATGTTTCATGATGTCATCAGGGTCAACCAGTGAACTCTCGTCGTCATCTACAGGAGGCAAGAGACACATGACTCAGGTAACACAGGTGGCATGCAGGTGACACAAACACAGGTCTCCTATAGTCCAACTCATTACAACTCAGCACTTCCCCAAGATACTATGTTCTGAACTATATTGTTTTTGTTTTGTTCAGACCTCCCATTTTAGTGGTAGGAGAGCAGGCCCAGGAAGGGGCTAATTTTGTAAAACAAAAAATAATCAATTGAATAAGTTGACTCCATGGTACTAGCGACCAGACAGATTCAAAGTATATCAAAGGAGACTCCACCAAACATTACAGTGACTGGAGGAATGTAGGCAATCTTACTTTGTAATGGAGAAACCTAGTGGATACCTACATAAAACTTTATTTTTTAGCAAGGTTAGGGGAATACTCCCAATCTATAACACTGCTATAAGAAAATTAAAAGTCATTTTGGGAAAGCACTAGTTAGGATGAAATTATTTCCATTTTTGCACCTAATTATAAGAATGCCATATCCAGTCCATTAAGAGGTAGCTCTTAATTTGTTTCATTCTTTAAATTTGATAAACTCAACATCTATATCTGTATTTTACTTATTAGGTATAATAGGAAAATCTGTCTTCCTACCCTGTGATGTCAATTTCTTTTCTTTTTTTTTTTAATTATATCTCCTGGTCTGTGAAGGATTAGCCCAGCAAAGAGATATGTGCAATCAATTTAATGTGCAATCAATCCACATTGTACCAAAAAGCTCCTGTTTGAAAGGATAATGTTAAACAAAAAACAGTTTAGACATTGAAAACTTTGTGAAAGAATAGATTCTTAAAAATGCTCTATTTTTTCTCAAATATATCCTTGTTAAATGTTAATTCAGTTTATTAGTTGTAAAAGAAATTGAAGAGCCTTTTAGCTAGAAGACATCCTTTCCCACTGTTCTACATTTTTCTAGGTATGATAGGAAAAGTACCATTCCATCTATTTACTGTGTTGGCTAGTATTTGGTATGGAATTATCACCAACAGAACATATCACACCTTGACGGCTAAAGATTTTATGAGTACCTTTTAAAAATTATCACAGTATTTATTAAAGGTAAGATCTAAAAATGTCTTAAAGTTGTTACTAGAAGACTACTGTAATGTATATAGCTTTTTAAAGAGTATTTCACAAATAGACCATTCTACTATTTGCTAATAGTAATACTATTATTACTAATAGGAAATTGTCCCATTATCACAATGACTAATAACATTGATATAAAAAAGGGGTAGGTATAGGGTTGGCAGAGGAGCTCATTAGCTGTCTAAGGAACCATCTTCTTTTGTGCTCCATGACAAGCTTTAAACTTCAAGTCACAAAAGCCCACTCAAAATGAGAAGACTAGTTTTATTTGACTTAGAAAATATTAAACTGAAGCTATTTTGTTTGTCCATGGTATGGAAAGCCAAGTAACTCTGCAGTACTATAAATTTACATGTGTTATTTAGGGAACTCAAAGATAAAGTTGATATCAGATAATCTCTCACTTCAGTGAGTGAGTACACTAAGTACTGTACCATACTAATCAGCATTTCCCCTGCTGAAAGCAAAGCCTGGATATATTTCATAAGCAAAAATTATTTTATCTGTTTAGAATCAACTCTAAAATGGGTACCCTCTCTGTAGAAAGAATCTGATACAAACTTAATCCTGAGGTCTGGGGTTGCTGGACAGAACTCTTTCTCCATCTACCCCCAGCCGTCAGTGACAACTTCCATGTAAGCAAGTTTAAATTTGCTATAGGCCATTCAACTTGGCTATTTACCTGTATTGATAGGTTTGTTCTGAAGTTCATTCAGTCTACGCATTCGTTCCTCATTTCTCATTCTAATCTGGTCAATATTTACACTGGACACAGATTTTAAAGAGAGACCATCTGGTGGTACATCAGGACAACAGTTATCCTGTAGTTAGAAAGCAGAACTTCAGAAATGGTCATTAACATAAAATATGTTCAGAATGAATCAAAACAACATCATAACCTGGATAAATGTATTTGTGACAAATGAAATAAATGAAGACATGGAGCATTTATCTGTATCCACAGCAGGCTCAGATGACTCAGTCAAGGATAAGATACAGCATCTGTGATGACACATAAATGCTGCCTGTCTGGATCAAACTTGGGAATTCTAGGACACTAAAGGAAAAAACTGAAACAAGGGCTGAGACAGTCCAGCTACAGTAATCAAGATAGTATGGTATTGTTATAAAGATAGGCATATTAGATCAATGGAGGAAAGAAATCCAGAAATAAATCCTTACATTTATGGACAAAATGCAACGGGGAAATAACAGTCCTTTCAACAACAGGTACTGGAACAATCACAAAAGAATGAGTTTGAACCACTATACCTCATACCATATGCAAAAATTAACTCAAAGTGTATCAGAGACCTAAATTCAAGAGAAAAAAGAAAAAACTGAATGCTCTTGGGTTAGGCAATGGTTTCTTAGATAAGACACCAAAAGCCCAAGAGAGATTGGTGAGTCGGACCTAATTGAAATTTAAAACTTCTTGTGCTTCAAGGGATACTACCAATAAAGTAAGAAAAATACAGGATGGGAGGAAACATTTGCAAATCATACATCTGATACTGAACTTGTAGCCAGAATGTATAAAGAACTCATATAACTCAATAATGAAAAGACAACCCAATTTGAAAATGGGCAAAGGGTCTGAATAGATATATCTCCTAAAAAAAATACATACCCAGCTAGTAAGCATATATATGAAAAGATGCTCAACATCATTAGAGAAATAACTCAAAACCACAATGACATCACTTCACATACTCACTAGGTAGCTACAATCAGGAAGAAAGACAATAATAGCAAGTGTTGGCCAGGATGTAGAGATTGGAACCTTCACATACTGCTCGTGTGGCCACTTTAGAGAACGGTCTGGCAGGTCTTCAAAATACTAAACTTAGAGTGACCATATGACCCAACAATTCTAGGTATACTCTCAAGAGAAATGAAAACATCCAAAACCTGGACATAAATGTTAATAGCAGTATTATTCATAATAGCCAAAAAGCGAAAACAACCCAAATGTCCATCAGTCACTGATGTGGGATATCCATAGAGTGAAAAACTATTGAGCAATAAAGAGGAATCAGTATTGACACATGCTACAACATGATGACCTCTGAAAAGAAAGACAAAGCCAGTCACAAATGACCACATAATATATGGTCTCATTTATATGAAATCTAAAGAAAAGGCATATCTATAGAGACCAAAGTAGATTGGCCACTGTCTAAGGCAGCAAGTAAAGTTATTATCACCTGGTAAAGCTGTTCATACAATAATGCTAACAGTAGCAGCATCTGTCATTGGCTGAGAGTTCCCTGCATACTTGGCTCAGTGCTAAATGCTTCACATATATTCTAACTGTATCTTCATGTCACACATATAAGGAAACACATTGACTATGAAATTGCCCAAAGCTGCCTACCTAACAAGGAAGGGACATTGTAGGGACATGTACTGAGAGCTCCAAAGCCTATACTTTTTACCGGCTGGCTGCACTGTAGAGCTGTGGAACAAAGTGAAGAGAACATGAGTTTGAATCTCAGCCCTCTTGTCTATGTGACGCTGGGCTAATCATTTGACTGAAATGGAGACGATGCTTGTATCATAGAGTTAGGTGATTAAGAAGATGTAACAGGCTTTCCAATAAATGGTATCAGTTGCTTCTTGTGCCTTCTCTGAAATTCCTATATTCTGGGAAGAAAGACGGTGGGGATGCCAAGCTACCTATGGCCACCCAAGGAGACAAATACTACCTCAAAGAAGTCAAGGCAGCAGAGTTCAAAGAGGTACCCAATATCATCTCCAGCTAATTGGTGGTAGAGCCTAGATTCAGACTCATGTCTACTTCATTTCAAATGAGTGCTCTTCCTTTTACTGGGTGACGCAAATTTAGCATGGGTCAGAACCCAGACCTCTCATTCTTCCAAACTAAAAAGAGGGGGAAAGAAAAACACATTTCATACATTTTCAAAGTCCAGTCCTTTCAATTTGTTTCTCCTGCGCTCTCTCGCAGAGGGTAGCTGTGATGGTGGAGGGAGGACATCTTCAATGGCAGGATATGTCTCACCATAAGCACCTAAAAGGGCCACAAAAGGGAGGAGGAGTCTTAAACTTACACCATTTCAAATCTTTTAATCAGAGCGGAACCAAGAGCCCGTTTTATAATGCTTTATTACATACCATGACATATACTCACAGTTCAATGATTACACACAGTTCAATTATTTTTAGTAAATTTAGAGCCATACAATCATCATTACAATCTACAACATTTCCATGACCTTAAATAACTTCCTTGTGCCCACTGGCAACCACTCCCCACTCCCACATGCGTGGCCTCAAGGCAAACACTGATCTGCTCTGTCTTAACAGATCTACCTTACCTAACATTTCACATAAATGGAATTCCACAACTTAGCCTTTCGTGTCTTTTCACTAAGCAATAATGTGTTTAAGGTTCATCTATGTTGTACCATGTTTCAGTAGTTTATTCCAGCTGGGAAGAACTGACATCTTGACAATATGGAGTCATCCTGTCCATGAACATGGAATCTCTCTCCATTTATTTAGTTCTTCAGTTTCTCTTGTCAGAGTTTTGTAGTATCCTTGGGCAGATCTTATATATTTTTTGTTAGATTTATACCTCATCATTTCTTTTTGGGGGGGTACTAATGTAAATAGTATTGTGTTTGGAATTTCAAATTCCACTTGTTCAGTGCTGGTGTGTGGGAAGTTGACTGACTTTTATTTATTTACTTTGTATCACACATTCTTGCTATAACTGCTTATTAATTCCAGGAGATTTTTAGTTTATTTATTCAGATTTTCTACAAACAATCATGTCATCTGTGAACAAAGACTCTTCTCTTTCAACCTTCCCTATCAATACACCTTTTATATCCTTTTCTTGTTTTATTGTATTAGCTAAGATGTCCAGATGATGTTAAGGAGTGGTTAAGAGAGGACTTCCTTGCCTTGTTCCTGATCTAAGTGGGAAAACTTCTAGTTTGTCATCACTACGTATGATGTTAGCTGTAGAGTTTTTGTACATGTTTTCTATCAAGCTGAGAAATTTCCCTTCTATTCCTAGTTTGTTGAGTTACCATGAATAGCTAGATTTTATCTAGGTTATCAAATTTGTGGATATAGAGTTGCTCACAGTATTCCTTGACTATCCTTTTAATGTCCATAGGCTCTGTGGTGATGTCCCCTTTTTCATTTCTGGTATTAGTAATTTGTATCTTCTCTCCTTTTTTTATTAGTTTGGCTACAGGCTTGTCAATTTTATTGCTCTTCTCACAGAAACAGCTCTTGGTTTCATTTTCTCTATTGATTTCCTATTTTCAATTTCATTGATTTCTGCTCTAATTTTTATTATTTACTTTCTTCTGCTTACTTTGGATTTAATTTGCTCTTATTCTAGTTTCATAATGTGGAAACTTATTAATTTTAGATCTTTCTACTTTTCTAATGTATGCATTCAATGCTATAAATGTTGCTCTAAGCATTACTTTTAATACATCCCACAAATTTTGATAAATTGTATTTATATTTTGCTCAAAATATTTTTAAATTTACTTATTTGGCTCATGTATTACTTAGAAATATGGTGTTTAATCTCCAAGTATTTGGGGATTTTTCCAGCTATCTTGCTGTTATTAATTTCAGACCATTGGGATCTGAGACAGACATTGTATAATTTCTCTCCTGTTGAATTTGCTGAGGTATGTTTTATTGCCCAGAATGTGGTCCATCCTGAATGTTCCATGTTAGCTTGGGAATATGTGTTCTGTTGTTGTTAATGAAGTAGTCTATAGATGTCCATTACATCCACCATTGACTGATAGTGGTGTTGAGTTCAACTATGTCTTCATTGACTTTCTGCCTACTGTATCTGTACATTTGAAAAAAGGTGATGAAATCTCCAACCACAATAGTGGATTCATCTATTTCTCCTTACAGTTCTATCAGTTTCTGTCTCATGTATTTTGACACTCTGTTGTTAGGTACCTAGATCTAAGAGCTAAAACTATAAAACTCTTAGAAGAAAACATAGGAGGAAAGCTTCCTAGCATTGGATTTGGCAATGATTTCTTGGATATGACACAAGAAGCACAGGCAACAAAAGAAACCATAAATTGGTTTCATCAAAATTAAAAGCTTCTGTGCATCAAAGGGTACAATCTACAGAATAAAAAGGCAACCTACTATAAAGAAAACATTTGTAAATCATATAGCTGATAAGGTGTGATATCTAGAGTATATAATAAAGAGCTCCTACAACTAAACAACAGAAACCCAAACCACCTGATTTTAAAAATTGGCAAAGGACTTCAACAGACATTTCTCCAAAGAAGATACACAGATCGTCAATAAGCATATGATGTTCAACATCACTAATCATTATGGAAATACAAAGCAAAACCACAATGAGATACCACTTCACACCTACAAGGATGGCTACTATCCAAAAAGCGGAAAGTAACAAGTGTTGACAAGGATGTAGAGAAACTAGAACTTTTGTGCACTGTTGGTGAGAACATAAAATAGTGCAGCTGCTATGGAAAACAGTGTGGTAATTCTTCAAACAATTAGAATTACCATATGATCCAGCAATTCCAACTCTTAGTATACATGCAAAAGAATTGGAAGCAGTGACTTTAACACATATTTGCACACCTATGTTCATAGCACCATTATTCACAAGAGCCAAAAGGTGAAAGCAGCCTGTGTCTATCAACAAATGACTGGATAAACAAAATATGATACATACACACAATGGAATATTATTTAGCCCCAAAAAAGAGAAAATCTGACACATGCTACTACATGGATGAAGCTTGAGGACATTATGCTAAGCGATCTAAGCCAGTCATCAAAGGACAAATGCTGTATGAGTCCACTTACATGAAGTCCTACAGTAGTCTAATTCATGGAGATGGAAAGTAGAATGGTGGTTGCCAGGGGATAGAGGGAAAGGCGAATGGGGAATTATTGTTTAGTATAAAGAGTTTCAGTTTTCAACATTAAGAATTCAGACAATGAATGGTAGTAGTGGTTGTACAATAATATGAAGGGATTTAATGCCACTCAAATGTACACTTAAAAATGGTTGAAATGGTAAATTTTACATTTATGTATATTTTACCACAATTTTTTAAAATTATTTTTTTTAAAAAAGCATTGAAACCAGCAGCCTTACGTTCATGGTTAATGTGGTCATGACTATGCCACATTTGCAGTCACCATTAACCAAAAAGACTGACTGCTGTATCTTTGGTCTAACATAATGCAATATTCCAAGACACTATTTTGAGTGGCCTGGACTATCTTCATTGTTAGGGAGAACAGGTCATGTTTCCCTGATGCCTTCACAGACTGGCTATCTTCCCACCCCTATCTCCTACTGGTTCCTCTTTAGTCGCTCTCCATAGTGCATCTTCCTTGGAAAGGAAAAACACATTTTTTAAAAGAGCCACTAAGAAATATAATTAGGAATTTCTATCTTATGAAAATCTGAAGTAATTTGTATGAACCAAGAGAGAATTAATTCTCTGATGGTCCTAGGATAGTAGAAACACATTATGATCAGAGCACATAATTACAGGGTTATATTACAGTAGTTAAGGAAAAAAGATCCCAGGGTACCTTTACATATCTTCTGAAGACTGAATATTCCTATGATTTTTTTAACTGAAGTATTTATTAAGATAATTGTAGATTCACATGCAGTTGTAAAAAATAGTAGAGATCCCTTTTATACTTTGCCCAGATTCCCCCAGTGGTACATTTTACAAAACTACAGTGCAATCTCACAACCAGGATACTGATACAACCCACAGATTTTATTTAAATTTACCATTTTACCTGTACTCATCTGTATGTCTGCATGTGTGTATTACGTTCTGTATGATTTTATTGCCTGTTTACATTTGTGTATCTACCTCCACAAACAAGATGTTAAACAGTTCGAAAACCACAAGGACCCCTCCTGTTGCCCTTTGATAACTATATACACACTTACCCCTACCCCCAACCCCTGGCAACCACTAGTCTGTTCTCAATTTCTAGATTCTGTCATTTCAAAAATGTTCTATAAATGGAATCATATGGTATGAAACTTATTGGGATTGGCTTTTTTGCTCAGCATATTTCCTCAAGAGTCATCCAAATTATTGCATGTTTCAACAGTTTGTTCCTTTTTATTGCTGAGTAAGTAGTATTCCACAACATGGATGTATCAGAGTTTGTTTAACCATTCATCTTTAAAGGACATGTGGGCTGATTCCAGTTTCTGGATATTAGAAATAAAGCTGTTATGAACATTCATGTACAGGTGGGGGTTTTTTTTTTTTGCCAACTATTCTTAAGACTTTTAAAATTCATTTCAGTAATTCTTATTTTGAAAACTTTGCAAGCCATATTTGACGATTATTCATTAAAACAGTACAATGGAATACTTCTTTACCACCTTGCACAACAGAGTACAGGACTGGTTTTGTGAGTATGGAGAAAGGCATTTTAAAAGAAATGTAAGTATTGTTTAATATTTAAATAATATAAATAGATTTAAATATATTATAAATTTATTATATATTTATAATTATAATATATAGCTGTAATAAATATATAGATATAAATATATAGATTTAATATATAAATATATAGATAATATATAAATATATTAAATAATGTAGATTAACATAGATTTAAATAAATTAAGATAAATATACTCACCAATAAAAGCACTATCAGATTCCAATAATGAATTTTTCAAGAAATCATTAGTGTCATCTGTGGGCTAAAAGAAACAACATATATGAATGACTATTTGTCTTAGTTCTGTGTGGAAATACAACAAATTTTACTAAGAGGCGGCACAAATTTCGACACAGTACCCCCAAAAAGCAAAAGAGGATGGGACTTGGACTAGAGCTAAGACTGACTCCTGTACCACATTCCAATGCCCAGAAAATACTGGAAACAGCACATATAACTCCTACGAAGATAGTGAAGGCAAGTCTTCACTAAGAGACAATCTCCCCAGCAGAGGGATTCTGGCAAGCAGACGCTCCCCAACAACACTCCTTCCTGCCCCCTTGTGGTTGAAATCAAATAAAGGATCACATTACTAATAATGAAAATATAATAGGGTATGAAGCAATAAACCCAATTAAACATTAAAAATCTTTAAACTACTGCCGAGATTCATTCATCCTTTCAATAAATCTGTATAGTGCACTTACTATTTCTTCCATGCTAGGAACTGGGGATACAAAGATGAATTAGGAGTTTCTGCTCCAGAGCAGACCATAATAGTCCCATAGGGGAAAAAGAGGCATACTCTCCGATGATGACAGCCCTATGTCACAGCAATTTCATGATGACATAGCACAGACACAGTGGGACATACACTAGGGGAAAAACTATAATGCTAGCGTTGGACTTATAATAAGCTCCCAAATGAGAGGTAACTTAAATTTACATACAGAGAACTTTATAGTAGAGAATAATATCACCTTATATGTCAGAAGGAACCTAACGTCATCCCACTGCACCTCCTTGCCAGATTTCTGGGCTTTGCTAGAACACTCCAGCAAATGGCTGTCCATTAATTTTTAAGGCAATGAATTCCACTAATGCACAGCATTTCATTATGAGAAAGTTCTTCTCTTACACTGAATTCTTCCATATACTGAATTTAAATCTGATTTACCACCCCTTGATTCTACGTGTACTTTCCAGCATGATCATAATGGTGATGACGGTCACAGCAACTGAGTCAGACGGGCTGGCGCAGCCGTGTGAGCACGCACACACACTGCCCAGCTCCTCTTCTGCATCCCAGGCCTTCACACAACAGCCATCACAGTTCACCTATGCCCCATCTTCTCCATGACACCCCCAATTTCGTCCTGTGTTTTCCATATGACCCAGTTTCTAGGAAGATCAGGAGCCCAAGATTTATTAGCTTTTTTGTAACAGCCATGATAAACACTGTTGGCTTATGCTGCACTTCTACTCAGCAAAATCTGTTATTAATCCAGGATTTTAACCAAAATCACAGATGTTAAATTTCAGTATCTTTTCACTGAGAAACATGATTGCCACACAAGAAGAAGCCGACAGACCTGCAGAGTCTTCCCAAATAGGTGTCAAGATGTCTCAGGCTATGGGGTATAGGGACACATAAGAACTCTGGAGTCCAGCCTGGGTTCAAACCTGGGCTTTCCTGCTTATTGGTTATGTGACGATGGGCAAGATAACAAGCCTTTAGATATCAGTTTCCCCTTATGTAAAACAGGGATAAGTTTACCTTGTGAACTTTAGAGCCAATAAATGTCAAGTACCTCGCACAGGTAGAGTGTGGTCAATAAATGGCAGCTATTAGCAACACTGTCACCATCATCATCACTGTCAGTTCAAAACCATGCACCAGCAACTACTAACTGGTAACCCTGGGCAAGTAAGAGCCTAGCTGAACCTTACTTTTATAATCTGAAAATGGAGAAAATACTACCTATATCATAAAGGTGCTATGAAGATTGAATCTGAATTTCTAACCTCTATCTCTCCCCTTGAACTCTCTCACGTGTGTACTCGCCAGCTCCGACTGTTGGTCTAACAGGCACCTCAAACTTACCATGTCTAATCTAAGTGCCCAAGCTTCTCCCCTAACCCCTAAATGTGTTTCTCCTGCTTCTCCACCTCTGTGAATAGCAACTCCCAGCCATAAAGCATGAAGCCCATCTTGGACTCCTCTTACATTCCACTTCAGTATGCAAAAAACCCTATCAGGCCTCCTGTCAAAATAAATCCATCCACTTCTGACCAGTCCCACTGCTCCACCCCAGGCTACACCAGCTTATCTCTTGCCTAGATTCTTGGTAACAGCCTCCCATCCCCCTCGGTCTGTTCTCAACGCACAGCAGTGATCAAGTGAACATCTCAAGCAGATCATGTCACTCGTCCACTCAAAGACTTTGGAAGCTTCTCATCACGTGCAAAGCCCTGGGACGGCCTCCGAGGCCCTGCAGCCTCGCCCGTCACCCCTGCGCCACCTGCCCCCACTGGCCTTCACTCATGGTTCTCTCACCTCTGGCCCCCCCAGTGCTCCTCAGGGGCACCAGGCCGACCCCTGCGGGGCTTCTGCCTGGAATATTCTTCCTCTGGATGTCACCCTATTTCCCATGGCCACCTCCCTGATGTCCCTCCTCAAATGTTACCTACCCAGCGAGGCGCCTTGCCCACTGTTTTCCCTGCTATCATTTTCCCCATAGCACCATGATTTAACATACTATCGATTTATTTGTTTATTGCTTCCCCCCCTTTCAGAATGCAAGCTGTCAGAGGGCAGGGGGTTTGTCTCTCTTGTTACTCCCAGACCTCTGGCACCTGCAACAGTTTCTGGTCCATAGGAAACATTCAATAAATATCTGTTGAATGCAAATGGCACACCCATCCCTTTATTCAGTCTTGCAAAATGTTACCACCTCAGGGTAAGAGTGTCACCCACTCTGTCCCCTTCCCCTTCCGTTGCTTGTTTTCTCTACAGGCCACAGCTCTCATCATAGACTCCTACTTCCACCACTAATACCGAGAGCAACACTTTCACCGCACTCACCGTGGCCAGGCCTTACTCTAAGGGCTTTCCGTATATTCTCTCAATCCTCACGACACCGGAGCTATGTTTATTCATTTAATAAACACTTATACAGAAATTATTATTAACATATGCCAGGCCTGTCTCTAACTGCCTTGCAAATATTGATTTAATCCTTGTAGCCACCCTCAGAGGTAAGTACTATTATCCTCATTTTACGGATTAGGAAGCTAAGGCACAGAGAGATTAGATAACTTGCCCTAAGTCACACAGCTAAAAATAGACTAACTTGAATAGCCTAATGCTAGAATCTTGCTCTTAGCCATTATGATATGTTTTCTCTACATACTATACTAACACTTTTCTAACTGCTACTAATAATGAGACAAGATTTACATTCTTAACTCAATTTTCCCAAAGAATTCAAAATTTGGAATATTCACTTACACTTCTAAAAATCTTTAGCCCCCCAAAACCAACCTGAAAGTTATAACTGGTTGCTTACCATTCTTTGCTTTCGTACTTTAGCACTTGGGATGGCATCTAAGTCAACTGTAGTCAATGGTGAACAAAAGCAAATTAAAAGGTTAGAAAATGTTTACTAAATAAAAATAAATTTTTAGAATATCTTTTTATGACTAGCTCACTACTGGAAATTACTTTTCAACTACCACACTTCAGAATATTTTTGAGATACCACTTATCAATAAATATAACCCTGCATCCATTCTGATTGAACAAAATTCTCCCGTTCACATTAACAAACATAAGAAGTAAAATCATGGCTAACAGAAAACTGGTGCCTACAGAAAACCAAAATGATTAATGCAGGATTCTTCATCTTCTGCCACATGTCTACAATCTGTGTAGAAAGTTGGGTGGAGTTAAACGGGGGGGCTCCCACACATGAAACTGAAGTAAGCTCAATTCTAGGTGCCTAGTTCCAGAGGCAAATATTCTGGATCAGGTATCCCAAAGCCTCTCCTATGTGTTCCTCTGAATAGTGCATTTTGTCCTTTTAGATACTGCCTCTAGGAATAAACAGGCTGCAATGATAGACTATATTCCTTCTCAAAATATCTCATAGCCATGTTTGTGATTGTTTATAGTTAGACCATATTGTTATGAATTATGTCATCATGGTGTTTGTTGGAAGTTGGCGGGTGGTTGTTGTGGGGGATGGATATCCTCAGTGTCAAAATGTACCTGTATCACTTTGGGACTGTTTTTGGGCTAATTAAGCCTAAAAGTTGCCAAGATTTCACAAGATCAGAGGATCATTTGAGACTTCTAAAGAAAAACACCACCACACTGAGTATAAAGGTTAAAGAAGGTACTTGCTTCTCTCCTCTCTCCAGATGACATGGCTACTATTTATCATAGCATTTCGGGTTATTCTGCTATCACTGGGTGATCTATAAGGCTGTTAGTAAAAACTCCGTACCAGACAGAGGGCAGACATTTCCTATACAAATATTTATCAAAGCCTTGACCTATGATCTGGGCCTAAAGTGCTGTATATCTTACTCCTGTGATGCTGTCTTATGAGGTCAAAAAGCTTCCTCAGATTCTTCAAGCCAGACCAGCCTGCCAAGGTTTTCCTGAAAATAACTGGCAGGACCATCCCTCCTATTGTTATCTGACCATTGTGTTTTGATTACTGAATTTCCATGGCCACACTCAATGTGTGAAAGCTGGCAAAGCTGGTGAAATCCAGGCGTGAGGGCCGTGCAGTACACCTGAGTATCCACAGGGCCCCTCCGTGCTCTCTGAGACAATGAGCCCCACTCTGCCTGTAGGTGCCCACCCACCCCAACCCCAGTTACACACTCCCACGGGACCCTAGATTTCTCCTTTGCAGTATTTATCACACTTACACTTATTTAGCATCTAATTTCTCCAATAGAGTATATGGTCCTTGAGAGCAGTAACCCATTTCATTCATCACCATATCCCCTGGATACAGGTCAGTACCTGTGCTCCTCGTGGCACTCAGTAAGTATCTGCTGATTGGCTGATTATATGAAAACATCTTCATAGCCCAGTCTGATGCTTTACAGATTTTATGCCACATCAAAACTTAAACACACCTCTCCACACAGTAGAGAAATGTCCCATACTGACGTGTCCACCCAGCATTCCTTCCTTTGGTTCCTGGTCCCTGGTGCAGATATCACTGGCCTGGTCAAAACATTCAATCCTCCTGGCTACAGTGAATGGATGGGCCCCTCTCGTGCATGAATATACCACCCTAGTCAAGCCAATCAGAACCCTCTCTTGAACTTGTTCTTCTCTGGGACTATGAGCCAAAAGGGCCAAGTGGGCATGGAGTCGTCAGTGCAGGGGGCCTGCCTGTCTGGGACTGAAATCAATAGGAGACATGAAGAAAAAGCAAGCCTACAGAACAGCAACCCACTGAGCCTATTTGAAATAGTCATGATTATTCCTTACCTTCAGCACCTTCCTGCATTTTTATTCTATTCAGCTTCTTCTGCTGCTCTCTTAGTAGAGCCTGCTGCTGAATCTCTAAGGTGTGATGATCTCTTGGAGGATCCGGGTACCTAAATTTCAGATCAACTCGTGTTTCTGAATCTGGTACAAAAAATATGTTATATAACTAAGTTAAATATTGTTTTCAAATGAGATTTTATAAAACTTCATTATATCATACATAACATATGAGTAAACTAATTTCAAAATCAAGGAACAATATAGTGAAACATCACCAAAGTCAAAGGACATTAAAACAGCCATAAAACTTAAAAACATGAAATTAATATTCTTTAATAAATGCCTTTTCACAAACTCATCAACATAAGGAAGACCCGAGAACAAGCAATAGCACGTGGATGGTGCATTCTCCATCCCTACACCTTCCCAGTCCCCCAAGATACACCCAAAACACACAACAGGGCAACTACATCCAGGTATATCACCCTGGTTAGTCATATGGCTCTGACTCAGGCAGCCATGAGACACTATAATCATGGCTGATCCTCAAAATATACTGGAAAAATCGAAACACAATGCTATTGACCAATTAATATTTTAGCCCTTGCAAATACGCAGAGAGCAAGATAAATGCAGACTGGCTGGAACTTTAGGAGGAATATCATTACTGGACAAAATAATGGTCTAAGAATTCACCTCTGTCACAATTTCATGAACATCAACTGATCAAAATAAAAATATTAAATATCAATTTTTAAATCTTGAGAATAAAACTATAGAGTTCATATATATATATATATAATAAAACCCCTTGAAAATATTATTCCCTTTGACCCAATAATTACACTGCTGGAATATAAAGAAATGATCCTAAATATGTAAAAAGAATTATGATCAGAAATTATCAAAAGAATAAAACAGTGAAAATGGAAAAACATCTTGAATATCTAAGAATTAGAAAATGGTTAAGAGCAGAGTTAACAGAAGAGGCTCTGGATACAAACTTGGATTGAACCCTGGCTTCACCATTTCCCAACTCAGTAAAAAACAATACCAACAATCAGGTGATAGGCTGAATGAGGGCTAGATGTCAGAACTCAGGGAAATGAATGGCTCAATTCTATGGCTTAAACCTTTCTGGTCTCAAGACCTTTTTATACTCTTAAAAATTCAGTGCCCCAAAGACCTTTTATTTATGTATGTATGTGTGTGTGTGTGTGTGTGTGTGTGTGTCTGTCTCTCTCTCTCTCTCTCTCATACACACACACATTTGCCATATTAGAAATTAAAACTCAGTCATTTATAAAACACAAGAATACATAAACACACATTCTATTAGCTTCAGAGAGATGAAGTCATCACATGTTGCACAGCCTCTGGAAAACCTGCATACATATGGGAGAATGAGAATGTAAAAGATGAATAATGTCTTAGTTTATAATAAAAACAATTTTGATCTCATGGGTCCCTATACCAAACTCTTGAGACCCACTGGCTTAATACAATGTCTGGCAGATAGTAAGTAATTAATAAATGGTAACATAAAAAGTTACTATCGTATGTGTAATTGATGATACATGTAAATAATCTAAGTGTAAAAAATGAGAAAAAATTAAGTGAATAACATAATTATAAATTTTTTGGCTTTAATTATGTACAGAAAGACTAGAAGACATCCCAAATGTTAACGGTGCTTATATAGGTGGTTTGACTAAAGTGATTTTTCTTTCTCTCTTTCTGTATTTTGAAAATTTGCTACAATAAATAGATAATACTTTCAAAGAGAACAAAAGTTTATCTGGCATAGGTCATAGCCACACATCCAACAACTTGTCCTCTCTGCTCCAAAACCTGCTGTGCTGAACACTCCTAAAGAAAAAGTACATATAATACACACTTCGGTTCCTCATTTTCAGTCTCCCAGACCTCCTATAGCTTGGCAATCCTGTTTCCATACTAAGCTTTCTCTCCCATTCTCCCTAAAGAGCTACATCAAATCTTCTCTCAGCTCTCTTCCCTCAATCCCCTAGACTGCCTCGGGCCTACCCAGGCCCTGCTCACGTCAGCAATCACTCCCTCCCTCTCCTGCGGCCAGAGCCTCTTCCTCCCGCAGCGGGCTCTTCACATTTGCACCCTAACAAGTCCCTCTGGCACCTGACTCCTCCACCCTCCTCCCCTTCCCCAGCCAAGCTTCTTCCAAGGGTAGACTTATGACTGTGGTCTCCAACATCCTGCCTCTGAAGTCAAGCCTCAATTCACTTCTGCTCCACTCAAAAAGATCTAGTTGAGGTCACCAACGACCTCTGACCCACAGACATTTTCCAGTATTCATCTTATGGGAGCCCTTCTCCTTGATACACTCACTCTCTGCTCTCAGCTTTAAGGATCCCACATTCTCCCACTTTTCCTCAGGTCACTTTGACTTCTCCTCAGTCTTTCTCAAAAGCTCATCTCCTCTGTCCATCCTGCATTAAATGCCAAGTTCCGTTCTTCACACTAATCTACGTTATCTAACCCACTCGAGGCTTTAATAGCTATATGCTCTCCAAAAGAAAATATTTAGCCAAACTAAAGCTTCATTGACCAGATTAATAAAGTGAAGAACTAGAGTATATAGAAGTTTTATTCATTGTAACTTAAAATAAATATCATACATACAATTTTACTTTAGGAAAAAGGGTACAAACATCTTTAAAGATACTTAAATATGGATAAAACACTCTTGCTATATCTTTAAAAGAGCAGCAATCTACTCACCTCTATCTTTTAACTCATTAAAATCATGAATATTCTGAAAAGTGATAGCATCTAAGCCCTTAGGTGACTGTCTTCTGACAGGAGCTTGCAACCGATGTCTAGCCATGTCAAATATATCCATGGGATTCCTTTCTCTTTTCCTGTAGATGAATGACAAATCATAATAAATGTGCTTTATAAGACAAAAATCTAAGTTCGCATTTCATTCACTGTAAAAGAAATTTGGTCTTTCACCACAGTATAAAAATTATTTTAATAGGTCTGTTATTTCAATTCTTATCTTAAAACAGAGTATTTGTAAAGTTTTAATTTTTCAAAATGCTCAGATGCAGGGTACCTTATTGCCAATACAAGAGTAGAATAATTCAGCTTTACCTTAAAATGTTCATGTAAGTACAAAGATCACAGTCCTTAAAGTCAGAGAAACTGAGATTCAAAAACCAGCTCTGTTACTTATTAGCAGTTTGACCTTCATTTCATCACCTGTAAATTGCAGATAATGTCTATTCCTTATAGTCTTTTTAACAGAGATGGGGTCTTGCTATGTAGCTCAGGCTGGTCTCAAACTCCTGAACTCAAGCGATCCTCCTGCCTTGGCCTCCCAAAGGGCTAGGATTATGGGCGTGAGCCACCACGCCTAGCCCTATCCCTTATAGTCTTGTTGTGAACAAAAGAATTAAGAGAAATTCTATATTATAAATTGCCCAGCATAGTACCTAACATATATTAGGCAATCAACAAATATTACCTTCCCCTTTGCCTAAAGTAGAAATTATACAGAGAAATATGGTATTAAGATGCTGTTCAATATAATGGGCATTATCCAGAGTACCCAACAATAATATTACAAAGGACTTTCAGGGAACTTGATACCTAACTGATATTCTATTTCTGTGGTACCTAGGAAATTAACATAACAGGCAGGTAGCTTAATAAGGGAGCTTTTTGCTAGGGCTTGGGGGGAACGACAATAAGAGGGGACAGGGATGGGGGATGGTATTTCTAGTCCTGAAAGTAAAATAAAACCAAACATCTACTGCTGCTTCCCTCAGCACTAGGTAGGTCTCCTCTGTTTCTGAAAATGTAGCTCTCAGCTACAGTCACATGAGGTTTAGTCACACTCCTTCCTTCATTTTCTATCATTAAATCTTCCCTAAGCAGTTAGACAGGAATAGCTGGGATCCCCATGGGTAATGCCTCTGCTCTCATGGAGTTTCCTCTTTTTTGCGGGGGAGAGGGGATTCACTGGGGCCATAAAACCACCCTGTCAAGGCAGACACAGACCCCTAATATTTGCCTAGGGTGATAGGAACTCCGCGGAGATTCATTAAAATGCAAAATACCAAAAAGGCTTCTAGGAGACCATTAAATTAGACTCCTATCTAGATTCCATTAATGCTAACAGAAGAACAGGCTGGTAAGTTAGGAATTAGGTTATTAAATCTCTGCATGTGAGCTGCATCATGTTTGTTTTATGTCTAGCACATAATAGGAGTTTGATAATATGAATTAATTAATAAGAGATTCATTTTGTGAAAATATTTATAAAATTGGAATAGGGAACCAACCCTGAGATGTCTCTAATCATGACACATATTAAAAATAATACCAAAGTAAATGTATTTAACCAATTCTTGCTAAATGATCATAACTCTAACATATGTTGTCTAACTGAAGCGAGAACTCAAGAGTTACAAAGTAATTTCAAATACATACATTTATTCTTCACTAGAATCTCATGGGGTAGAAATTATCATGTATAATTTTCAAGTGAGAATTTTGAGAAGTTGCTTGAATGAAAATAATAAAAATGAATAAAATATCAACAATCTATTACACTAAATTAAATATGCATGTTTGGAAGATGGAAAGCGGCAATGGTTAGGTGTTTATAACATCATAAAAGTAAATATAGAAAAAATACACTACCTTTCAATTACTCAGAAGTTGTTGGCCTACTATGAGAAAATTACTCATTGAAAATTACCACTGTGAATTAACATTTCATTATCTAGCCAGTCTATATCTTGAAATTGCCTCACCTTTTTTCCCTAGTCACAATATACCTGAAGAATACAAACAAGACTCTAAGGAAAGCATAATTAGGCAGGTTAACATGCTACATTAAAGTCATATCACATCCTGGATTAGAGTCAGAGACATTAGTATGAACTTGATATATATACAAATGGATAGACACAGGAAAGTTACGATTATATTTATGACTTAGTATACGTGCATATATTATCCAGCTATGTTCACCCGAGGGCTCAGAAGCAATGACATCCAGCAACAAGCACACCCAGTGTCCAGAGCTTGGTTTCTAAATACCATTCTCCAAAAGGAACCAGGTCTCCTTCGAGAAATGGCTGATTCTAGGTCTGAGGCAGGAGAAATACAAGATGATCCCGGGGCATCTTGCAGTACCAGAAAGTAAGCAAGTGTTCAAAAAATAAAAAGATGGGGACATGTCAAAGGGACACAAGAGCCAATCTGAAAAAGCTCCCAATGGCCAAAGCTAGAACATTTTGAGCAATAAAATAAGGTAGTATTTAGATTATAACCCAGAGTATAAAATAAATATTCATGAGACAACAGTGATATAAATAAATGATCGAATAAATAAAGAAGTAGAAGAAAAGACAAATCTTTCTTACAGAAGAATTCTAAAAAATAAATACAGATCATCCCCTCCAGGATATGGAGCTTAATCTCACCCCCTCCTCGCTCTTGTGAGCATGATAGATTTAGTGATTTGTGACCAAAGAAAAGTTAACTTTTCATTGGAGAAAGCTGGCAAACGCTACTTTAACCAAGATTAAGGTTACCATCACCAGAGATGTCATGTGAATATCATGTACCCATGATATAATGTGATGTGCGAATAGCACCCTATGCTATTCTTTCCAAAAAGTCTAGTCTAATCATCAGAAAACATCAGGCAAATCCAGACTGGTAGGGGCACTCTACAGGATACTTGGCCGATACTCCTCTAGACTTTCAGTTACTAAGAAACTGTCCAGACCAGAGGAGACTGGGAGACGTGACAACTAAATGCAATCTGGTACCTTGTACTGGACTCTGCAACAGAAAGAAGACGTTAATGGGAAAACTGGACAAATCCCAAAGTCTGGAATTTAGTTAATAGTAATGTTCCAGTATCAGCCTCTGAGTTTTGACAAATGTATCCTGGTAATATAATAACAACATGGAAAATTGGGTGCAGGGTGTACAGAAACTCACTGTACTATGTTTGCAACATTTTTATAATCTAAAATTATCCCAAAATAGAAAATTTTTTTAAAAAGAAAGAAAGGGTGTAGTTACCCACTATATCGACTTTATAACCTACTAAAACATTTTAAATTGAAGTTTGAAGAACACTGCTTTAGAAAATTTATGGATCCTTCCAGCAAAAATGATCAGAAATGTCTAGTGCCCTTTAAATGATATTTTTGGGAAAAAAGATATTTCAGAAAGTATTAATTATTAAAAGAAAATGTTAAAAACAGTTCTAAAATGGAATTGTCAGTATTTATTCCAACTCTGCAATTTTCCTACATCATTATTCCCCTTGAGGACTAAATTTCTACACCTGATTTCTAAAAGACAAAAAAAGGGAAAGGAGATTGTAAAGAAGATGAATTAATGTTGTTCCAAAACTATAGAATTACTGGTAGGTGACATAAAACAACTCAAGAAACAATAAAAACTGCAATTCTAAACTTGCCTTATGTGAATTTCATCATCACTGTCCATGTGTAGCAACCGCCCTTGTAGACGCCTCTCTTCACTACGAAGTTGTTTTCTCATTTCTGATAATTCCATAATTACATTTTTTTTCTCCTCTGCAAATTCCCATTGATAAATAAAAAACAAGACAGGCGCAAGAACAAAAGATTAAACATTAAAACTAACCTGACTTATTGTAAAGCTAAAGTGCTCAGAGACACATTCTTATGGAAGATATTTTTAAAGTTTTATATATACAGATATTTACGAACATCAAGACCCACAAATACATTTTTGATAAATACAGGAATTTCAAAAGTTAAGAGCTATTCTTTGGGTGGGGGGAGTGCAACTCTACAGGGGCAGCACGAGGGAGTGCCTTGTGGTGATGGGACAGTTCCATATCTTGACTGCATGGTGGTTACACAAATTGTACATAAGAACACACAGAACCCCCTCCCCCACACACACAGATAATACACTCACAAATGGATGTAAAAACTGGTGAATTCTGATGAAGGTCTGTAGAGCCTTCTAATGACATACCAATGTCAGCTTCCTGGCTGCGATACTGTACTAACTAAGGTGTTTCCACTGGAGGTATATAACATCTCTCTATACCTCACAACTTTCTGTGAGACTATAATTATTTCAAAATAAAAAGTTAAAAAAAAAAAAAAAAGAAACACTCTAGATTACAGGTTTAATAGTTAACTCTACCTTCTGCACGGAGCTGATTTTTCCTGGCAGGTACCGGAGGAGACTGTGGCCTGGACATGGAACCTTCCTGTTTAACAATGACGGAGATATGTTCAGTATGCCTTCCTGACTCAGAAGCTTGAAGGGAGTGATTTATTGAAATACTTATATGTACATAAGACCAAACGCCACACTATCTACCTATAAAACTTATACATCCCTATCCACACTTGCATCTAAACCACATCTGTATCTATTGTTCCTTCTCAGCACAATGGAAAGGCCCCTGCCCCCATCCAAAGAGAAGCCCTTGATCTGTGCTCTATGTCTGATAAGTGATGCCCACCTCCTCCAATTGTTCTCTTTCTTCAACTTCTTCCTCTCTCCAAGCACCGTCCCTCAGTCTATGAGTAGAAACCTCTCCCTTTTTTTTTT
>VBSM01001124.1:16961468-16975600 GCA_008086735.1 Cheirogaleus medius | reverse complement strand
TAAAAAGCTTCTGCACAGCCAAAGAAACAGTCATGACAGCAAACAGACAACCTACATAATAGGAGAAAATTTTCGCATCCTACACATATGATAAGGAGCTGATAACTAGAATCTACGTAGAACTCGCAAAAATCAGCAAGAAAAAATCAAACAACCCTATCAAAAAGTGGGCAAAGGACATGAACAGAAACTTTTCAATAGAAGACAGATTAATGGCTAACAAACATATGAAAAAATGCTCAACATCGCTAATCATCAGGGAAATACAAATCAAAACCGCAGTGAGATATCACTTATCTCCAGTAAGAATGGCCTTTATCAAAAAGTCCCAAAACAATAAATGTTGGCATGGATGTGGAGAGATAGGAACACTCCTACACTGCTGGTAAGACTGCAAACTAGTTCAACCTCTGTGGAAACCTCTCCCTTTTGAAAAAAATTCTTCCCTCACCTTTCATCGCTCACTGTCTCCTGTCCACTCTCTCCTCCTCACAGCTGAGCTTCTTTAAAGAACAATAATGCAGCACTTCTGGGGTCCACTTCCTTGTTCCCATTCACTCCTCAACACACAGCTTCTGCCTTGGCTTCTACACCCCACCACTCCAACAACGCTGCCCTCGCCTAAGTCACGGAGTGATCCCCAAGTGACACATTCAGTGGGCATTTTAATCCCTCATTTTACTTGGCCAGCAGCAGCTGACGTCACTGCCACTCTCTCTCACCCTCCCCATCTCCATTCCTTTCCTGGCTTCTCAAACGTTGGTGTTTCCCCCAGTGCTGCATGCCCGGCCCTCTTTACTTCTCCCTCCAGACACTCTTGGAGACAACTGTACAAATTTAACAAGCAGCAATGTGTTAGTGGCTTCCAAAACGACAAATCCAGTCGAGAACTCTTTCCTCAACCACAACTCATATTTTCAACTCCCTACCCTACACAGCCCTCACCAGAAACCCGAGAGTTAGCATGACTCCCACCCACCACATTGCTCAGTCAATAAATACCACTACTGTGCTTCTCAAATATATCATGAAGCTGTCACAACTTCTCAGCTCTCGGTGTCACTGCCTGTTTAGCTTCTCAAAGACTCACATCTAGATTTCTGCAAAAGCGTCTTATCTCCACATTTACAGTCTTGGTCCACCTCCAAAACATATCTCCACACCACTGCCTGAGAAACGCGGCCACGTCATTCCCCTACTTAAAATATTACAATGAATTCCCATGTATTATCTACCACAGACCTACTGAATCAGAATCTCAGAGGGTGGGATTTAGGAAGATGTTTTTCTAACACATTTTCTTTGTCTATCCTGGTAATTAGCCTGTTTGGAATCCACTAGCCTATGGGATGAAGGCAAAGCCCTCAGCACGCCACACAGTGCCCCACATATGTTCTGACCTCCACCCCCACTGCTTCCCTAGTGCACTGGAACCATCAGGTCAGACCAAACCATGGAAGATCCCCATGTGTGCCATGCAGCTTATACTGCCCTCTGTGACTGTGCACATGCTAAAAGTCCCTCGCTCTCCTTCTCTTTATGGCAAATTCCTACTCATCATTCAAGTATCAATTCAAGGATCAATACTTCTTGAACATAGTTCCTGCTCTTTGATTGTAGCTCAGTATAAAGTATAAGAGACTTCATGAGCATAACTAGCTAGCTAGCTAGCTAGATATATTTTCTTTTTTCTTTTTTTTTTTAAAGATAGAGTCCTGCTCTGCTGCCCAGGCTGGACTGCAGTGGTGCCATCATAGCTCACTGCAGCCTTGAACTCCTGGGTTCAAGTGATCCTACTGCCTTAGCCTCCCAAGTAGCTAGGATTAGAGCTATGTGCCACCACATCCGGCGTTTTTTTGTTTGTTTGTTTTGGTAGCAATGGGGGCCTCCCTAGGTTGCCCAGGATGGTCTTAAACTCTCTGCCCACAAGTGATCCTCCTACCTCGGCCTCTCACAGGGCTGGGGTTACAGGCATGAGCCACCATGCCCAGCCTTAGAAGATATATTTTCAAAGAAAGGACCTTCTTGCAGGTGGGGGGGTGGACAAGAATTATTTGCTCAATTATGGTTTGTCAAAAGAATTAAACTTTAGGGTACCAAGTACTATAAGTTACAACTGAAGCAGAAGATAAATTAATGTAGACATTACCTGTATTTCAGATCTGAAAAAATTTAATCTATTCATATATAAGGAAATCTCACTCAATATCCCGAATCCAAAATAACTGAGCCAAGGTTAAGAAATCAAAACAAAAAGTACATACATGGATAAAGGAACTTATGATGCTGTCAACCGAAGGAGGTCTTTGGAGTTTGCTTGTAATTTTGTTCTGAAGAGCAGGAACTACAGGAGAAGGCTGTCTCAAGTGCTGAAAAATTTAAAAACATATATGCATGTGTGTGTGTATATATATTTCTCTAAGAAGTTCAGATTGTTATTGCTTTTATTTAATAAAATACTTATTACAAAAAAATCACAAATTCAATTACATAAGATCAAATATATTAGTTATGATAAACATAAATGGATTTAGATATCCTTATTAAAAGAACATGACTCTGATTAGGATAAAAAAAAATCAACATACTCAAGTAAAACAACATCATACCAAATATTAGGAAATCAACAGAAAAAGGATAGCCAAAGTGAAAAATCATCTTAATTATAAAAAGGAAAATAGGATAACACAAAAAAATCCAAAATCCCTTTTCGGGAAAACAATATCAAATCAACCTCCAGTATCTATATCCCCTGTCACCAACAGCATCACAGATGAGGGATTTCCAGATCATAGTGGCGTTCTATGTCTCCATGAGAAAATAAAGTGAGATTTCAGTTTACAGTGTAAATAGTCCCCAACTTTATATTAAAATCAAAACATTGAAGACATAAAAACTTCCAACAAAATGCAAAAATAATTATCTAGGTTTAAAAACAAAAGAAAAACCTAGACCAGAATATATGTGTGGATTTTAAATTCTTCATTTTGCATGATAAAAAATTCACTGTGACTTTAATAAAATTAAAAATATGTGAGATAGTATTTTTTAAGCCTCTAGGTGACCACAAGCAGAATTATAAAGACAATATAAACTTTCTAAAGCACTGTAGAGGATAAAACAAACAAATCATAGTCTACATAACGAAAAAACAAACTATCAAGGAAGCAAAAAAAAAAAGTCAGAAATTCAATACAATCAAATATATTGGTTATGATAAAAATAAATGGATTTAGATATCCCTATTTAAAAGATTGTAACTCTCAGGATAAAAAATTCAACAACTAAATAAATATACAAGCTAACCAGAAAATAAAATATGGTGACACAAAGATAAATACTAAAAGAGCAGACAAAAAATAAGTATGAGGCATACAAAAATGGAAAAAAAATGACAGATAAATGTTAATTTCTGAAATGAAGGCAAAATGCATTAAATGGAAGAAAGTGATTTGAAACTTTATGGTACTTCACAATTAAACTATAAGTCATAAAATCATATGTTCCTGAGAAACAGCGTTTTTTAAACAGAACAAGAAATTGGCAGAAACATAATTATGGACACTAACAACTCTCTTTCATTCTTAAATGATGAATTTGACAATAAAAAAATCTTCTGTGCTTTCTGCTTAATTTTTCTGTAAACCTAAAACTGCTCTAAAAATAAACTTTATTAGCTTAAAAAAATTTAATGATATGGCATTTGAATAATAAACGTTTAAAGGCTGAACAACTGTATATCAAATTTTTATCCTAAGAATGAAGACTATTGTCTAACTCTCCTAGAACACTGAAAATAAACAACACAAACAAAAATATAGCTCTTATTTATAAGTTTTCTTTTAAATAATCTTTCAGTAAATTCCAATTGTGAATACTTATCATTTCCATCACTATAAAACTCGGGATGAGAACTCAAATTAGCATATTTGAGTCAATCAGAAATGGCTCATGCAGTTCATACACTGAACAATATAAGAGACCACATCATAAATATACTAGAGCAGTCCATTGGTTAAAAGGAAACTTTCTGTGAATCCTGCTTTGAAGAAATGATGTTTGTATAAATACAAATTTCCAAAAACAATTTTCTTACATTAAATTGGGCTAAATTTAGAAGATATACAGGGTTTTTCAAAGTGTGGTCTCCTGGCCAACTGCATTCAAATCCCTAAAGATGCTTATAAAATCCAGATTCTTGAACCTCTCTCAGGCTTAGTAAATCACCTTGCAAGTGAGAACCCAGAAACTTGCATTTCTAACAAGCCCCCAACAACACTTAAGCATACAAAATTTTAATGTAATTGTAGAGATTATGAGCAAGGGTGTGAACTATATCCTCGTAAGGGCCAATCAGCTTTCTAGAGAGAAAACCTGTGACTTTGACTCACGGACCTAACCCTGAACATCAGCCTTTTATCTCAGAAATACAAACTTCTCAGCTTCTTTTTAAATGTCCAATCCATCACGGACAATTGTATAAAATAGAGTAAGAACAAATTACCAGATAAATGAAAAAATTTTAAAGGCATATAAAATACAGACCCAATATTTGTATTAGTAGACTGAAGAGACATAAAGTTACTTTGACAAGTTGTTATAATAGTTTCCAACCCCTCTCAATTTCTGTATTTAGTTTTGTCACGAACCGTAACAAACAGTTCACAGGGTGCTGATCCAAAGACCATACTCTCTAGTAACAGCGCTGTATCCCATGGAAACAAGACTAAGAACGGCAAAGGTGAGTAAACCCATTATTACATCCAATGGGCAGAAAATACCAACAAAGCACAGTGATAGGATCTCATACAGGAAAGTTCAGTACAACGTGCCCAGATTAACCAGTAAGATAGAACAGAAACAAAGGTACCTTTTTCTAACAACTCACACAGTGAAAGTGGGTTAAACTATGGGTCTGACTGACGTTTGTTGTCTGAAATTTACCTTTGTGTCTTCCTCAATTATATTTTCTCTTTCATAGTAGTGCTGAAGTTGTAGGTTATGTTTTTCTTCTTCTTCTTTCTTCTTTCTTTCTGCTTCTTTTCGCCTTTCTTCAGCTAACCGAATAAGCTCTTCATTTTTCAGCCTTTGCTTTAAAATAAATAGAAAAATATACACTCCATATGTACATTCTATAGTACATTCAAATATGTGCTACTTTATTTGTCTGATATAAAGAGATAAAATTAAAGATATGCATGGCCAGGCGTGGTGGCTCACGCCTATAATCCCAGCACTCTGAGAGGCCGAGGCGGTGGATTGCTCAAGGTCAGGAGTTTGAAACCAGCCTGTGCAAGAGTGAGACCACGTCTCTACTAAAAATAGAAAGAAATGAATTGGCTAACTAAAAATATATAGAAAAAATTAGCTGGGCATGATGGCACATGCCTATACTCCCAGCTACTCGGGAGGCTGAGGCAGGAGGATCGCTTGAGCCCAGGAGTTTGAGGTTGCTGTGAGCTAGGATGACACCACGAAACTCTAGCCCAGGCAACAGAGTGAGATTGTCTCAAAAAAAAAAAAAAAATATATATATATATGTATATATGTGGATGATACAGCGTTAACATAAAGAAGTCTGCTTAATAAAATATTAGGCATCTTTTATAACATTTTTAGTCAGTCTACAACTATTTTTTACTTAAATCATCATTTATCACTTTTCTTAAATTACTCTTTCACCTTGATAAAATATCTAATGAATGGATATGAATCTGATATTTTTGAAATGTACTCTGAGACATTTATTTTTTTTTTTCTCCTTTGTAAGTAACAAATATTTTTTCCAGTTAAAGATTTCACCTTAAGATTAAGTAGTAAAACAGTAGGGGGAAAAATGCACCTCCTCCTCTTTCTCTCTCTTCTTTTCCTGTTCCTCTTCATATTCTTGCTGAATGCGTGCCCGCTGTTCTGCAAGCCGCCTCTCTTCTTTTTCTTCTGCAATTCTCAGTCTCTCTCGCTCTGCTTCCTCTCTTTGTTTCTTTTCCTCAATCTAAAGAATTAAACCTAGTTATTTATTTTATAAAACTATTGAAAAGTCAGAATACTACTTATTTTTTCCTGGTAGCCTATAAATTCAATATTTGTACCCTCTTTTTGCAAGTTCCTAAAAATAAGTTCCTAAATTTTTCAGTCTCCTATTTTTGTAGGGAGGCTACATGATATACTACACTATCAAAAGCTATGAGTTAAATTCCAGCCCCACTAAATGTTATGGCCTTAAAAAACCTGCTTGTCCTCAGCTTTCTCACCTGGTAAAAAAGAGTTATTAATGTCTACAGCTCAAAGAATTAAAGTGAAACAATGTCTGTAAAGAACTAAAGTTTTTCCTATATCAAAGATTCTCAGTAAATAATTCATGATTATATTATTTTATAACGATTGCTACTATTACATCTCAAAGTCCTTGGACTTGATTAGTATTGTGAAACAACAGTGAATATTTTAGTATTCAATCATTTTTTATGCAAAAAGCGCTTCCCCCAAATGCCCTTTCTTCATTCCTATCTGGCAGGTCAATGGAGAAAGAACTAAAGCTGCTAAATGTAGGATTTAGGTCACAAGGATTCATAACTGTTTTGTCTTGAATGCTACCTGGGCCTGCAGAGTTGAGTACTCTGGGCGGGATACTCTAAGGCAGAGGCGAGGATCTAAAGGACAGACGGCCCTCAGAGGTAGTCCTCATTCTCCATGAAGGAGACAGAGAAGAATGGCAGCGTGGGTTCCAGGTATTCATGACTCTGGTTTAAGGACATCAGATCTTAGTTACCCTTAGGAATAGATTATGATGATCCATAATATTTCTTTTTCTTCTCTGCATTTCTTCTAGCTTCAAAGTTGCTCTGTCTAGCACTGTCAATTTTTGAGCTGTAAGAACTTTATTCTTCTCACATGTCCCATGATTTTATATACTAGGCCTTTTTCTAACACTTCTTTCCTACAACCCTATTAAATATGCACAAGCATAATAGTTAGGACTTTTTGTAAGCAATGTGAAACACTGTGCATGTAATCACTTCTTCAAGTACAACATACCTAGAGAAAACATCATTTATAATCCAACAAAATCTCATATTCAACTCAGTTCCCCATTCTTGCTACTCCATGAAAAAACACTCACAGGGTCACTTCTCCATCAAAATCAAACACTACTAGTTTGCAAACCATTAATGGATCATACGCCTAGGAAATGCAAAGCTTAATGCCAACAGGAATACTACACAACAAAAAGAGGAGAGCTGTCTTCTAGGTCATGGATATGAAACTATCTAATATAAAAGTGCGTCAGAGGTCTTGTAGATATTTTATTAAGTTTAATTATTTTTAAAGCTATAATTAAAAACAAACACAAGTGTTATTTACTAAATTTTAATAGCATGAAGACTTCTCATGCATTAACTTGAGCTAAATGTATAACTTCATCGTGCAGATCTTGGGCTTCTCTTGCCTTCTTTGTGCATAGATTTGAACATTTTATAATATTTAACTCTTAAGTTTTAGACACTTTTTGTCTGACATTCCATTGTTGGTAGTATAATAAATACCATTTTCTTAGAATTCTGTGTTAGATTTTGCTTTGCATGGGGGAAAGGAATTTTTAAGAGGCTGCTAAAAGAAAAATTTGAAAACTACCATTTGAGAGTGATCCATTCACAGATACACTGAGGGTTCACAGGATGGGAGAACTAAAGGCTGAAACCAAAATAGTCAAAGCTTCCCCCATTACAATAGTTTTTTTCTAGAGAGAAAGAATTTCTAGAGATTCCTATAAAGTGTGGTACCTACAGATACATTACTTGAAGTCAGGAGACTTGGGTTCAAGTAGTGGTCTCACAATTTGCTAGCTCTGATACCATGGAGAAGCCTGTTAGTCTGTATTTTAGTCACGTCATAAAATAGAGATAATACCACCTTTGTCAGAGACTACTGAGGTTTAATGAGATACTATACATAAAATTATAAGAAAATGCTATATAATTGTAACTTTTTTTTTTTTTTGGACCATGGTAAGACTTGCTAAGTATAACAGGAGTTACTTAAATTGGGACTTGCTGTCATTATGGACAATATACCACAGGGTCCTTTCAAGTTCAACAGGTAACTATACTCTCAACCTACTGCTACCTGACTTGGATGAACAATATCCTTGGGATCTCTGATGCCACTTTCTCACATTCAATATCTATATTGTTTCTGTTGATCCTCACAAAGGCCTTTCCATCTATTTCCACTATAACCACTCTAGTAAAATAGCCCTGCTTTCAGTCTTTTCAATCCTCCATTAATATATCTTAAACATTACTGTCAGATCAATCATCCTCAGACTATATCCATTATGTCACTGCCTTATTTAAGAGTCAACAATAATTAGTATTAGAAAGAAGATGAAATGTTAAAATGGAATCTGTTTAAGGGTTTGGTATTAGATTGGATAGCCTTAAATGTCAAGCTAAAAAGTCTAGACAATTTCTGTAGGCAAAGAAAAGCTACTACCAAGTTTTGAGTAAAGAATAGCATGTGAAAACTCGTATGAAAGGAAGATTAACCAGGCCATAAGATTAATCTGACACTGGGATGTAAGCGTGGGTGTGAAAAGGAGGGAGGGTAAGGAAAGAAGAAACTGTGAGTCCCGTTTGGGTTAGTATCTTATTCATGTCAGGCTCCATTCCTACTATTCAGCACAAGGGTGGAAACAGTGTGGGAATTTAACAAGTCCATTAGGCTAATAATCACTGGATAAGCAAATGTCTTCCTCTGGGAATAGTTTGGGCGTTTCTACTATTTTAAATGCTATTTACTTACATACATAAATGAAGCAAATAATTGCAAAATGTGGTTACCTTATATTTCATTTTATTTATTTATAATCTGTAATGAGTCAAGAATATAAAATCATTTGGAAAAAAACTATTGATTTTCTACTAACTTATAAATAACTATAAAGACATCTAGAATGCCCAATAGATGAATATTTTAGTAATATTTTAGTCTTTCAGTTTTAAAAATCTCAGCATTCTTCAATTTAAAATTAATGATTTATAAAGTTTAGAAATGATTAAGTCAACCACCATACCTAATATGTCTCATTTCCTTTTACCAGATATAACTGAAATAACAATTTTAGTACTACTTATATTTGATATAAATTAGGTATTTTAAATAATTGCATGGCATTTTATAATTCAATATTTATCTTCTGGAGAAAATTTCTCCAAGTTCAGTTTATTAAAATTCTTTTTTTTTAGAAACAACTAACATTTATTGAGTGCCTACTATGTGCCAAGAATTTTCACAGTACAGTATTCATGCTGTCAGTATACGGTCAGATATTTTTTTTTCCCAGCATATTATGGGGGTACAAATGTTAAGGTTACATATACAGTTTATTAAAATTCTTATGAAACTTTGAAACTATGATCAAATAAGCATTTCACCTGGAAACGAAGAAAATTCTTGTATAATTCTTGCTGTTTAATCTGAAGTTCAGTTGGAGGCTCACCAAATATATTTCCCCGAGCAAAAGGAGAGCTCTGCGTTTGCATATGACCTTAAAAGAGATGTTTTGCAAAAATACACCATTAGCTAATGCTTAGAAAATGTAAAGGTTAAAGAATAGTTTGCTAATAAATTTGTATTTTTAAAAATCATTAAATACAGAAGACCATGTTAAAATCAGAAGAGGAAGGCTGACATTAAAATCTGAAGATCAGATGAAAAGTAACAAAAGAAAGAAAAATGGTAAAACTAAAATAAAATTAACAGTTAAAAAATTACACTGTATCTAATAGCTAACCACCACCAAGGAAATGTAAATGCTAATAGCCTAAACGACTCTCACTGCAGCAAAGGCTTTAAAGTCGAATTTATGAAGGAAAAAAAGTACATGTTTAAATTCTTATGTGTGTGTCTTTTACTTAAGACTTAAATATTGCTTAATTGCATTAACATGTATTATATATGTATATTTTAAAATTTCTAAAATTGTTTTTAAAAATCAGTGACTTCAAAATTCTTCTCATCCATAGTTTAAACAGATTAGGAATTCAGCTATAAAAACATTTTTAACAATTTTAACAAATTAGAATGAGTCTTAATCATTGTAATAGTTTTTATTTTAAAAACTGTCAGAGCCTGGCACAGTGGCTCACACCTGTAATCCCAGCAATTTGGGAGACCAAGGCATAAGATCACTTGAGGCCAGGGGTTCAAGACCATCTTGGGCAACACAATGAGATCTCGTCTCTACAAAAAATACAAAAATTAGCTGGATGTAGTGGCGCACACCTGTCATCTTAGCTACCTGTGGGCTAATGCAGGAGGATCACAAAGAGCCCAAGTAGTTTGAGGTTATAAACTCTTGAGCCAAGAGTTTGAAGTTATAGTGAGCGATGATCAAGCCTGGGCAACACAGTGAGACCATCTCTTAAGGAAAAAAACTATCAAATTAATGAGATATAAACATGAATGATAATTTTATTATATATTGCCTATAGTTTTATATATTCTTAAAAGGGAAAAAATTATTTCATAAAAGCACTTTGAAAAACAATTATACCCTTGGAGTCTCTTTGAATGCAGATAGAAAAAAAATGACATTTAGATTTAAGCCTCACTAAGTTTCTGACAAATTATTTACATCATCAATCCAACGCATGTATTTCTCTCATTCATGTAGATTTGTGTAGACTGCTTGCAGTGTAGCTGCCATTCAGGTCTATTTTGCCTTTGTATTTAAATTTATTAACACTTAGATCAGCACACTTAGATTAATGGTTAGATCTGCTGAACAGATCAGTAGAAAGCCAAATTAATACTTAGACGTTATAAATACTTTCTTCCACTAGAAAATTTTGCTATTGAAAACAAACTAAATATACACTTTGAAGGTTCTTTTATATCTTGTGCTGTGGTATAAAAGCTGATTAGCAAAATAAAATTGACTACTATGTTTCACTTTGATGATCACTCAGTCTAAACCTTTGGGGCAATTAGAGAAGAAATACCATTACAGACAGACAAATCCTATTAGAAATGAATAAACTATAAAATATACAAAGAAATAAAAGTGTATCTAGATATCATAATAAAATAAAAAATAAATTAAGGCCAAACTAGTACTGGATTTCATAAATAGCAGCTCATTTAAAAACTATAAAGTAAAAGAAAAATAATGAAGTGCCTCACAAACAGACCTAATGAAAATGAAACATTAGAGAATAAGCCTTAAACACATAAATTCAATATTCAAATATATTTGAGTTCCTTAAGGCCTTTAAAATACTAAATGCCACATATATTCATAGTCATGTATGTATATATACACACACACACATACACACACATGCACTCATACACATATACATGGCATAGCATAAATTAGGTAGCTTTGGATAGTTTCTTGCATTCAGAAAGTTTATTTTAGGTTAATTCATAGAGAAATGAAGTCTAATATAGGGAATTTCAATTCACAAAAAAAGGGAAATGTTACCCATTTTATGATTTTTTAATGATTTTGTAAAAAAGAGCATCCTGGCAACACCACCAGCATAAAAACCTGGCAGTGGTACAGAAAGGCTATAGACAACAAATTTTGCTGTGTGTGTTCAATCATCAGGCTTATGCTTTTGGAAAGAGGTCATGGAAACTATTGATTTTCCAGTGTCTTTGCTTGGTAAGCAGAGCAAGCAGCCTAAAAGTGTTACTACTAACACAGAGAAAGTTCTAGGCTGAGACAGAACTACAAACAATACTTAGTATGGAAGAAAAGGGTAGAGACAGAATCTACATAGCACTGAGATCTCAATGCAGACTACTAAAAGCAGCAGCAAATGAAGAAGAAAAAAATAACGATAATCAGAAATAAGTCAAAATTCTCTCTTAGCAGCAACAATATGAAAAGGTGTTTTGATACTCCTACAACACACTAAATTATTAGATTAAGAGAGCCAAATCAATTATTTCATAAAAATCATAAGTTCTAATTTTAGTGCTCCAAAAATCAAAACTGGATCCAATGAGTAAAAATCTATTGTGGATCAAAGTAAGAAAGCATGTTCTCATAATTAGAGATCAAACACTGGAACAGACTGCCCACGGCAACAGCAAACCACCCATCTCCTAAAGCATTCAAAAAGGCTGTAGTGACTAGTGCTGCCATCAAAGACTTGAAAGATGCAGAGCTAGTGACTCTAATCATGGCTCCCTATTTAACTCATCAGTTTAGCCCATAATAAGGGTTAAAAACAAAAAAAGACTGCAGGATCAGTCAAAAATATTTTAGAACTTCCTAACGTAAAGTTCTTTTCTAGTCTAATATCAAAACGTCAGTGAAAGTACAAAAGTAGAATTTTGTAGTAAACAAATGGGCATTAAAATATAGTGCAAGGTGGTATATTCTTTAAACTTCATTTGATTTTTAAATACATAACACACTTTCATATATACTTGAAAACTTTTCCTGGCATGTCATTAAAAAGATACTGAATAAACTTTCAATTTATAGAACTTTTAAGTAAAGGATGTTAATAGTAAATCAAAGACATTTGGTTAAGAAAGAGGGATGTGACCAGATAGTAAATGATTAATTACTTCATTTCTTTGTACACTATGATTTTAAAAGGGAAGGTAAATGATTACTAAAACAAGCAAAAAATGAATTTTTTATACAATTTATCATATCACAATAGATACCTTTTCACTAATTCTAATTCAAATAGTTATGGGTATAAGAAGCAAACTGTATATATCTAAAAAGAGTGTTTGATTTTAAGAAATGTCCCCCAACTATCAAAATAAAAATGGTAGCAGAAGCTAAATTATACATAGCTAGTTACAAAGCTGAGACGAACTACACAGTATTAAGAAGCAACCTTCCCCTATATACTTTTTTTCAAAATACCTATGAAGGTATAGTATGAATACTGACTGCATTATGCTTCCTGAATCAGAATAATCCAATTCTCAAAATCACAATAGTCAAAGAAGAGAACAGAAATATTACTGAACAACTTTAGAAATGTGAAAAAAGAAAACGAAAAAGAAAAATAGAATGTAATTAAAAACCTGAATTTTTATTTGCAGAATCTTCTAGGTTCTCAGCATTTGAAGTGGCTAAATTTTGGTCTAGAGATACAACAGCCCTTTTATCTTCATATGTTCTTGCATCTGGGTTATGGTAGGCATCTATATTTTGTCTGTGCATCCTATTCAAATCAGCTGAGAGGAAAAAATAAGCCATTTATTTCAATAAACACATTTCTATATTGGGTACACTTAATACATTTTCTTAAAATAGAGAATTACAGAGGAAACCAATAGGACAGAGCTGGGAATAATTCAATGATATGTTGGTGTCCTGAAAACAGAAACAAAATTATCAAAACTTTTAAGATTTTTAAAAAATAACCCTGCAAAATAAACTCAAAATTAATAGGGAAATTAAGGATATATAAATCTTTGACAATCCACAGAAACCACATTAACAGTATTTGTTATTTCAGAACTTAAAAATTCTTTAATTAGAACAAACACAGCAACAATTTAAAACAAGTGATAGTAAAATCTTCCAAATATCATCAGCTCTCCTAATGAAAACACATAATCACATAGAGTGGAGTTTTAAAATATATCCACAAATTCTTTGACAATCCTCCCTCAAAATGTGAAGCTCAAGCTCCCTCCCCCCTTCAGTGTGGTCCAGTCACTTCTTATGACCAGGATATTGCAGAAATGATGATATATGACTTCTGAAGCTACTTCATAAAAGAAATGATTTCCACCTTGCTTGATCTATGGATCACTCACTCTGAAGAAGGCCAACTGCCAAATTATAAGGACACTAAAGGAGCTCTATGGAAAGGCCCACATGACAAGGAACTGAGGCCTCCTGAGCCATACAAGGGAGCCACAGTGGAAATGAGTCCTCCAGTCTCCATCAAGCCTTCAGATGACTGTAGCCTCAGCCAACATCTTGGACCACAAACTCGTGAGAGAGCGAGACAGATGGCGGAGATAAATCACTCACAAATTACTAACTCACAGAACTGCAAGATAATAGATGTTTATTATTCTAAAACACTAAGTTTTGGCCGGGTGCGGTGGCTCACGCCTGTAATCCTAGCACTCTGGGAGGC
>VBSM01001124.1:16942382-16961368 GCA_008086735.1 Cheirogaleus medius | reverse complement strand
AAAAAAAAAAAGAACAAAAACAAAAACACAAAAAACGACAACAACAATAGCAAAAAAACCAAGAAAACCTGGCACAGTATGGCAGTAGTGAAAGTGAAATTAAACCTGGATATATAAATTTATGAAGCCTTTTATGTTCAAGAATGTATTTTGAACATGAATCGTGATTAGAATTCCAGATAGAATGTGGCAAATCATATGTGAATGTTACAAAAGAGAACAGGAATTCAGAATTCAGGAAAGTGCACATCCTGTTGCAACATTTATTTTAGAGCAGCTTAAACTTGGAAAATGGATAGGAGCTTCACAGGTGAGGTTACGTGGGAAAGCATAATAGAGAAATAGAACAACGTGAGAAAATGCCCCAGTGGGGTAAAACATGGAGAGAGTTCTGGCAACATTAAAGGAGTCCAGCTTGACTAGAGCACAAAGCATACATAACAGAGCAATGACAAATAAGATAGGAAACTATAGGCTGGAAGCCTATTCTGGAATATCCTAAAACACGCTGATGGTTCTCAGTTTTGTTCTGTAGATGATAATGGAGACAGTTTTGGTAGTTATAGAAGTAGCATTAGTGTATTAGTCTGCTTTGTGTTGCTGTAACAGAATACCACAGATTAATTTATACTGAACAGAAATGTATTGGCTCACAGTCCTAGGGGCTGAGAAGTCAAATACCAAGGTGCCGGCATATAAAAGGGTGCTAAACTCACTCTTTTATAACAGCACCAATCCCACCCATCAGGGGGGTGCTCTCATGGCCTAATCACCTCTTAAAGATCCCTCCCCTTAATACTGTTACAATGACAGTTAAATTTTAACATGAGTTTTGGAGGAGACAAACATTCAAACTATAGCAATTAGTAATAATGGCAACTAACATTTAAGCTTCACCATTTTTATAAACTACACAATAAACTGTGTGATAGGCATCATTATTTTCACCCCAGCATTATATATGAGAAAATTAGACTAAACTAATTTGCTCAAAGACCACAAAGCCAGTAAATAGCAGAACAAGGATGTGACCATGGTCAGTGAGACTCCGGAATCCTCAATAATTTTTTGAGTATATATATACTCATGTTATGGCTTGGATGTGAAAAACAAAGGACAATTTAGAAGTAAAAATGAAATGGCAACAGCCCAGGCAAACAGTAATTCTCAATTATGGTAGCAGTACAAATGAAAATGAAGAGAATTCAAGAAACACTGAGAGACAGAACCTATGATTAGGCTTATGAACTGACTGGATATGGGGAGTCAAAAGGACTCTAATTTTTAGTTTGAATTATGAAGAATTATGATGCCTTTTAAAGAAAAAGGCAAATAAAGATGAGCTGGATTTTCAAAGTTAAGTTTGTTTTTATACACTAGGTATAAATAATCTATCAAACATCAAGAATAGAAAAGAAGAAGAAATGTTAGAAATGAAGTAAAAGGTTTTGAAAGTGGTCAGGGACAGAGAAAGAGATTTGAAGATCATCCATAAAGAAGACCTAAAGAGTGACATAGGAATAGAAGAGATGACGTGTGAGAGAATGGATGAAGGGATGAGTATATCTAACTCAAGGAACACATGAGGTTAGAAGACAGTCCTTAGAAGAAAGATCATGTTCACAAACCTAGAAGAGTCTAATCCTAGTTCATAGTACACATCCAGCAAACGTTAGCTGAAGTGAGGACAGCATCTCAAAGGATGCAGAGGACTTAAAGGAAAATGGAACTGTCAATTCAGTTCAAAGAGGATAAGAACTGAGTAAAAATCATTAAATTGAAATTAGAACATCTTTTTTTTTAAAGGCAGCATCAGTAGAGGAGTGGAAGCTAGAAGTCGTATTATAGAAGATTAAGCAATAAGAGGGTGGAACGAAGTAGCAGCAATAAGCATAGACTACTTTTTGAATGCGTTTTATATAAAGGAAGTATTGTTTGTGTTTAAGAATACAAGTGACCTAAGCATTTTCAGAGGTAGAAGGGAAAAACAAATAGAAAAAATGCAAGAGAGAGGGACTGGATAAAATTGCAAGAAAATTTCCAAGTGCCAAGGATTGGCAAGGCAGGTACGCGTTCGCAAAAACATCGGCAAATCCTTGCATCTATCTGAATATGGGAGGCAAATAAAAACAGAAAGATAATGGAAAAGTTGAGGTCATGAGCTAAAAGATTTGGTCCCTAAACAGTCCAAAAGTCAAACAAAATAACTCAAACATGAAATCAATCTCATTGTCATCCAATTCACTAGAACAGCATAAGATAGGCCTGTATATATGTCACTATGAATAATATCACACACAGTATTCTTCTATTTTTCCTATTAGACTGCAGTATATCAAGTCCATTCCTTCCAGATGATACCCAGAGCTCTGCTGCCAAACTAGCAAGTGCTTGGGAAATGCAATCTCAGTTTGATCGTCAACTACACAAACTGTACATTAAGAGATAAACATCCTATATCTAAACAAACTTCAAACTCAGTAACTTATTATCTACTATTGTGGTTACACAATAACCTCTCAATTAGAGTAATATTCAATGTATTTATATAAGAGGAAAATTAATTTCATCAGAGTATATAATTATTATTTAAGACTATCATATTTAGCAATCAAAACAAATCCACGTTGCCTTTTATTGGAAAAAATTATTTGTCAATCAACTGGTCACTCCTTTTTCATCTTTCTGTGAAGTAGTAAAATAAAAGATTTGAAATCAGCTAAACAATGAAAATAAAAAAGGTATCTGAATCAAGAGTGTAATTTGCCAATTGCAAAGATTGGACTTTATTTTAAATGTAAATCATATCACTTAGTATAAAATTATAAACATAAGAATAATTCTATAACTGACAGAATAACAACAACAACAAAAAAGCCACAGATTCATGAGTGGGAAAATACCATAATTCTACTCCCTAAACAATTTATCAGACCAGGGCTTAATTATATGATACAGATAAACATACACAAATAGTACTGAATTTTGTTCATTCTTTGTTTTATCTTTTTTTATAAACTTAAATGAATACTTTGAAATTAACTTCAGAAATTAGCTGCTGCTCTTTATATTTTGGTGGAAGATACACCAAAATATTTTTTAATGGCTAAGTTAAATATTACTATAAGCCCACGATTATTCAGTAATTCATGACAAATTCTTTTATAATGAATTAATTCAGAAAGCTAAGCAAAATTTCCAACCCTAGCCACTACTGGTAATGCATATTTCAAAATTAACTTAGTGTAAAATATATACACTTACAGAGATCACACTCTCTAAGGTTAGTAAAAATCTAACTGGTGGTGCATAAAATAAATCTCACAAACTTAAAAACAATGAAATCATTAAAAGTATATTCTCTGAAAAACAGAATACAAACTAGAATTGAATAAAAGAAAGCTCTCTGCAAAATCTCCAGACACTTGAAAATTTTTAAAACCCACTTCTAAATAACTGATGGGTCAAACAAAAGCCAGAAGAAAAATGAGAAAGTTGAATTGAATGACATTAAAAAATAAAACGTAACGGACGGGCGCGGTGGCTCACGCCTGTAATCCTAGCACTCTGGGAGGCTGAGGCGGGAGGATCGCTCAAGGTCAGGAGTTCGAAACCAGCCTGAGCAAGAGCATCTCTACTAAAAAATAGAAAGAAATTAATTGGCCAACTAAAAATATATAGAAAAAAAATTAGCCGGGCATGGTGGCGCAAGCCTGTAGTCCCAGCTACTCGGGAGGCTGAGGCAGAAGGACTGCTTGAGCCCAGGAGTCTGAGGTTGCTGTGAACTAGGCTGACGCCATGGCACTCTAGCCTGGGCAACAGAGTGAGACTCTGTCTCAAAAAAATAAATAAATAAATAAATAACAAAATGTGTGAGACACAGCTGAAACTACTCAGAGGCAAATTTGTTGCATATTTAAATTCACAGAAAATAAATAATGTCTCAAATCATAATCTAAGTGTCTACATGAAGAAATTAGAAGAAGAAAGGTAAGCACAAAGCAAACTAAAGGAAGAAAAGAGTAGTAATAAGAGCAGAAATCCATGAAACAGGAAGAAAATAAATGAAAATGCTATTTTATGAAAAGATCAATAAAACTGATAAACCTCCAGCCAGACTGATTAAGAAAAAAAGAGAATATACAAATTGCAAATATCAGGAATGAATGAGGAGCCATCACTGTAGGTTCTACAGAGATTAGAAGAAGAAATATTATGAACTTTATGCCAGTAAATTCAATGCTTAAATAAAATGAATAAATTCCTTGAATGATTCAAACCACCAAAGCTCATAAAAGAAGAAATAAACTGAATATTTCTTTACCTATTAAATAAATTCAATCTGTATTTTAAAACCTTCCCAAAAAGGAAATTCCCAGCCCACATGGCTTCACTGATAAATTCTACCAATAGAAGAAACACTTCCCAACTCATATTATGAGGCTAGCATTACCTTGATACCAAAACCAGACAGTGACATAAGAAAATAAAAACAGACAAGTGTCTTTTATGTACCTAGATGCAAAAAGCCCTAGCAAAATATTAGCAAATCAAATTATACAAAATATATATATAAAAAGACAAATGCAGCACAGTTTATCCTAGGAATGCAAGACTGGTTGAATATTCAAAAATCAATCAATGTAATTTATCATATGTCAGAAGGGTAAAAAGACCACATTATCATCTCAATAGATGCAGAAAAGCACTTGACAAAATCCAACATACATTAATAATAAAAACTCTGAGCAAAGTAGAATAGAAAAAACAATCTTCAATGTGATAAAAGAAAAATCTTCAAAAAGTCTATAACTAACTTAATGGTAAAAGACTGAGTGCTTTCTACCTAAAATCTTGAACAAACAATAATGTCTGCTTTCATGATTTCTAAACATTGTACTGGAGATCCTAACTAGTACAAAAAGCAAGTAAAATAAATAAAAGACATTTAGATTGGAAAGGAAGAAGTAAAACTAGCTTTTTCTGCAGATAATATGATTGTCTGCATTAAAAAAAAAAAAAAACCTGCAAAGAATCTACAAAAAACTGGTAAAACTAACAAGTGAGTTTATAGCAAGGACATAGAATACAAGGATGATATACAAAAGTCAACCATATTTTTAGGGATACAATTGATATATACAAGATCTGCCAGTGAAAACTACAAAATACTGCTGAGAGAAACTAACTGGAAAGCAATAAATGAACAGATATTCCACATATGTGGATCAAAAAACTCAATATTGTTAAGATGTTGCCTGCCCCAATATTGATCTATAGTCAATGCAATCCCAATGAAAATCTCACCACATTTTGTTGAAGTTGACAAACTAATAGTAAAACATGCAAGAAGTCAAGTTGTCAAAATAATCTTGAAAAAGAAGAACAAAGTTGGAGGACTCACACTTTCAAAATTTACTACAAAACTACAGCAATCAGGAGAGTATGATACAGGCAAAAGGACAGACATATAAAGCAATGGAACAGAACTGAGAGTCCAGAAATAAATTTATGGTCAACTTATTTTTGATAAAGATATCAAGACAACTTAATGTGGAAAATGTTCTAAAGTGTGACTGTAGCCCAACTGTGTGAATATACTAAAAACTATTGAAATATACACTTTACATGGGTGGTAAACTATGTGGTATGGGAATTAGATCTCAAGAAACTATTGTACATAGGAGGAGGGCAAGGGCGAGAGAGAGAGAAACTGTCACAGATTGGAGGAGACTAAAGAGACATGAACTAAACGCAATATAAAATCTTGGACTTGGGCCTGTAATAGAATAACAACATTAGGGGAGAAACTGGTAAAATCCAAATAAGGACTGTAATTTAATTAATAGCATTGCACCAAGGTTAATTTCTAGTTTTGATCATTGTGCCATGATTATCTAAGATGTTAACATGAGGGGAAACGGGGTGAAGGATACTTTCTATACTATCTTTGCAACTCTTCTATAAGTCTTAAATTATTTCACAGTAGAAAGTTAAAAAAAACAGTAAGGTTTCACTACACAATTAATAGAATGACTAAAATTTTATTAATACAGACACACAATTCAAGTACTGATGAAAATTCAGAACAACTGGAAATCTCTTATTTTTCTGGTAGGAATGCAAAATGGCAAAACGAATTTGGAAAATGGTCTGGCAGTTTCTTACAAAATTAAACATACTTACTATACATCCCAGCAATTCCATTCTTAGGCACTTACCCAAGATAAATGAAAATGAAAATTTGTATTCATATAGAGACCTGTAAGTGAATGTTTATAACAGCTTTACTCATAATAGCTTTAAACTGGAAAGAACCCAAACATCCGCCCATCAATTGGTAAATGGATAAACAATCGTGGTACCGCCAAACAATGCAATACTACTCAGTAATAAAAAGAAATAAGCTACTGACATATGTAACAACATGGATGAATCTCTAAAACATTATGCTAAAACACAAATGGCAGGAAAAAAGGCAAACTATTATGCCAGAGAGCAGATCACAGGTTGGCAGGGGTAGACGGATGGGTAAGAAGAATACTGACTGTAAAGGGATACAGGGAACTTTCTGCAATGCTAGAAATGTTGTATATCCTGACTGTGGTAGTGATGGTTACTAGAATCAGTTGTCAAAACTCACTAAACTTTTAAAGAGTGAATTTTATTATACCTCAATAAACATAAAAATAAACATAAATCTAACTGGGGCAAATACGATACATAAAAGAAATACAAATATATAATAGAATATACATGAAGAAATGTTTAATTGTGCTATTATTCAAGCAGAACTATGAGATACTTTTTGTCATCTTTCAAGTTGGTTAAGTTTTTAATTTCATTTTTACTGACTTTTTTCTTTTGGTGTACAGTTTTTTAAAATTTTAACACGTTTATTTCATGTAACATAACTTATAATCAAGATACAGAAAAATCTCATCATCCAAAAAACTCCATCATGCTCTCTCTTTACAGCTATTCCCTCTTTCCACCCATAACCCCTGGCAACCACTGATTTGTTCTCCTTCCCTATACTTTCCTCATTTTGAGAATATCATATAATGGAAACGTACATGTGTATGTAACCTTCAGAGAAGGGCTTCTTTCACTTATCTTAATGCCTATGAGAGTCTTCCAAGTTGTGTGCATCAATAATTCATTTTTATTGCTGAATAGCATCCCACAGTATGAATATACCACAGTTTGCTTATCCATTCAACTACTGAAAGACACTAGAACAGTATTAGTTTTTTCGTAGGACCTTGAATAAAAAACTTTAATGAATAAAGAATTGAGAAACAAAACAGATTATAAAGTACAAATAACTAAAATGAGAGAAAGCTATTTTGAAAGGGTTGATGCTATCTTATAGTTGTGTGAATAACAGATTCTAATATTTCATTGTAACTACTATACCTTATAAAGGAAGCTTAGCTAAGATAAGGGTAAAGATTCAATTTTGTTAATTTCCTTGAATAAAAGATCAAAGCAGAATAGGAGTCATTAGAAAAGACAGCAGCAGAATTAAAGTTAGCCAAGATAAAGTATAGAGTCTATGTGGTCTTGTCATCACACTGCTTTATACTACATATTTCAAATATAATAATGCAAAAATTACATTCCCTTCCCTAAAATTTAAAAACCACATATAAAATAAACTGATATTCTTTAAGTGATGAATTTACTTGCTTTGAAAATACCATCAAAAAAGAGTTCCACTGTATGTGATAAAATAGTTTACTTTTTCTATTTCATGGCATGACTATAGCATTAAATAAACAAACTAAACATTACTACTATTGATAAAAATGGAGATTTCAGAAAACTTTTCTCCATTCTTATTAGGTCATGAAATTCTAGAACAAAATTTTATAATTCAATAACCCAAACTTATCCTACTCACTTCCACCAATTAAATGCACATAGAACACCATAATTGTATTGTTTGAACCAGAAATAATCTTAGAGGTAGCCTAAAGTCCTAGTAAATTGCTCTATTCCAGTGTTTTCCAACATTCGTTTCAGTCATTTAGGCACCTCTTTCATGGTACCTAGAATATTTCTACTGATTCACAATTTAAATTATTGTAGCAAAGATTGGCTATATGCTTATCAATCCCATGTCCTCCTCCTGGGCATAAAGAAACTTAAACTTCCCAGCACAGGCAAGGGTGGGGAACTGTAGCCTTAGGGACACATGGGACCTTCTGGATCCTTGAGTGCAGCCTTTTGACTGAATACAAATTTTACAGACCAAATCCTTTTAATAAGGTGATTTGTTCTGTGAAGTTCAGATTCGGTTGAGGGGGTACACTTGGTGATTTGAAGGACCACATGTGGTCTTGAGGTCGCAGGTTCCCAAGGCAAAGGTGCTATTTCTCCACTTCTAGGCCAGGCCCCAAGAAAATCCTCACCTTATTCTCCCCACCCCCCTGGACCTTGCCTATGCAGCTACAAGCAAAGGACTCCAAAATGGAGAAATGACACAAAGCAAGTGGTCAGATTCCTGATCACTTCTTGGAGGAGAACCAACCAAACAGCATCAGAACATGACATAAGTGAGAAGTAAACTTATACTGCCTTATACCCCTGAGAATTTGGGGTTGATGATTATATTTTCATTAAATGCCTAGACTAATACCTTACTTTAAGTAATACCTTTACTTTAAAAAGAAATGTTATAGCACTATTCATAAATGAAAAACCACTTATTTTTAATATATTTTCAAACAAACACTTAAATCTATTAAAATAAGAAATGTTCATCTATACATCACCTTAAATCACCTCATCTATAAAGAAAGTACTAAGAGTTCCAGTCTTCCAAAACTGAGAAAAATATCCTTGAGAAAGACAGGAGAGGAATGAATCTTTTGGAAAGGAAAAAAGTTATGAAATTAAGTGGGCCTCAAATATGTCTTTTAAAAAAAACAATATTTAATGAAGAATCAAAGGCATAATACATAAGAACTCTAATAACTCAATATCCAAACAATCTCCTATCACTCACCTATTCCTACATTAACTTACAACACCTAAGGAACAGGAAATCCACATTGTTACCATTTTAATTGGTACTTTATTATCCTCTATTTCTTATTTCTAACTAAATAATTTTCAAAAACCAATTATCTTTGCTCTACTTCTATCCTGCTTAACTAAAAGCTAATCAGAGACCATCCTAATATACAGTCAGCTCTTTGTATCTGTGGGTTCTGCATCTGTGGATTCAACCAACCGCAGATGGAAAATATATCCCCCCCAAAAAATGATGCTAATGTCTGTACCTAAATATGTACATTTTTTTCTTGTCATTATTCCCTAAACAATACAGTATAACAATTTACATAGCTTTTACATTGTATAAGGTATTATAAGTAACATTGAGATGATTTAAAGTATAAAGGAGGATGTATACAGATTATGTGCAAATACTATATACTATTTTATATAAGGGATTTGAGCATCCATGGATTTCGGTATCCACAGGAGGTCCTAAAGCCAATCCCCCATGGTTACTTACCAAGTTATATATAACAAGTTGTATAAAGCCACTCTTTCAAAGTGTTTGTTGTGTAATTACTAGATCAAAAAATTTTGAGAGTACATAATTGAAAGATAAATGAAAAAATTATGCAACCTGACAGAAAGTTTCTAAGATCAAGTCTTTTTTTTCTTTTTCCAAGGAGTCCTTGCACTGAGCAGGCATATTGTATATATTATTAAACACAAGATTCCTTCCCATATGGTTTTAGATTATTTATTTTTAAGATATCTTAACAGTTTAAAAAGAAAACGTGTAGCATGGATTTTATCATTTTTACTAGAAAATATTCTAAATACTAGTTTGGATAAAAACTTAGCAACATGAAGTTTTCTCTGCAGTTAGATTTTATCATTAGAGGAAGAAAAATTTGTAATAAGAATAAATGAACAGAACTCTGAAGAAGAAAGGCTTTCTAGCCTCTGTTATTGTATCTATTATCAAAATACCTCTCATGCCTTAAGCTACATAAGAAGAGACCTTACTTTACATGCCATGATTCCTACATTGCTTTCTACTCCCCACTCTTTTAAAATGTTAAAAATAATTTAGTTTATTTTTAAAACAAGTCAAGGGAAATAACATACTTATCAGATTTCCTTTTGCATCCCTGAGAGGAGCACCACCTCCACCTTTTCCCCAGGGGTTATAAGTTCTCATTTCAGCTTCTAATTTGGCTTCATATTCTTCTTTTTCTTCACGTTCTTTCTTCCTTCTTTCTTCTCTTTCCCGAATCTTAACAACATAAGATATATTTAAATTAAGTGCTGACAAGTATTCTGATACAAGAGATTAGTAATCCTAGATGGTTTTTTCTTTTTCATGTTAGAAAAATAAATTGGAGATGTTTTTTCAGTAGGCTTCACTGCAAAGTTTAAAATCATGGTATATGTAATACCCAATTTAAAAACACTCCAATGGCTGGAATACAGTATCCAGCTGTTCCCCCATATTATGCCAATCAAAGGCCTTTCCAGCCACTAAGGCTACTTCAGACTCAACCAACACCTCCCTCCCTCACCCAACTTCGACCTGAGCCATTCCCTCCCTAAGCTTGCCAGTTGCAATGGGATCATCAGGAACTCCTTATGATCCTTTCTTTGTCACCTATCCTTTCATTGGGAATTGCCCAGCCACAAATTCTACTCCCTAACTCACCAGACCTACTCTCCCTAAGCAAACTTGATTCCCAGATTTCAGCAAGGTTGAAGGTATAAAACTCTTTGGGGAATGTTAGGCTACTTCAAGTACACATATACCTTGTTTTATTGTACTTTATTGCACTTCGCAGATACCGTGTTTTTTACAAATAGAAGGTTTGTGGCAACCCTGCACCAAGCAATTCTGTCAGCGCCATTTTTCCAACAGCATGTGAGCACTTCATGACTCTGTGTCAACTTTTGGTAATTCTTGCAATATTTCAAACTTTTTTATGACTATTATATCTCTTACGGTGCTCTGTGATCAGTGATCTTTGATGTTACTATCATAACTATATAGGGGCACCCTGAACCACACTCATATAAGATAGCAAACTTAATCAATAAATGGTGTGTAGGTTCTGACTGCTCCAACAACTGGCCATTCCTCTGTTGCTCTCCCTCTCCTTGGGCCTCCCTAATCCCTGACACACAACATTATTGAAATTAGGCCAATTAATAACTCTGCAATGGCATCTAAGTGTTCAAGTAAAAGGGCACATCTCTCATTTAAATCAAAAGCTAGAAATGATTAAGCATAGTAAGCAAAGCATGTCAAAAGCAAAAGATAGGCCAAAAGCTAGGCTTTTTGTGCCAAATAATTAGCCTAGCTGTAAATACAGAGGAAAAGTTCTTGAAGGAAATTAAAAGTGCCACTCCAGTGAACACATGAATGATAAGAAAGCAAGACAGCCTTATTGCTGACATAGAGAAAGTTTTAGTGGTCTGGATAGAAGATCAAACCAGCTACAACATTCCCTTAAGCCAAAGCCTAATCCAGAAGGCCCTAACTGTCTTCAATTCTGTGAAGATTGAGAGAGGTGAGGAAGCTACAGAAGAAAAGTTTGAAGCTAGCAGTTTGGCTCATGAGGTTGCAACTATCTCCATAATATAAAAGTACAAGGTGAAGCAGCAGGTGCTGACAGAGAAGCTGCAGCAAGTCATCCAGAAGATCTAGCTAAAATCACTGATGAAGGTGGCTATACTAAGCAACAGATTTTCCATATAGATAAAACAGCCTTCTCTTGGAAGAAGATGCCACCTAGGACTTCATAGCTATCAAGGAGAAATCGATGCCTAGCTTCAAAGGACAGGCTAAGTCTCTGTTAGGGGCTAATACAGCTGCTGGCTTTTTACCATTCAGAAAATTTTAGGACCTTTAAGAATAATGCTAAATCTACTCTGCCTGTGCTCTAGAAATAGAACAAAATTTAGATGTCAGTACATCTGTTTACAGCCTGGTTTGCTGAATATTTGAAGCCCACTGTTGAAACCTACTGCTCAGAAAGATTTCTTTCAAAAGATTACATTGACAATGCACCTAATCACCCAAGAGCTCTGATGAAGATGTACAAAGAGATGAATGCTGTTTTCATTTCTGCTAATACAACATCCATTCTGCAGTCCTTGGATCAAGGAGTAATTTCAACTTTCAAGTCTTATTATTTATGAAATACATTTTGTAAGTCAACAGCTGCCATAAACAGTGATTCTTCTGATGGATCTGGGCAAAGTAAAATGAAAACCTTCTGGAATGAATTCACCATTCTAGATGCCATTAAGAACATTCATAACTCATGGGAGGAAGTCAAAATACCAACATTAACAGGAGCTTGAAAGAAATTGATTCCAACCCTCATACACGACTTTGAGGACCTCAGGACTTCACTCAGGAGGAAGTAACTGCACATGTAGTAGAAATAGCAAGAAAACTAGAAGTGAAGCCTAAAGTTGATAGTTAACTCTTAAACTCTCTTCAAACATTACAAACTATTATACAACAGAATCCATTATCCTACTCCCTAAACATGATCTATTCCTTGTATTCCACATCTTGGTCATTATTCTCCTAGATTAGAACACTTGCACTCATCTTCAAGCCCTCTGTTCTTTCTCATTTCCTATATCCAAGTCCTGTTACTGAAACCTCAGAATTGTCTCTTGGATGTCCTTCCCATCTTCTCCATCTTGTTCAAGGTATCATCACCTCCCTACTGAACTACCTCAATAATTTACTAAAAAATTTCTCTGCCACATCTCTTTCTCCATTGTTCACACCAAAGCCAATTATCTTCCTACAAGATAAATCTGCTCACATTAACCAATCCTGTCATATTTTTTTCTTGGCTTAAAATTTCCTCCCTTAGGCTGCCCATAACAGATGAAAGTGAAAACTCCTTATTAGCCAGTTGATCACAATCCAGCATAACCTAACTCTACACCCTTTCTCCCACACCAATTTCATTCCTAGTATACATCCTATAATAGTATGCACCAGCAATTTCTAAGCTATTCATCATATAACACACAGCTCAAGTATCAACTACCATGTGAAGATGCCCTCCCAACTGTCACAGGTAATTATTTGCCCTATCCTATGTTTCAAACAGCATTCCATTGTATTCATTTCAAAACTTACCATATTGAATTATAATTAATTGGCTTTTATTCTTCCCTGTCACACTCTGCATTCTAAGGGACCACTATGCTAACACTTAAGATGTTCAACAGTGACTGAAGGAATGAAGGAATACCTGCTGCTGCAAAGCCTCTTGGTAAGACTGAAGTGACTGTTTAGAAGGTTTTGGTTTATCTTCGAAAACCAATCCTGAATTTATTGCATGATCATTTGTAATTTTCAGTTCATTCTGTCCAATCGTATTCCTATATCAAATAATTAAATAATAAATAATTTGAATCCATCTATGACAAAGCAAGAAGAAAATGAAACATTCCTTTGAAATAGTATGGCATATAAATACACTTAAAAATAGAGAAGGACATTTCTCTATAAGCCAAAGAAGTATCCTTAAGTGACCTCTTCCTAAGCTTTCCCTCCTGCCTCTGCTTTGACAATCCATGGAACTTTCAAATTTGCTGGATCTACTTCTTGATCTAGGTGGCAGTTACAAAGGAATGAAAAAAAGTATGTGATAATTCATCAAGCAGTACAATATGACTTAGGCACTTTACTGACCATACAGAAATAATAACACAATGAAAGTCCCTCAAGTAACACTATAATAGCTAATGATTTACTTAAAAATGATTTACTAATAAAATGACTTCTTAGTCATTTCAAGAATAAAACAATTATAAGTAAATAAAATTTAAAAACTCAAAAGAAAAAAATTTTAAACATATTGTGGTTATATTAATATAAATCACAAGCAATAATGTGCTGTGTCTTAAACATAACACATGTTTAAGTACAGGAATATATCCACTTTGAAGATAGTCAGACTTTTAAAAATCTAAATTATAAAAGATAAATTCAAATGTCGGTTTTATAATAAAATCATAATTATAAAAAAGAAACTACAAAAGTCTTCTCCAAAAACAACATCACTTTAAATAATGAGTTTCCTTTGTGTACTTAACTTATCCAACTTATTACAATCTTTTATTAGCATAAACAACTATGTTTATGTATAATGTCAAAGTGGAGTATGAGTGGGTAAAAGGGAAGATGAGGAAAACAAGAGCAAATGGCTCCCAACTGACCTTAAACTTTTTCAGAGCAAGGGGGCTCTCCTCAGGTGTAAATGAATAAAGAGGGCTGATAAGGTTTGGCTGATTAACTTAATCTCTTAAAACATACCAGTTATAAATTAGATGGTAAACAGATTATCTTGATATCCATTTCACTCATTATCCTTCCTCACTCACAGACCCGAATTCTTGGCCTTTATTTATCAACTCCTCTCTGGCCCAAAAAAGAAAGGGTTTAAGGACATATGTAGTCAGATCGGGATGGGAGGAAGGGAGGAAATGGTAAGGGTATTAAGTACGGTTGTCCCTTGGTATATACATGGGGGACTGATTCCAGGACCCTCCACCTATACCAAGATCCACACATACTAAAGTCTGGAAGTCAGCCCCAAGGAGCTTCTGTATACAAAAAGTCAGGCCCCTCCATATATGTGGGTCTCACATCCTGCAAATATTGTATTTCTAATCTGCAATTGGTTGAAAACAAAGCTGCATATAAGTAGACCTGCACAATTGAAACCCATGTTATAAAAGGTCAATTGTATACAATTCAATAATGTTTACAGAATTTACAGAGTTGTGCAACCATCACCACAATCCAGTTTTAGAATATTTCCATAACCCAAAAATATCCCTCATATCCATATGCAATCAATCCCCACTCGCCTCCTGACCCCGAGCCCCAGGTGATCATTAAGTAAATAGCCTACTTTCTGTCTCTATAGATTTGCTCTTTTTGGACATTTGATACAAACGGAACCATAAATATGTACAGATTCTTTCACTTAGTATAATATTTTTAAGATTCATTCATATTACAGCATATCAGTAGTTCATTACTATTTATTGCTGAATAGTACTGCATTGTATGACTATAATACATTTTGTTTATCCATTCACCAGTTGAGAAACATTTGAATTATTTCCACTTTTTGGCTATTATGAATAATGCTGCTGCTACTTACTATAAACATTCATATACAAGTCTGTTTATTACATATTTTTTTGTTTTCTGTTGTGGAGGGTTCTGTGCAAGATAGGTTTTGGGTTTTTTTCTCTTTTTTCCCTTTTTATAGATTTAGAGGGTACAAGCACAGTTTTATTACATGGACATACTGCCCAGCTGTGAAGTCCCATCACCCAAATAGTGTACATTGTACCCATTAAGTAATTTCTCATCCCTCCCTCTCCTCCTGTCTTCCTACCCTCTCACCCTTCCAAGTCTTCAATGTCTATCATCCCACTCTCTATGTCCATGGGTACACATTATTTCGTTCCCACTTATAAATGACAACATGGTGGTATTTGACTTTCTGAGTTATTTCATTTAAGATAATGGCCTCCACTTCCACTTTTGTTGCTGTAAAAGACATGCTTTCATTCTTTTTTATGGCTGAGTAGTATTCTTTACTGTATATATACTACATTTACATTTTCTTTATCCAATCATCCACTGATGGGCACTTAGCTTGATTCCATATATTTGATGTTGTGAATAGTACTGCGATAAATATATGAGTGCAGGTAACTTTTTAACATAATGATTTCTTTTCCTTTGGGTATGTACCCAGTAGTGGGATTGTTGGATCTAATAGTTCTATTTTTAGTTCTTTGAGAAATCTCCTTACTGTTTTCCATAGAGGTTATACTAATTTACATTCCTACCAACAGTATATAAACATTCCTTTTTCTTTGCATCCTCGCCAACATCTTTCATTTTTGATTTTTTAATAATAGCCATTCTGACTGGTATAAGATGGTATCTCACTCTGGTTTCAATTTGCATTTCTCTGATGATTAGTGATGTTGAGCATTTCTCTTGATTATATGCCTAGGAGCAGGTAAGTTTACATTTTAGTTTTTAAGAAACCACCATTTCCTGCAACTGCTTTTTATACACTGATTTTGTAATCAGTAACTATGCTAAAACTTTCATGTTAAATTCTAATATTTTAGCTGTATATTCTTTTAAAAATAATATCAGTTTACTCTCTTCCTTTCTAATCCTTGTACCTGTCTTTCTTCCTTTCTTTTATTTTTGGCCTTGCTGAAATTATTAAGCCCTAAAAGGAAATGATGATAGTAAGAAGAACCTCAAAAAGAATGTTTTAAATCTATCATCAAGTAAAATGCATGATGTAGGTTTTTTATGTTTATGCTTTCTCAGTTAAATAGGTTCTCCTTTAAGCTACTTTGTTAAGTTTTAAAATCACTAATGGATAATAAATTATTAAAGCTTTTTCTGTATCTATTAAGATGATCATATAGTTTTCTTTATTCTGTTAATATGGTATATTACAGTAACTGATTTTATATCTAACACCGATTAGCTCTTAGATATATCAGACACTGTTCTAGACACTTTACAAATTTTAATTCATTCAATCCTCACAACCACCCTGAGAGTTAATATCATGATTATCCCAATTAACAGATCAGCAGTGAAAGTAAGAAACATGCCCCAAGGTAATGAATGGTGAAGCCAGCATTCAAACCAAGGTAATCTGGCTGCAAAGTCTATGCTCTCAATTGATATGCTCTACTGCATTTAACCAACCTATATTCCAGAGTAATTCTAATTTAGGATGAATTATCCTTTTTATACATTGCAAGGTTCAGTTTTACAGTTTTTGTGCCTATGCTTATGAGTGAAAGTAGCTTATAATTTCCCATTTTCTTACTAGACTTGTCAGGTTTATGTATCAAGATTATGATAGTCTCATAATAGTAACTGGAAAGTATTCCCTCATTACATATTCTGTATTAGTTTGTGTAACATTGGATTTATTTTTTGTTGAATGATTAATAAAATTTACCAGTCCATCTAAGCCTAGAGTTTACTTTGTGAGAAGAACTGAAACTTCAGATCCAATTTATTAACAGTTTTGATATTATTCATGTTTCTAAAAGTCAGTTTTATTAAGTTAAATTTTAATAGGAATTTTTCTTCACATAAATTTTCAAATTCAATGGCATAAAATAATTCATAATATTTCATATATCCTTATTGTCTTTTTAAGGTTTACTACAACTATAGTGACAGTTCCTTTTTCATTTTTAATATTTCTTATTTACTCCTGTCTCTCTTAAATCTTGATCAACCTTCAAAAGAGATCTATTTTATCAGTCTTTTCAAGGAACCGATGTTAGACTGTCAATCCACTATATTGTATGTTTCTATTTTATTAATTTCTGTTCTGTCCTTTATTATTTCTTTCCTTGATTCTTTGGGTTTACTTTACTGCTTTCTTTCCACTTCTTAGATGCATGACCATTATTTTAATTTTCACCCTATTTTATATATTTTCTAATATCTTCTTTATTTTCTAATTTCCAACATATAGAGATATTTTTAATTTTTAAAATGGATCTCTAGCTGAAATGATCCATAAGATATCAATACACTAAAATTTACTGAGACTTGCTTGAAGGGCTAAGATGCAATGAGTTGCATAAATATTCCTGTGAGATTAGTAAAAATAGGTATTCTGAAATTTTGAGTACATTTTTATACATTTCCATTAGAATAAGCTTGTTAATTATGCTAAGTGAATTCTTCTAAAACCTTACTGATTATTTGTCTGCTTTATCTATCACTTATGAGAAAAAGTGATAACATATCACACTATGATTCTATATTTATCTCTTTTTTCCATATAGTTATTTCAAATTTTGCTTTGAGGCCATAATACTGGGTACACAAAAATTTTTAATTATTACTTTGTCCTCCTAAAATGAACCTTTACTCTTTACAAAAGATTCTTTTTTTCTCAAAGCTTTATGACTGAAAAATATATTTTATCTGATGTTAATATAGCTAAATAAACATTTTAATTCATATTCTTCTACTATATCTTTTACTTTCAACTTTTCTATGCCATTATTTAAATATGTGTCTTATAAGTAACAGGTAGCTTCGATTTTGCTTTTGTATTTAGTATAACAAACTTCCTCTTTGTACTGGAATTTTGAACTAGGTACTTAACCATTTGCTGATACTAAACTTAATTTGATTTATAATCAGGTTAAGTAGGTACCTTAAGCTTATGTGTTTTTTCCCTCTCCTTTTGTAAGTTAAGCAAATTCTTAACTCATTCCATCTCCAAAGCTAAAAAAGATCAGTTACTAAAATAAACCATTTCTCAATTTTGTTGTGGTTCTTCCTTTTTGAATTTTTTCCTCTATTATGTAAGTTGCACCTTCTGTTCCTATACTTTTAGTGGTTACCCTAGAAATATAATACCACACCTATACTTATGAAAGACTAAAGCTAATCAAAATCTTTACCATCCTCCCAAATGATACAAAGATTAAACTGTGCTAAAGTAACAAAGTTTATGGAAAGAAGATAGTGTGTACACCAAAATAGCTAACAGAGTCATAGGTTCCTTCCACTTCTAATTAGGCCCAAGTGCTTGGAAATAAACAGATACATTGAAAAGTAATTGGTTTGTAAGAAAATTTAGTTGATTATTCAGTCATCTGACTTTTGTTATTATATAATAAGTTCATACTTTTAATGTGACATTCAGAAAAATTTAATAGAAAACAAATAACTTAAAAAACTACGCTGAAGATGGGAATCAGGATTAACTATAAATGAGCAGAGGGATCTTACTGGGGCATGAAAATGTTCTAAAACTGATTTATAGAAAGTATTTCCAGATGGCAGAATAAAATCCTTTGAAAATATACCAGGCGTGGTAGCTCACGCCTGTAATCCTAGCACTCTGGGAGGCCGAGGCAGG
>VBSM01001124.1:16931380-16942282 GCA_008086735.1 Cheirogaleus medius | reverse complement strand
AAAAAAAAAAAAAAAAAAAACACCTTTGAAAATCTGCTACTCCATTAAAGCAATGAGAACACTACTCAAAATTGTTAAAACCTACTTTTTTATAATTCTGGTGCTATGGATTGAATTGTGTTCATATCTTGAAGCCCTAACCACCATTTGAGGGTATTTGGAGATGGAGATTTGGGGAGGTAATTAGGTTTAGATGAGATCAGAAGGATACAGTCCTCAGGATGGGATTAAGTGCCCTTATAAGAAGAGAAGGGGTGGTGGGGAAGAGACCAGAGAACTTACTCGCTCTCTACCATGGGAGGGTACAAGCGAGAAGGCAGCTGTTTCCAAGCCAGAAAAAGGGCCCTCACCAAGAGCCAAATCCATTTACACCTTGATCTTGGACTTCCAAGCCTCCAGAACTCTGAGAAATAAATGTCTGTTGTTTAAGCCACCCACAACATGATATTTTGTTACACCAGCCCAAGTTAAGATATCTGGAAATTAATGAAGGGTTTGCAACAATCCCAGGAGAGTTTGTTTTCTTTTTTTTTTTTTAAAGACTGATTTTCAGGTAGAATAGTAAACCTTGTGGCATTTGAACTTGCCATTTACCATTCAACTTCTCCTTAGTTCTACTGTAGCCTTAAAATCTAACAGCCTTCCAAAGACAGTTGCTATGGAAACCAGTAACCTATCATCCAATGGACAGGCAGAATAGGCTTGGGCTCCTCCAAAACAATTTCTAGAAAAATGTCACTATTTGACTCATCTGGCAGCTCTCAAGAAAAGCCCCATTCACTAGACCTGTCTTTATTTCACCAGACTCAGAACTCCCTATCTTGAGGTGTTTGTACTAAACTATCAGCAGCAATTATTTAACAACACAGATATCCAAGACAGTGATACCAGCAGGGAAAGCAAAAGGCTAACCAATAAAATTACAAGAAAAATCTGAGAAATGACACATCCATGAGGGCTTAAAAACCACCAACATATTCCTGGGAATTTAGAAAGCCACATGTGTGTGTGCAGTTACGCATATACCTAGTAAAGCTCTGAGAACACTCTAACCTCTCACCTCTAGCTGGCATTGAGGCTCTGTGCAAGCAGAATGTGAAGGCTAAAACAAAGATGTGAACTGCCAAGGTACTGAAGGCATGTCCCAACACACACACACACACACACACACACACACAGAACCCTGTGCATAAGCTGGGAGACTTTTTGGTTCAAAGCCTTTAAAGAAAACTCAGTCCAATCATGGGCTAACCATTAAGCTAACCTAACAGGGACTTTGGTGGCCACATATAACAAAGAACACAGACTTTACAGAATTGTCACAAAGGTACTTAGAAAACAGCAACAGCAACAACAACAACAACAAAAACAAATAGCAACAACATTAAACCATGGGGAGGGGAGAGAATCTAATTTCCATAGTTGCCACATTACATTTTTAAATGTCCAATTTTCAACAAAAAAAAATTATGAGACTTGCAAAGAAACAGAATTATGGGCCATACAAAGGGGGAAAAAAGCAGTCAATAGAAACCCCAGGTGTTGGACTTATTCAACAAAGAATTTGAATCAGTAATTAGAAATATGTTAAAAGAACTATAGAAAATCATGTCTAAAGAATTAAATTATGAAAGCAGTGTTTGTCAAATAATGCATATCAACAAAGAGATAAAAATTATTTAAAAAATAGAAATGAGTTGAAAAGCATGATAATTGAAAAGAAAAATTCTGTAGAGATGCTCAAAAGCAGATTTAAGTAAGGAGAAGAAATAATCAGTGAACTTGAAGATAGGTCAATTGAGATTATCTCAATAACTGAGATTATCTCAATAATAATCTCAATAATTGAGATTACTGAGAAAGAAAAAGACTGAAGAAAATGAACAGAGCTTCAGAGAACCTGTGAGACATGATCAAGTGTACCTATATGTATAAAACATACTGGTAGTCAAAGGAAGAAACAGAGAAAGCGACATAAAGAGTATCTGAAGAAATGATGGGCAAAAATTTCCCAAATTTGATGAAAAATATTAATCTACACATCCAATAAGCTCATAAAACTGTAAGTAAGAAAAACTCAAAGAGATCCAAACCTATACACATCATAGCCAAACTGCTGAAAGATAAAGACAGAGGCTGGGTGCAATGTAATCCCAGCACTTTGGGAGGCCAACGCAGGAGGATCACTTGAGCCGCAGAGTTCAAGTCCAGTCTGGGCAACGTAGCAAGATGTCATCTGTACAAAAAGTTTTTAAAAAAAAATATATAAAAACAGACAAAATCTTCAATGCAGCAAGAGAATAACCAGTCATTACATATAGGGAATGCTCACTAAAATTAACAGCTTATCAGAAACCACAAAGGCCACAAGGCAGTGGGGATGACACAGTCCAAGTGCTAAAAGAAAAAGAATGTCAATCAATATAATCCTATACCCATCAAAACTGTCCTTCAAAAATGAAAGAGAAATTAGGACATTAACAAATAAAAACTCAGAGCAGTCATCACTAACAGACCTATTCTATAAGAAATATTGAAGGGAGCCCTGTAGCTTGAAAGAACACCTGACATCAGCTGAAATAAACACAAAGAAATAAAGAGCACCAGATAACTGCATAGGAAAATATGAAAGATATTACAAATATACCTATGGTTTGTAACTCTATTCTTCTTCATTGATTAAAAGACAACTACATAAGGCAATAATTATAATTATAATTATAAAACTGTGGTGACAGACCTAAAGATGTAATTTGTATGACAACAGCATGAAGTAGCGGTAGAAGAATGACATTATATTGGAGAAAAAGTTTGTATACCATTGAAATTAAGTTGTAATTAATCTAAACTCAATTATTTTAAATGAAGATGTTAATTTTAATCTGCAAGGAAACCACAAAAAATCCTCAAAATTATACAAAAAGAAACAAGGAAATTAAAATTGAATGATATTGAATATTTAACATAAAAAAAGCAATAAAGGAGGATTAGAGGAACAAAAAAGACATGATACATATTGAAAAAATAGCAAAATGGCAAATATAAATCCTACCTTAACAGGAATTACATTAAATGTATATATCAGCAAAGGCTGGCAGAATGGGTAAAAAGGTAAATGAAAAAAAGGATTCAACTGCATTGGGTCTACATAGAGACACCCTTTAGATTCAAATACATAAATAGATCGAGAGTAAATATAGAAAAGTATATACCATGCAAACAGTAACTAAAGGAAAACCACAATAGCAACATTTATATCAGAAAAAATATATACTTTAAGAAACAAATTGTTACCAGAGACAAAATGTCTTATAAAAGGTTCAAATCATTATTAAGACATAACAATTATAAAATGTATGCATATAACAACCTAAGACAGAGAAAGCAAAAACTGACAGAATTAGAGAAGTAGACAATTAAAAAATATTAGTTGGGGATTTCAAGACCCCACCTAGACAGAACAACTTACACAGAAGATAAACAAGGAAATGAAATAAGCAATACTACAAACCAACTAGATCTAAGAGACACTGATAGAATAATGCACTCAACAACAGGACAATACACATTCTTCTCAAGAGCATATGGAACATTCTCCAGCACAGACCACGTTAGGGCATAAAATAAGCCACAATAAATTAAAAAAGAATAACTGAAATCATACAAAGTATGTTGTCCAACTACAATGTAATTATATTAGAGATGTGTAACAGAAGGAAATTTGGGAAATTACGTGAAAATTAACACACTCCAAAATAAAAAAAACAGGTCAATGAAGAAATCAAAAAAGAAACTGGGGCTGGGTACAGGGGCTCACACCTGTAATCCTAGCACTCTGGGAGGCTGAAATGGGAGGATCACTTGAGGTGAGGAGTTCGAGACCAGCCTGAGCAAGAGTGAGACCCCCCCGCCTCCACCAAAAATAGAAAACATTAGCACCGTGGCATGCGCCTATAGTTTCAGCTACTCAGGAGGCTGAGGCAGGAGGATCACTTGAGCCCAGGAGTTTGAAGTTTCACAGTGAGCTCTGATGACACCGCAGCACCGTACAAAGGGTGACAAAGTGACACTCTCTCAAAAAAAAGGGAAAATAGCTTAAGATGAATGAAAATGAAAAGACAACATACCAAATCCTAAAGAATACAGATAAAGCAGTACTAAGAGGAAATTTTGTAGTTGTAATTGCATATATTTTAAAAAGAAGATACCAAATCAATAATTTAACCTTCCATATCCAGAAACTAGACAAATAAGAACAAACTGAACCCTAAGTAAGCAGAAGGAGGGAAATAAAAAAGATTAGAGCAGAAATCAATGAAATGAAAACTAAAAAAACAACAGAGAAAAATCAACAAAACCAATAGTTAGTTCTTTGAAAAGATCAATGAGATTGACAAATGTTTAGCTAAAATAACCAACAGGAAGACTCTACGTCTTCTTTTAAAATCAGGAATTAAAACAAGGGATCTTTTATAAGATCGCTCTTTATCTTATAAAAATAAAAAAGGATTATAAGGGAATATTATAAACAGATTGGGTAACCTATATGAAATGGACAAATTCCTAGAAATAAAAGCCTACCAAGACTAAATTACAAAAAAGAAAATCTGAACAGAACTATAATTAGTGACCAAGGAGATTGAATCTATAATCAATAGTCTCCCACAAAGAAAAGCCCTGGACCAGATGGCCTCACTGGTGAATTCTAACAAAACATTTAAAGAATAACTAACACCAATCCTTCTCAAACTTTTCCAAAAAATTAAAAAGGAAGGAACATTTCCTAACTCATTCTATAAAGCCAGCATTACCCTGTTACCAAAGCTAGACAACGACATCACAAAGAAGGAAAACTATAGAACAAGGCAAGGATGCCCACTTTTACCACTTTTATTAAATATAGTACTAGAAATTCTAGCCAGAGTAATTAAGAAAAAAACCAAAAGGTATCCAAATCGGAAAGGAAGAAGTAAAATTATCTCTGTTCACAGATATTATGATCTTATACATAGAAACCTCTAAAGATTCCACAAAAAAACTGTTAGGACTAATAAATGAATTCAGCAAAGTAGCAGGATACAAGTCAATACACAAAAATCAGTTGCATTTGTATACGCAAACAATGAATTATCTGAAAAAAATTTTTTTTTTTTGAGACAGAGTCTTACTCTGTTGCCCGGGCTAGAGTGCTGGATGTCAGCCTCACTCACAGCAACCTTAAACTCCTGTGCTCAAGCGATCCTACTGCCTCAGTCTCCCAAGTAGCTGGGACTACAGGCATGCGCCACCATGCCTGGCTAGTTTTCTATATATTTTTAGTTGTCCAACTAATTTCTTTCTACTTTTTTTGTAGAGACGGGGTTCTCACTCTTGCTTAGGCTGGTCTCGAACTCCTGAGCTCAAACAATCTGCCCGCCTCAGCCTCCCAGGGTGCTAGGATTACAGGCGTGAGCTACCGCGTCCAGTCTGAAAAAGAAATTTTAAAAACAATTCTATTTATAAAAGCATCAAAAAGTTTAAAACACTTAGGAATTAACCAAAGCAGTCAAAGTCCAAAACAAGGAAAACTAAGAAACATTGCTGAAGGAAATTTTAGAAGACGTAAATAAATGGAAATACATCCCATACTCATGGATTGGAAGACTTAATATTGTTAAAATGTCAATACTACCCAAAGCAATGTACAGGTTCAATATAATCTCTATTAAAATCCCAATGACCTTTTTTTGCAGAAATAGAAACACTCATCCTAAAATTCATACAAAATCTCAAGGGACCCCAAATAGCTGAAACAATATTAAAAAAGAAGAACAAAGCTGGAAGAATCATATTTCCTGATTTCAAAACTTTCAAAACTATAGTAAATAGGCCGGGCGCGGTGGCTCACGCCTGCAATCCTAGCACTCTGGGAGGCCAAGGCGGGTGGATCGCTCAAGGTCAGGAGTTCAAAACCAGCCTGAGCAAGAGTGAGACCCCGTCTCTACTAAAAATAGAAAACAATTAATTGGCCAACTAAAAATATATATATAAAAAAAAAATTAGCCGGGCATGGTGGCGTATGCCTGTAGTCCCAGCTACTCGAGGCTGAGGCAGGAGGATAGCTTGAGCCCAGGAGTTTGAGGTTGCTGTGAGCTAGGCTAACGCCACGGCACTCTAGCCTGGGCAACAGAGTGAGACTCTGTCTCAAAAAAAAAAAAAAACTATAGTAAATAAAAACACTATGGTACTGGGAGAAAGACAGATATATAGACCAAGGGAATAGAATAGAGAGCCCAAAAATAAACTCTCACATATTTTGTTCAAATGATTTTCAACAAGAATGCCAAGACCATTCAATGGAGAAAGAACAGTCTTATCAACAAATAGTGCTTGGTAAAACTGACTAGCCACATACAAAAGAATGACGATGAACCCCTTCCTAAAACTATACACAAAAACTAACTCAAAATGAATCAAAGAACTAAACTACAAAACTCTGAGAAGAAAATATGAGGCGAAAGTTTTATGACATTGGATTTGACAAAGATTTCTTGAATATGACACCAAAGGCACAGACAACAACAAAATAGACAAAGTGGACCTCTCAAAAATTTTTAAATTTTGCACATCAAAAGACAATATCAACAGAGTAAAAAGGAATTCACAGAAGAAAATATTCCCAAATCACATATTTATCTGACAAAGTATTAATATCCAGTATACAGAGAGAACTCTTAAAATTCAACAACAAAAAAACAATCCAATTCGGAAGTGGGAAAAGGACTTGAATAGATATTTCTCCAAAGAGGATATACAAATGGCCAATAAGTACATGAAACAATGCTCAACATCACTAATCATTGGGGAAACAAAATTAAAAAGACAATGAGATATCACTTCATACTCATTAGTATGGCTAATATCAAAAAACCAGAAAATTACAAGTATTGGCAAGGATATGGAGAAATTGGAACCCTTGTGCCCTGTTGGTGGGAATATAAAATGGTATAGCCACTGTGGAAAACAATACGGCAGGTTCCTCAAAAAATTAAACATAATATTACCATATGACCCAGTAATTCCAGCTCTGGGTATATACCCAAAATAATTTAAAACAGGGTCTCAAAGACATATTAATATCCGTATACTCACATTCATAGTAGCATTATTCACAATAGCCACAATGTGGAGCAACCCAAGTGTTCATGGATAGATGAATGGATAAGCAAAATGTGGTATACACATACAATGGAATATTACTCAGCATTAAAAAGGAAGGAAACGCTGACATATGTACCACCTGGATGAACCTTGAGGACATTATGCTAAGTGAAATAAGTCAGTCACAAAAAGACAAACATTGTATGATTTCACTTATGTAAGGTACTTGTAGTAGTCAAAATCAGAGACAGCAGAATGGTGATTGCCAGGGCATGGGGAGTTATACCACTATTGTTTAATGGGTAGAGAGTTTCAGTTTATAAGATAAAAAGAGTTCTGGAGATGGTGGAGATGGTTGCACATCATGAACATATTAAATACCACTAAATAGTACCCTTAAAAATGTTAAGATGATAAGTTATATATTATGTGCATTTCAACAAAAGTTTTTAAAGTGAAGAAAAAAAAATTATTCTTTTAACTAACAACTTACACAATAGGTTGTGCTGGTTGGTGGATGACAGGAGCACTAACATAAGCTGTAGGCTGTACTCCCATCATTCCTGAACCATCTTAAAAGGAAAAAAAAAAAACACATTTATTTCAGGGTACCCATTTAATAACACTTTATCCCTAAAGAAAAAGACACATAATGAAAATGTAAACTAAAGAAAAGCATCAGTATTTCCTTCTGGGTTAGGAGTGACCAAAGAACACAAGAAAACAGAAAACAGTTATTTCTTAAATCTAGATGAAAAGGAAATAACTTTGAAATATAACTGGGCTTTAAAATAGGATATTTATTAAGTCAATAAATGTATAATATTTGAATTAAGCAAAGTTGTACTTTTCTCATTTAGATATTTTTGGCTTGCACAAAAATCAGTTTTCCTTATGGAACCACTAAGGAAAAAATGCTTACACTATAGATAACTTACAATAAGTAAGACTGGGATCCAAAGTATTCCTGGCCCCATAATAATAGTATGCATCATCATAAGGAGTTCGATAGTTAGTAGCCAAAGGTGGTAGTAGGGGAGGTGGAGGCAAAGGTGCAATCCTGTATCAAAAGAAAAATAAAAAGTTCTTCTCATATTTCCTTGCAAATTTTTTAAAAATCAAGATATTATTCTTTTGCAAAAATATTACTGAAAATCCAATCACTACTTTAGAAAAAGCCATCACCTTGCTGTAATCAGTCATCAAAAATTATCACTCAAAAAACAAATAATATAGCATAAAATTTCACAATTTCCAGTACATTTATGTATGAAAAAAACTTAGGTTAATATCCAATCAGTTAATATCCTATAGTCACCATGTGCCAGTATCAAACACAGACAGACACGGTCCCTGTCCCTTGGGAATAACACAGAAACAAACAGCTGCAGCCAAGTATAGTGAATAAAATAATAGAAGTAGATGTACAGAGCTATGGGAACACAGAGCAGGGAAATCTAAATCACGTAAGAGACAGGAAGAAACCACAAGCATGGCTTTTCAGAAGAGGCAATGCTGGAGCCACCTTACTAGAGTGAGCTACTCACAGATAGAGGAAGGACAGTCCAAAAAGAAAAGGCAAAGAGCTATAAAACAGCATGATTACAAATGGTTTGAAAGGTTGTGCTTTAAACTGTAAAATGTATTATTTTTTTCAAAGGAAGTCAACTGTATGTGAAATAAAAAACCACTCAAATATCAACAGTAAAGTTTTGACATAATCTTTAGTATTTCATAAATTTAATAAAATTTATGAAAACCTCTACTTCAGCACTTTATTACTGAGTTGGAAGTATCTCTGTATTTCCACCAATGCAATATTTTCCAACAATAAAAATAGAAAGGCAAATTCCATTAAATGAACATAAAGAGAAAGGGGGCAGTCTACAATATTCTCAATGTTGAGTGTATCTTAACAGATACTCCCTTGTCATACACTTCAAAATAATTCTGAAGAACTAAGAAGGAAATGACGCTCTCTTAAGTAGTGAATATTTTTCACATTTACTAGCCACTCAGCGTGTCTAACCTTACTATCCTCACTCCAAAGATACATCAACGAAAACATGAATAACTTATGAAAGGGTATTGCCATCATCAAGTCTAATTTTATATAAGATTTATATAAGATTAAATCCTCACAACAACCCTGTAATTGTAGATAAGGAAAAAAAATTACTTTTCCACTTTTACAAATGAGAAAATTAAGTTCAACAAAGATGTGGTTTGCCCAAAATCCAGGTAGAGAAGCCAACCATTTCCATCCTTGATCCAAAGAAAAGACCAGCATATAATGCTCTGTAATTCCAATCTCTTCCAGTCTATTGAGTGGAGAAGCCATCAGACGAAGAAAACAAAATACCTGATAAATACACTAAACACAGTCCTACAGTTTGTTAGTAGTAAATAAAAGACCAAGTCCCATGAAAAAAGCAAGTATAGCTCAGAAAATATCAATCTTCAAAAAAGTTAAGAAAGACATCTATAAATTTAAATATTAATACATATTTGTAATTAAAAAATTAATAGTGAGCGAAAACTAACCTCAAGTCTTACAAAGAGAAGAAAGTATAGCCCAGAAAATATATCAGTGTTAACAACACGATTTTCTTTATGTGTAGTCTAGTATAGCATGATGCCTTTTACCTACAGAAATCAAATCTTTACCCCAATACCCAAGTTACAGGTTTTATAATCTCAACACTTTTCATTTAAGTTGTATAGCCCCCAAGTAATCACAGAGAATGAATTTAAGAGAAACAGAAGCTAAAATAAAATCATATATATAAACGAGTCATATTAGAAATGTTTTCCACATAAATTGAAGAATTCAATGTTTGCCAAGTGGAAATAACAGAACTGAGGAAAACGTATAGCTTTTATATGCTAAAAGATATTAAAAGGAGATATCCCAAAATATAACCTAAAATTAAATTCTAAAATATTTTTGGTGATTCATTCTGAAAACACAAAATCATCTTTAAATAATAAAAGAATGTTATAAGGATTTCCCTTGTTTTTACAACAGCAGAGAGAAGACCAACAATGAAAACAAATCTGAAGAGAAATTATTTGACAAAGCAGTTAATTGTGCAAACTCTGAAGGATAATGTCATCTGCTTCAGCACATGCTCCTAAACACAAAACATAACAATACCTTACCTAATTCCCAAACACAAAACATTTTAAACAAGCACCTGGGAGGCACCATTTCACCAAGTGCACAGTTGAATCCATTGTGAAAATCTTCATTTTGAGAAGGCACGGAGGGAACTGATGGCATGGGTGGGGCAGATGGGGCCGATAAAGGAGGGAGAGGTGTCTGGAAAGCTACTCTGGGTCTCTCAGGTGGTATCGTCTCTTCAAAGTGTCTTGGTGCCACACTAAACTGCTTTAGTCTATCAGGCTAAAATAAAGGGAAAAAAAAAAAACTGTTTGTTACATATTATCATAAATTTGAAGAAGAAAGGGGCCTCAAAAGACCCTCCATCCCAACAGGTACTTAAGATAGTCACAGAACAACAGAATTTCACAGCTATAAAAGATTTTGAGGATCTAACTCTTATTTTATAAATGGGTAACTGAGGCTCCCTGAGAAGTACATAAATCACCTAGGGTCTAGCTGTTAATAAATAATTAAGCAAAGACTACAGCCAGATATTAATTTTAAATATACCTGTAACATTCTTTCTATACACTACCACATTATGCTATCATACTTTTTAAATTGCCATTTCTTTTTTTTTTTATTTTTTTTTTTTT
>VBSM01001124.1:16915044-16931280 GCA_008086735.1 Cheirogaleus medius | reverse complement strand
CCTCGGCCTCCCAGAGTGCTAGGATTACAGGCGTGAGCCACTACGCCTGGCCTTTAAATTGCCATTTCTGATATCAAAGTATTTTGTAGAACAGGGTCAGCAAATGCTTTCTGTAAAGGGCTAGATAGTAAATATATTAGGCTTTACAAGGCCACGTAGTCTCTTCACAAAGAATGGACTCAACCACAGTGCTAAAACAGCCATAAACCATATATAAGTGAATGAGCAAGGCTATGCTGCAATAAAAACAGGCAGCAAATGTATTTGGCCACAGGCCACACTTTGCTAATCCCAACTCTAGAACATCATTAATGTGTCCTCTTCTAAGATTTGAACATCAAAAGTAAATCCAAAAGTAATGGTCTAATGGTTGCTGATATTTATCTATTTATTCTCAAAAATCAATTGATACTATTCAGAGGCTTCAATTCAAAGATAAATAAGAAGGTCTGTCACACACTAATGTAACCATGAGTCTACAATTTAACATGCCAATATATTACATTAAAAAACTCAAGTTTTGTAAAAGGAACTTTTTGATCGCAAAAGCTGCTTCAAAGGTATTTATTGATAGAAGAAAATATATTTGGCTTTGAAATTTACCTTTTTCTACCATCTTATCAGGAATTATTTCTCAGGTTATTCTAAATGTTTTATTCTATGAGCAGTCAGAAGCACACTGGGGGTGATGCTGGCACAGGATTAAACTTTTTTAAACAGATAACCCACAGGATATGTACCTAGCATAAGTAAAAGCAAATCAAAAGTTTCCTATAGTTGAATAATTTTAACTTGCTGTATCCTTTTGAAGAATGAACTTTTTCATGAACTTTTTAATGAAATTAAAGGCCTTAATCATCAAAGATGAAACAATACTTGCCTTAGCAAATAAATACATATCCAACTACAGAAAAAGCACATTGTGGTAAGAGAAATAAATTGTTACCTCTTCCTTACTTAACTGCAATGATGTAATTCATTCCATTTAATGATGAATTGCAAAAAATTAAAGTAAAAATAAGATTATTACTTCTCTGATTTAACATTAAGAATTACTAAGATGCTTTATGACTATAATTCAAGTTTTTGGTTTCTTTGGAAATCACTTTAATATAAGAAAAGTGGTCAAGATATACTCAAGAAAAATATCAACATAATTGTAAATTAAACTGAGATAACTTTCCCATGGAATAGCACATGTGAATAAGGCAGAGAGGACTAATTTAAAATAAACTTAAAATATGATACAGAAATGAAAAAGGAAAAATTATCTGAAGGAAATAACAGATAAGAGTTAGAATTTACATTTTATTAAAAGTTTATTTTATTACTGGTTCAAATTGGTCTACTCTTACATGTCTCCCAATATCCTCTATTCTCATCTGCTACCACATTTAAGGCTCATTTTAATGAAACATTAAACAACAAAAGATGCCAAGAACCCTTACCGATTTCTCAGGGTCTTGTGCTCCAGAAGCTGCAACCCTGAGTTCTAAATCTTTTTCTCTAAACAAAATTTAAGTTTTATATATTAAAAAGTTATAGTAAATATTATCAAAATTATAATCACTGAAACAAACTTACACACAAAGTCTATGCAATACATCTCCAAATACAAATTATTCCTGAATTGACAATAAAGCCTTAAATAATACTGAAAATGAAATTTTCTGACTTGATGCAAAGTAAACTGGAATTCACATGTAACTGACACAATATATAACTCTAAACCAGTGCCTGAAGTACCTCAAAGACTAAGCAATTCACACAAAATACAAAAATAAAATAAAATCTTTACTTTGTCAAACAAAAACCCTCTTTTAGAGCACATGTATATTTTTAGTTAGCAAAAAAAAGGGCAAAAATTTAAATATAACTACCACCACCCTTTCTAATAAGAGTTTTTAAGAAAATGATGTTAAAGATGACTACGATAAGACTTGGTTTCCTTTAAGACAAAGAGAAAAAGGCAAAACTAAAAGACAACAGTCTCAAATTCTCTCAAATCAAGATCCCTATTACTAATTTTAAACTATAATTAACATTTCACAAATATTTCTACAAGAAAGATTATAAACACTGATATTTATATACAATATAAATACTTGTGATTTATCATAAAATTATTTTTATGTTGCATATATGTGAGTGCTTACCCATTTCAGATGGAAAAAAGATAAAATACTTCTATATTTTTACTATATGTGGGATAATCCAATAGGCATACAGAACATTAAATGCTACCCTAAATCAAAAATTGAGGTAGTCAATGAAGGAAGCAAAACGCCTACTATAGAATATATACATAATCTCATTTGTTATCTATGACAAAGAAAACAAACAGTCATGATTTTATTTTCCTTAATGATTTACAATGTGGAGACTGAAATATAAGTGATTTAAAAATCAAAAATAATATTAGGAAAAACAGCCCCTTATTTAAACATCATGTCATTTTATACAAATGCATTTTAAATTCAAAACTTTCTTTTAAATGCAAACCTTTCATTACCGTCTCTTGTTTTTCTGTTGCTCAGCCATTTGTTCCAATAGTTCTTGTCTATATTTCTCTTTCTTTCTCTGAATAAGTTCTCGATCTTCACCTCCTAGACAGTAGTAAGAAAAGAATGCAAATTTGTTTTTGTTTTTGTTTTTGAGACAGAGTCTCACCCTGTCACCCTAACTAGAGTGCCGTGACGTCAGCCCAGCTCTCAGCAACCTCAAACTCCTGGGCTCAAGCGATCCTCCTGCCTCAGCCTCCCAAGTAGCTGGGATTACAGGTGTGCACCACCACGACCAGTTAATTTTTTCTATTTTTAGTAGAGACAGGGTCTCACTTTTGTTCAGGCTGGTCTCAAACTCTTGAGCTCAAGGGATCTTCCAGCCTCAGCCTCCCAGAGTGGTAGGGTTACAGGCATGAGCCACTGTGCTGGCCTAAGAATGTAATCTTAACTCTTGAGCATCACACGGCACTAGAAACTAAGGCGGGGGGGGGGCCTCCATGTTTAATTATATCAAAGAATTACTGAATATGCAAGAAATATAGAAGGAAAAAATCACATGTATCAGTACCTCTTCAATTAATTTCATAATTTATAAGTACCTACTATGTCAAACACAAGGTACATTAATCATTCCCTAGCCTGTCTTTAGTTAAAACCTTCCTAAATAACAAAATATTCCTATTCCCAACCCCATTTTTCCAATAATCTAGACATTTTCACTAACATCTTCTATAAATCCCTTAAATTTAACACACCCATCCAAAATGAATGCCTCACAACCAATTACCCCTCTTTGTTTTCTATTAATGGCCCAATAACAGAGCCCCTAAACCTCACTATAATTTTGATTGGATGACTCTCTTATTCACTTCATATGAGGCCCCCTCCTTTCTATTCTCATGGCCATTAAACCTGGATAAGTCCTTTCTACATTTCACCCGGATAGCAACAATAACTTCCTGACAAGTCTCCCCAACTCCCTTCTCCCAGCATACTTATACATATCCAGCACACATATAATAAGACTAATTGTCATAAAATACAACACTAATCACACTGGCACCCTGCTGTAAAAAATTCAACAGCTATGTCAATTCTACATAGAAAAATACGAACCACTCACTGTGGTATTCCTCATGTGAAAATCCAATTGATCAAAAACTTTCGGATACAGAAAAGATTATTATTATTGCGTATGTTAATACCACAAAATAACCTCTTAATCTAGATATGCATGATCTGGAACACTATACAAATCACAAAATATCAAGAATGTAACTCTGGCCAGGTGTGGTGGCTCACACCTGTAATCCTAGCACTCTGGGAGGCTGAGGTGGGAGGATCACTTGAGCTCGGGAGTTCGAGACCAGCTTGAGCAAGAGCGAGACCCCATCTCTACCAAAAATTAGAAAAAATTAGCTGGGTGTGGTGGCGCATGCCCATACTCAGAAGGCTGAGGCAGGAGGATTGCTTGAGCCCAGGAGTTTGAGGGTACAGTAAGCTATGATCATGCCATTGTACTCTACCTGGGGCTACAGAGTGAGACTCTGTCTCAAAAAAAAAAAAAAAAAAAAAAGAATGCAACCTTAACATTCTCTACTGCTTTCATTATTGGTCTCCCAACCATCAGTGAGTACACAGCATCTCAGTTTGTCCATTAAGCACAGACATCAGCAATATTGAAGCTCCCCATGGGGGTAACATGAATTATAATGTTTCCTAACAAGAGTGGATATCTCCATTCCACTTCCACCCATGACGGAATAACAAAGACAGGACTTAACCTCCCACTGTAAATAACCAGAAAACTGGGCAAAATACATGAAATAACTGTTTTCCAGGCACTGGACAACAGGCAGCACATGACTATAATACCTGAGAGACAGAAAATAAAGGAAGTAAGCCCTAAAAGCCCCAGTTTCTGCCCAAATGCAATTTCCAGACCACCAGCACAGGTAAGGAGAACCCAAGCAGAGCCAGAAAACTGAGTATATAAAGATCAAAACTCAGGAAGGCTAAAATGGCTAGAAGTTGTGGAGCAAAGAAAGATTCAAAAGCATGCATAAAAAGAGCTCTAAAAATCCAGACGGGTCAGTGTATTCAAAGAGTGGAATTCCACTCAGCTGGGCAAACAAACTAAGGGAGACATATAAACTGAACAATTCTCAGACTTGAAACAAAAGAGAGAAATTCAAGCTCCAGCCAAAGTGGAGTTCTTAGTAGTCTTACAGGGAAGATGCCAGAAAGATTACTATGCAGCAGCAAGGCTAAAGTGTTCCCTGGAAAGAAGGCTACTCTAGATGTCCCCAGATAAGGTTAAAACAGGACTCACATAGATCAAATTGGTCCTTAGTAACAGACAAATGTGGCCATGGTAGGCAAAACTGGAAGATGGCGCCTATGTTCCCTGGTCCCTGGTGCAGACTCCCTGTATAATCCCCCGCTTTGAGTGTGGGTGGGACCTGTGACTTGCTTCTACATCAAACAATATGGAAAGGTGAAAAAAAAAATTACAGATGTAATCAGAGTACTAAATCAATTAATTTTGAAGTAGTCAACAGGAAATTATCTTGGGTGAACCTCATATAATCAGGTGAAAGCCCTTAGAAGAGGGACTGGGCCCTGCCTGAGTTCAGAGAGTCTCCTTGCTGGCATAAAGTGAGCAGCCATGGTGAGGAGGCCCACATGGCAAGGAACAGCAGGCAGCTCTAGGCACTGTGGGCAGCCTCCAGTGGGCATCCAATAAGAAGCCAGGGCCCTCAGCCATATAACTACAAGGAAATGAATTCCGCTAACAATCTGAATGAGCTTGGAAGCAGATTCTTCCCCACTCAAGCCTACAGATGAAAAACACAACCTGGCTGACACCTCGATTTATAGCTTACTGAAATCCTAAACAGAGGATCTGCTCAGTAAGCCATGCTGAGACTTCTGACTCACAGAAGTTTCTGCCTGAATGCAGTTTCCAAATGCTCATGAGAAAACTGGGGTGGACAATACAGAAGATCTGAAAAAGACCCTTCTGTGACACATAGGCACAAAATACTCTGCAGACCCCTCTTACACAAAGCAAAAGACACAATCTACTGGTTATGGGGCAGAAAACCAACTTGGGCCTAACATCCTGAACTCATATATAGCAAAGTCTTGTTACTGTTAGAGGAAGGACAGAAAAATTTGGTGCAAAGCCCTCCACAGACATAAAGCAGAGCTTGGCAACCACTCTGGGGAAGGGAAGAAACACTGAGAAAGACCCATTCCTGAGACCCAGATGTACAGGACCAGCCCTACACCAAGTAACAAGGAACAGCAATCTACTACTGGGGCAGGGGTGTCGGAGGGAGTAGTGTGGAGAGAGAAATGCCCTCTCTGTCAAGAGTATGTAGGTCTTGCTGAAAACTGGGAAGACCAGGTGTGGTGGCTCACACCTGTAACCCCAGCACTTTGGGAGGCCAAGGCAGGAGGATCACTTGAGACCAGCCTGGACAACACAGCAAGATCCCATCTCTACAAAGAAAAAAAAAACAAAAGCTGGAAAAAGTGCAGAAACACTGAAAAAATCCCTCTGACACTCCAGGTCCCACATTAAGGACAAGACAGAAAATTCAACACTTCCCTCTACACAATTGATAGAAGCAGATAAAAATATACAAGACATGAACACAGTATCAACCAACTCAAATGACATTTATAAATCACTAAACTCAACAACAGCACTATGTACACTCTTTCAAGTACATACTAAACACCAATACAGACTATATTCTCAGCCATTAAAAAAATTATTAAGGAAATTCCACAAACTTGAAATAACTAAAATTATACAAATTATATTCTTGGACCGTAAGAGACTTAAACAAGCAGTCAATAACAAAACAAGAGAGGAAAAATCACCAAATATTTGGAAATTTAAAAACATACTTTTAAATAACCTATGGTTCTGTTATCAACCCCACCATACATTGTTTTTTCATTCTAAGCAATCATTTTATTTTTTTAACAAAGCAAAAGGCTCCAAATGACATCTTTGGGACAAAATTACAGGCAGATAAATTTCAGTTTAATTAAAATGAGAATATCATAACAATCAGAGTCACATAAAGATGGAATGTGCTGCCTCTGGAGACAGTAAATTTCCTATAGGTATGTACAAATATAGTTTGGGGGGGGAAAGATATAACCATGAGAAAAGTCATTGGGTTAAATGACTCTAATGGTTTGTTCTAAACATTAGAATCTATTATCTCCTCAAATATGCATCCATAACTCCTAGATTGCATTAATGATAAGCTCATGCCATTAATCTTAAAAGTGTCAGGGTAGAGTAATCCTTTTATTGATAAAATTAATTATCAGTGGGCTTTCAGCTCAGAAAGTCATTTCTCCTATTTTTACCACATTTAACAAAATACATCATAAGAATACAGCCTTCACTACATGGTACTGATAGGTTAAATTGGTCACTGTGCTCTTACAGATATTATACTAGAATGAAATTGTAGGTGCTATACCATTTTTCTCACAATAGCCATTTTAGGAAACAAAGATCTAAAAATATAATGAGATTAGATATCTCTAAGCCAAGATTTAAATTACTGACTGCTTTTAGGTTGAATATACCTAAATTATTATCTAATTTCTTCATATACTTTACTAAAACCAAATTTCAGTTAATTTTTTCTATAAATTTTCACATAAAGAACAGACTTCTTTTTTACCTAAAGGTACAAACAGGAAACATACTGTTTCTGATATTAAATTGTGACAAGTGTAATACAGCAAATCAACAAGCATATATTCAGCAAAATCCTTGACTTCCGATAAAATAAATAGAAAATCTGGACCATTATCATGATTTGAACAAAATACCTGCTCAGAAACTACATGAAAACAACAAAGAAAAAAAGGTTTAATTCAGAGAAACTGAACTAAAATACAAGGCAGTTTTGTGCCGGCTGAAAAAACAAGAAAAAAGAATGAAGGAAAAGAATTATCCCATAAAAAACACAATATAAGAAATAGCCATACTACAACTAAGCGCTAATAAAATATGAAATTAAAAGTATATTACTGAAACTAATATTTCACTTATCATCTATAGAAAGCACATCACTAAATAAGTTATTCAGCTTTAAAATTATAGAGATATATAATACATATTAAATGCTTAGCTTAGTCTGTAGCATAAAGTAAGTGCTCTATTAGTAAAAGCAGTATTAATTAAAACACTGAGTTCTCACTAAAAAACTTTTATAAGACACTCTGCACAAGTCTAACCAATCAGAAGTTTTGTACGTACCAAAGAGCATCCCTGCAAAAGGACTACAGATCTCTTGATTAGCAGATTTGGATGGTTCATTGACCCGAGGGCTATAAAAAAAGAGAGAAAGAATTAAAATCTAGGCAATTTTTAGAAATAAAATTTAGAGTAAATGTGGATATCAGTTATTGGCCTTTCAAAGTTCTACAGACACTATAATATTTACATATTTTTTAAGTTGAGATAAAATCATGGCATTTTATCTCTTTCTAGAGTGATATCCCAATGTATTCAGGCTCTAAAAAAACCTTTTTTTAGCCTGCTTCACTGGCTCTATAGGTATTCAAATAAAATCCTTTTTCATAAAAATAATTACCCCAGTAAGGAAAATGAATATAAATATAAATCCTAAAAAAGAAAAGAAGTGTGAGCTCTGCACACACTTGGAAAAGATCCCTAAAAAACTCCTCCCTTGGAAGATAGAAAAAAGATAATTCCCTCCAAGAAAATTAATGGACTAGACCCAAACAGCAAATTCTCTTATTGCAAGTATTGTTTATATGTTACTTGCTTCAAAGAAAATAGACACCTCTCTTGACATATGACAGTATTATCTTCATTATATACTACAGATTCAGAATTTTTAATATTTGTCCTTATATGACACAAGAAAGCCACCAAAATGATAAAAATTATAAATGAGAACACTAATATAAAACATATAACATAAAACACATTAATATAAAACACACATATCCTTTCTTTTCAACATGTCAGAAATACACATGAGCACTAATTTTACAAAGTAAGCGTAAAAGTTATCTACTCAGTAGATAACTCTACTCAAAAATAAAATTTTGAAAGAAAAAGTCACACTGCTTGAACATTTTCAATTTATATCCAGTCAAGTTGCATCACCATGCCTCCAAGATATTTTAAATTGATTTTTAGTCCTTTAAATTATACTTATTTCTCCTTCCATTATTTCAAAAAAATTTATATACTTTATAATGATAGAGACTTATTCAGAACACCTTAGCACACTTTATAACCAAAAATTTGTTTTTCAAAAGAATGCTGTAAAGTACTATAAATTTTCATTTGACACTACCTCCTCACCCTGTTTTTCCCTTTAATTCATTTCTCACAAATAAGGAAGGCTGTTAATATACTGCACCTTTAACTTTTTCAGTAAGCCACTTTTAGGCAGGTGCTGTTTCACAGTGTAATCATTGAAGGGGAGATTTAATGTTACATACTCTACCTTTTATTTCCAGCAGATGAAATTCGTATGTTTGACTGTTCTGTCACATCACCATCATACTCCATAGGAGGCACATTTCCTTGTCTGTTCCCGTGCATCCTTAAAAACACATTAGCTTATAGAGCATGTTCCACATACAGTGGACCTTCTTATATCTCTTTGGTGTTTTCACATTTGTTGTTGGAAACATTACAGGGAACAATGTTATAATGAAGTTTTACCATAAACACATTCTAAAATTAATTCAAATGAGATTTGTCTCAAGTATGATCTGCTGGTTAATGAAGCACAAAGAGTTTTAATTTAATAGTCTTTTTTAAAAAAGGCTATTATAAATTATTTCAATATAACTTTTAGAAATTTTTAATTCTAAAATTACAAATATACTAACACTTTTTTATCATTCACTTAAAAAGTGAATAATTGAGTACCTACTATGTTCCAAGTAGTATTCTAGACATTGGGTATTCAGACATAGTCCCTGCAGCATTCATGAAGATTATAGCCAAATTCAAAAGAAGATCACTTTTTAAATCAAAATTCATAGAACCTGGGAATTATTTCATTGTATGTATAAACCTTTTAATTTAAAAATATAGCATCAGTCTTATCAATAAATCAAATGCAGCAAAATATGATATTTGCCAACACTGTAAATCACATGAAAGAATAAATGTTACCAATAGATGAATGGAAAACATAAATAGGCTGGTAGAAAATGATTAGTTCACTTTACTTACAAGGTCATAAACAACAAAAAGAAATATTAGAATGTTTTTTATTTCCTTCTTAAAAAACCTTTTTAGAAAATGAAAAATTATTAAGTATTTTTTTTCCATTTGGCAAACACTGATTTTTTTAGCTTAATTTCTCATACCAGAGACGCCAACATGACTTTTTACACCAACACATATTAGCATCCATGAAAACAAGTCATATTTCTTTACATGACTGCTGAGTTACCATCAAACTATATTGTCTTTCTCAAGAGGTCTATTAGAAAGAAATATGGTTGTTAAAATATTATTCAATATTTTCAGTGAATTTATCATATTAAGAAAAATGGTAATTTTTAGAAAAATAGTAGCTTCTTACTCTCCATAGAACCAACATATAAAATTCTTCACTTATTTCCATCATACAAGCTATTGTCATCATCATCTGTGGGGAAAAGACTATTTGGAATTTTAATCTTAACTATGATTTGGCATAATATCTGGCTTCCATTTTTTATCTATATCTAAAACAGAGCCTTCCACAAGCCCTCTCAAAAAAGGATCTCAGCCAGGTATGGTGGGTCACATCTGTAATCCCAGCACTTTGGGAAGCCAAGGCAGGAGGACTGCTTGAGGCCAGGAGTATAAGACCAGCCTAGGCAACACAACAAGACCCCCATCTCTAAAAAAGAGTTTTCAAAAATTGGCTGGGCCTGGTGATGTGTGCCCATAGTCCTAGCTACTTGGAAGGCTGAGGCAGAAGGATCACTTGAGCCCAGGAGTTCGATGCTACAGTGAGCTATGATGGTGCCACTGCACTTCAACCTGAGCAACAGAATGAGATCCTGTCTCCAAAAACAAAAAAAGAATTTCAAATTTATTTCCATTTATCAAAATATAGCCCATTTTAATTCCAAAGTCTAGGTGCTCAAATCTCTTTGCTAAACTGACACATCATTCCCTACTGTTCACTTAACAAAACAGGTAAATATAAACTCAAACTCAAATCTGTAATTAACAATGCCAGGCAACCAGATTTAGTTATACTGGTTCTCTATAAATATACATGTGCAGAAAAGAGTTAACACAGCAGACCTGAGACTGCCTATCCTTAAAAATCCTGATTGCACAGTTGGCCCTTGGTTGGTGCCTGGGAGCACACATTTTGGTAGAGTTCCCAACATTCCCAGAACTGGTAAAAGTGGCTTTCCTTCAAGGATTCTGAGATTTTAGTACATGCTAGCATAAGGGTGCCTATACGATCAGCCTCCAGTAAAAACCTTGGGCACTGAATCTCTAATGAGCTTTCCTGGTAGACAACATTTCTGCATATTGTCACAATTCAATACAGGAGGAATTAAGCATCTCCTGTGCAACTCCACTGGGAGAGAACTCTTGGAAGCTGGTCCCTGGTTTCCTTCAGACTTTGTCCCATGTGCCTTTTTCTTTTGCTTTGTATCTTTTAGCTGTAATAAATCACAGCCATGAGTACAATTATACCAAGAATCCTATGAGTACTTCTAGCAAATCACCAAAATATGGGAGTTGTCTTGGGAACCTAAGACATAATGCACAAAAGTAAATTAATCGATGTAGTAAAGAGATGTCTATACCAATGAAAAATTTTAAATATAGAGAAATTCAAAGTTATCCATTTTTGAAAGCTTAACTTGGGATCCCAGAATTAAAGACCACTTAGACATACAAAAATTTTTTCTAAAATTTACCCAATGGTTTATGGCTTCCTGCATTTTCAGTGAAGTTGTCTGAAGACAATATTTGGATTTACAATTCTAGCTTATCTTTATACACCTGGACCCAAAATATCTACGCTAAAAAATGTTTTATAGGCTCTTCAGAATATATAGATAACTTAATAAAGCAATCACCATAAGCACAAGAGGTCATTTTCAAAGTTCATTCCAAATTTAAAAAATAATTTTATTTATGTAAAAGGTCAAGGTCTCTTTGCTAAAATCTACAGTAAAACCATAAAGACTTCCTAGTGGACGGCCCATATGAAAGATGTTCTAAGGTGTACCTTTCACTAAAGAAATAAAAAGTCATTAACAATGATTTAGAAAAATGCCCTCCTTCAAAAAAATTTAAAAAGTCTCCTCTGTCACCGATAATTACAACCAAATCAAGACTGAAGAACTATTTAAGATTCCAAAAAAAAAAGAGCCGCGATATGTATTTCACTAAAAAGATAATAAAATCTTAAGGTATCCTATTCAATTTTATGAAATGATTGATATGACTGTGCTTATCTTTGTTAAATCAAGGAAGAATTACTGTTTACAGATAGAAGGGAACTTAAACTGTAAAACCAGATTATAGTCTGGAAAGTTAGCCACCTTATTCTCTTTAAAAAAAATCCCTATAATTTTGATGCCATTTCCTTCATGTACTAAAATTTCTTTCATAGATCTAAGACATTTAGCATTTAATCATTCTTAACTATTCCTATTAGTTCACTTTAACAGCTTTTATGGCAATCTTACAATTTATTTTTATAAACTTTACTGAGGCAAAGTCCTCTCTGAAGAAAGGACTGGCAAGAGTCAGCAGTGGTTTCACCATTGCTAGCCCTCTTCAATCTTCTCAACATTAAGGGGTAACTGACAGATTTAATGTCCAGAAGTAATGTCCACTAAATGTCTAAGAACAACCTGATTCTAATCAAAGTCCAGGGGTTCAGTTTGGGTCTAGTATGTCTTTGGAAATCTTTTCTGTTTAGCTGTGGCAATACCAGATTAAGACTATCCCTGTGACCCAGAAGAAATCTATCTAAATATTCCATAATTTTAAACACATACCGTGTTTCCCCGAAAATAAGACCTACCCATAAAATAAGCCCTAGTAGGATTTCTAAGCATTTGCACAACATAAGCCCTACCCCGAAAATAAGACCTAGTGATGGGCGTGGCTACGCAGCAGATCTACACAACCCATGCATTTCAACGAGGAAAGGTAAAGAAGACAGCAGCCCTTCTCATCTGCCCCATGAGACCTCTATTGCTTGACATGAGAGATTGGGGCCAATGTTCTAAAGGAAACAGAGTCACAAGAAATTCAGGATGGAATTTGGGGTTTGAAGAGTTATGATGATGTTCCAGAAGAAGATGACTTAACTATATTTGAATAAATGTAGATTGTTGTACTGTACTTAAAAAAAATAACACATCCCCTGAAAATAAGCCCTAGGGTGTCTTTTGAGGAAAAATAAATATAAGACCCTGTCTTATTTTTGGAGAATCACAGTAGGTTCACTTACCACACCCTCAACACATTGGGTTTTGTCAGAAAGGGAGACGCCTCATAAAGGAGAGTTTGCTTCCTTTGAAATGCAAATCAGATATAACCAAGGAATGAAATAACTGCAAAACGGTTTCATCATCATACAAACAACAAGGAAAAATATATGTTAAATGGAAAAAGCTTTTTCTCTCTCCTATTTCATTGAAGACATGAGTCAACAACTCTGTTTGAATAAGTAAAAATCTTCATGCCCAAAGAAACCAGGTATAGGCTAGAGGCCAAGTTTACTCTAAAAATTAACACATGTTAATCTTAAGGGAAAAAACAAACAAAAAAACTTCCTTTACAAAAGAAAAGCAAACCATTTAAAATTACAGGCATTTTAAGCTAACTAATTTAAATGTGAATAAACAATTACAAAATGATAACTTTTCTCTTTTCCTTAATAAGCCATAAAATCAAACTACTTCAGAAACAAATTTACAGTGTTTACCCTATAAATTATTATAAAAATAAAATCTTTACCCTCTATTGGTCCTATATTGATACAGCCCACAGGAAGGAAGAATCCAATTTCTCTTTACTTAAAAAAAAAAAAAAACATCTAATTCATAATAATGGTAGTTACAACACTTTGCTTTTATATTAAGAATTTCTGTCTTGTGAATGAATTCTGCTCTAAGGGTACTCTCACTAGAGAAGTTAAAGAAAAACTCCAAGATGTTAACTGTGGGTCACCATTTTTTCCCTTGTTTTCAGGTTTTTCCCAATGTTTCTATCTACTTGAATAACACTGTTTTCTATTATCAATTCCATCTTTAAGGTGGGCAAAATAATTACTAAAAAGGCCCTTCCAAAGACAAATGAAAATTGACTACTAAAAAAAAAAGTAACACCAAACTAAATAACTTATGTTGTAACAAGCCATTTCTCCTCATTTATGTCTTACATATTAAGCACATACACTCCTAAGAAAAATAGCATATACTATACTAAATAGCACTTAATCTATGTGGCTAACACAGATTCTAATTTCACCTAAAGTGTCATGTCAAAATTTTATAAATGACTATTAATTCTATACTAGCAAATTTCAACATGTAAGTAGAATTTAAGTAGAATGGAAGTGCTAACTACATTAATCACAGGGAAACTAAAAAATAGCATTTTTTAATGCTAAATACTTCTTTTATTCATTAACATTGGTTTAAGTAAAACATTATAAAGTAATATATTAACTTCTACAGCTCAAGACTAAGATGACTGTAATTAAATAGAGTCTATAAATTCCAAAATATCATAAGACACAGTTACATTCAACTTTAGAAAGCTCCTAAAAGGTTATAAACATTATTCAAATTAGTAAATATGTATAAATAAATGATATACATACCCACACAGAATACCACGGTCAGTCACAGTGCTAAACACCTTGTTAATCATTTAAGAACACATGATATGAGTTTAAGAAGGCAAACATAATTTTCTGAGGAAAACTTCAGCTTTCCCATATTTAAAGGTGGGGAAATATTTCATTAATAAACATATTATGGTATATGAAAAAGTTTATAGGGTAATTAGGAAGGAACTGAGACCAAAAATATAAAAATAAAAATTATTATAAACCAAAACTGGAATTCATCAGATGTTGACTTTCAGAAGGAAAAAAAAAAAAAAAGGACAAGGGAAACTTAGAAGAATGGAACAAAATTAATTTTGCACTTCTCATAATCCATTATAATTATTTTTTTGTCAAGAACTTCTGGTTAAGATTACACAGTACATTAAGAAAAAATGCTTTGAGCAAGAGACCAAATGCAGTTCCACATTTCCTTAGTCTCGAAATTTTCAATAACAAATAGAAATCATTTTTCCTACCAACCACTCTGCCTATTAAACATACACTACTGAATGACTGATGTGAAATATTGGCGGGGGCGAGGGGGGCTGGAAATAAGGAATCTACAAATCTCAAATCTAGAAATTCAATTTCAACTTTAACTGCCATAGAGACATATAAAACATCTTAATATGTGGAGATGTAAGAGTTGATACATTAACAAAAGGAAAGTAACATGTAATATGATGTACATTTTGAAGAAATATTTTAAAGCATTTAACAAGAATTATTCTTACTCAACCTCATGCTTAATCTATTCTTAAAATACTATTTGGCGAAGTTTATATAAAAAGAGTTCATTTCACTTATGGGATACATAAAAAAATAAGTTCTCAAATAATCAGGGTGAAATTCATTTGTTAGTTCACATATAAAGTTATCACAGGATATAATTATAAACATAATAGATTGAAACATATACAAAACAAAGCAACAACCATAACATGTTTTGTAAAATTCCAAACTTAAAAGATATGCATTACATTACACTCTAAAGGTAAACAAACACCATAAAGGAAAAAGAAGTTTTCATGTTCAAAGAAGACATCATCAAGAGTCCAAAATTATCTACAAGTCCCCAACTGAGAGTTCTTTTAGTTTAGGCAGCCTTTGACTACCTTCAGATATAAGTATTTTCAAATATAACATATTATAGGATTTGGAGAATTTTCTAAAGTACAATTATATTAAGGTCAGAGAACTATAATAGGCATTCCAAAATTCTAATCCTTCACTCAAATTACCGAAATCAGGGTGAATATTAAAAATACTGTGAGTAGGACATAATAGCTTCAGAAAAAATAGAAGACAAAGAACCGTAAAAGGTTTGTATTGTTATTAATAATTAGAATATTAAATGCGCTAGTATTACCTCTGAGAAAATTTTCTAAAATACAAAAAAAGTAATCTATTTGGACTAATGAATAAAGCAGGCCCCATAAACTGCTCAAAATTTAGATTTAAATCTTTCAAGTTAACAAGTGTATGACAAATATGGGACCCTGTGGTGTTTCTATATCCAAATCAAAAGTTAGGTTAAACTATAGCAAATTTCAAGTGCAACATTAAAAAAATATGACTTAAGAAGAAGATAAAACCTCATTGTAGCAGTCAAGAAATTACAAATAGTGTCACATAAACAATCATTCAAAGAAACTGAAAAAGCATCTGAAAACCTAATCAAAAAACTTATGAATAGAGGAATAAACTCTTTTTTTTTTTCCTTTTTTGGGTAGAGACAGGGTCTCGCTATGTTGCCCAGGCTAGTCTCAAATTCTTGGCCTCAAGCGATCCTCCTGCCTCGGCCTCCCAAAGTGCTAGGATTACAGGCA
>VBSM01001124.1:16852329-16914944 GCA_008086735.1 Cheirogaleus medius | reverse complement strand
TTTTCCACATTCAAATATCTGAAACTAGGATGGCCTTCAACCGGGTTTTAAGTCAAGTTATTGCAGAAAGGAGTCATCTTTCCCCTGCCAGTCATCTAGGGGCACCATGAATCAAGACAGCTTTGAATCCTTGCCTCGAGGTATATTTGGACACTACTACGAACCTGAATCAGTACTGGTTTACACTTCGAAATCTCAGGGAAGAATTTTTTTTTTTTTTACTCCCTCCACTTAGTGCATCCCACTCCCAACATTGGGATGTGGACGTTTCCTTTCTGTCCCTCTCTGTAGAAATGTTTAATTCCCATTCATGTACTTTTACATGAAGGGTGTACTCTTTCAGTTTTCCAGCTTTATACCAGGGCCCCCACCTTGAGTGTTTTCTTTTTCCCTCTCAATGGCACATAAAATAATGGTGCATCTTAGAACTGATATCATCTTAGAATAAAATATGGTAAATCAAATGAAATTGTTTCTAATAAAAAGTAACAATAGCAATATTTTTTAAATAAAGAAAATAAAAATAAAGTTGTAAATACCTGTCATTTGGATACACTCTCAAAAGTCTTCTATCAAAATCACTTTCAAATCTAAACCTCTCGTCCATTTCTTCACTTACTTCAGGATCTTGGTCTGGTCTATAATATTGTCTATCGAAAACACGATCCTCATTAAATCTGTGAAATCTTCTATCTGGAATGCCAGTCTTGTTTGCAAACCTTTGATGTTTTGTATTGGAAATGCCCACTTCTTCATTAGCTTTTTTAATAATTCTTCTATTCCTTAATTCAATTTCATCATCTAGTTGTCTATATCTGTCCTCTTCCAGTCGCCTTTGGTTCAAAAGCTCTTCATATGCCTCTGAAGGAGTTAAGACACCTCTCCTAGGACCCTCCGAATTTTCACAAGATGTTTGTATTTGTGAAGATAAATCAGGCTTAAATTGACTTACAGGTTTTTTATTTCTTTGACTCTTGGGCTATATTCAATTAAAAAAGCAAAAAGAAACCAATCTTAATGAGATACCATCACTTAATAGGTAATGAAACTGTCAAATTATCCTTACACTATCCATCTCAACACTGACATTTAATCACCCATAAGAAATATCTTTTCTTTATGAAAAAAATCTGAAGAAAATTTTATCTGCCTGCAAAACTTATTAAATACCAGTAGACAGGCAATAGTAATATGGATAAGTGACTATTTAAAAAAAAGGATAAACTAAATGCAAATTCCTATCCAAGGAGATATTAGGTATATTTTGGCAATTAAATATTACTTCAAAATATTTCAAATTAAATTCTTTCTCAACACAAAGAATACAGAGGGTGGTAAATGTTTTGGCCCTAAAATTACTGACCATCTTTAAATTTGGAAAAAATATATAGCTAGAAATAGTCAGTATAAAAAACACTTAAACATAAAAATAAAAAATCACTTAAAAAAACTGATCTCTAAAATTAAATCTCCCCAATAAGGTTAAATGTTAAAAGGTAGGGAAAGTTCTTCAATATGAGATAAAACAATCTCCAAAACTAAGTATTTAAATATCCTGTGTTTGATTTAATTTATCTTAATTTTTCAAATATTTTCATAAAAACCAAGTGAAATGTCTAAAACATAAAAAACTTTTCGAGTACAAAATAGTCAGCCTGTGGTATTAAAGATTTACTTTTAAAGCAAAACCTACCTCAGTATTCTTTTCTACCTGTCTGAATTTTTCACTGGATTCTTCTTTACCCCTGAGAAACTGATTGTATTCTTTGTTGCGTTCAACTTTCAACCTTTCCTTAAAATAAGAAATCAAAAGGGAATATTAACTTCAACTTCAGGAAAAAGTACATTAAGGTCAAATTAGAATGTCAAATCAGAATCATATAAATGAGAACTCTTACCCAGAATCAAGCTTTACTGATAATTTCAAGGATAGACGTCATTGTAAAAATTAAGCAGGTGGGGATAGGGGAGGAGGGGATGGGTAAATTCATACCTAACGAGTACAATGCATACTATCTGGGTGATAGGCACACTTATAACTTTGACTCAAACAGTACAAAACCAATTTATGTAACCAAAACACTTATACCCCGGTAACATTCTGAAATTTTTTAAAAAGTCATTGTAAGGCACAGGAGAAGCAGGAAGAGGTCCAAGACCACCAGTGTAGCTCCCCAGGTCTTTCTTGCCATGTGAGAATAAGTACAGTTACATGATTTTGTCCATTAACACATGAGGTCTCTAACAGAAAGGAGCTGTTTCTTTTTATGAAACATCTCCATTTTATACTCCAGTAGTTACAGAGCTTAGATGATATTTTCCAAAGAGCCATGCCCCATAAATCCAGAGATCCCAGGTTTGTTAACCAACAGCAATTCTAGACAAATGAGATACATTCTGCCAAAAGCATTCGTAGATAAATCTCTCCCACTAGTAAATACAATGAGTGTCTGTCATGAGCATGTTTCTAAGGATATATGACGGGGTTACCTTCCTTCTTTCCTTCTCAGGGATACCTCCCTCCCCTGATCCCCCAACCCGCTGCCCCTAAATACCTGCTGCTAACAATTTCCTTCCCAAGGTTACATTTTAAATAGAAAAAGGTAAAATTATCATAGATACTAAAATATTATAATGAAATATTCTGCTAAAACACAAATATGTTGCATTAGGAAATGTTCTTAAACCCTAATACCTCCAATGTCACTGAAACAACACAATCTAAAAAAAATTAAAGAAACTAGATCTGTTTTTTGAAACTTGTTAACTGTCCATTTTATCTTATATATTATTTCATGATCTCTGATTTACCCTGGGAAGAGAGTCTCTACAAGAGGTGTACAGGGCTTTATCACAACCACCTCTACAGAGTATGGACACATTAGTGGAATAACAGAAACACACATTCAAAGAGTCCCTACCCTCAACCCCACGTAAAAGCTCACTATACTTTCAGTTTCATTCATTCCACAGATAACCATGTCACATGGTATAAACTTTGTAACTGAGAAACCAATGCTGAAAAAATGAATTCTGACTATTCAATTATGTATAACCAAATACAGCAAAAGAATCAACATATTAAAGAAATATATCTCATTATATGGTAACAAATGTAATATTTAAAAATTTCTTTTAAGTATCACAACTAGAAACTCCATGGATTTTTGAAAAAGAAATATATTCAAGTATAAGGAAATTATGTAACCTTCTATTTGCATTTAAATCAGAAGCATGTTCTTTCATGATTTTGATGCCTTGGAAAACTGCTACCCACAATAAGTGCTCCTATCCACCTACCTTGGCAGATAACCTCTCACCAATAGGAAGAGAAACTCCCAGAGTAGATGGATCTGTTTCACCCGTGGTTAGAAAATTTTTCTGTATATATACACATTAAAAAAATATATTACCTAATTGCCTTTATAAAATGTTTCATAAATGTCTTTGCATTCCATATTCTTAACTAGTATTGCATTATGCAGAGCAAAAGAATGAAATGGAAATGAAGACAGAAACTACCAATCTACAAAGACCAGACCAAAAGCAATTGGAAAAAAGAGATTTTTTTCTAATCAACAACTCCAGAAAGGAAGAATCAGGCCTTAATTTTCATTTGCAATGCATATGTATATATATTCAAGATGATTAGAAGCATGGAAAAAAGGAAACTTTTCCAATATATACTTCTCTTCTAAGCATATATCTTCATTCTCAGTCTTCTACTGTTCTTTTGTTACTAAGGCAAATTTAAACTTTCTCACAAATCTCCTTATGCATGCTACAGTAAAGGTATTTTTTTCTGTTTTTCCTATAATTATATGAATAAATATCTACTGGAATACCAATACATATTTAATATAAACTATGAACACTATCTCTTTATGTGTTCTTTCATTCTTGTTCATTAAGCATTTAACTAGCAGTCAAAAGACCAAGGATTCATGACTACCCCCCCACCAACATTTATCAGTTGTGTAACACTGAGCAGGTCAGTTAACTTTTGTTCTTCTGTAGAATGAGAATGATACCTGCTCTGTCTACCTACCAAAGCTGCCATAAGGATCCAGGAGGATAAAAAATGTAAAATTTCTTTGAACACTATAAAGCAAATATAAGAGACTAGTAAAATACATACATAATCCTCAACTTTCTGGTACTTAGTGCTTAGTAGTCAAATAATCTAGAATAAGTTACTTAACTTTTCTGCCTCCATTTCTTCATCTGTGAAACAGAGATAATGCCATCTACATCAGTAGGTTATGAGGATTAAATCAATCAATATCTGTTAACCTCTAGTTCCATGGCTTTCATTTACTCATTAAACAAGCAATTATCAACCATCTAATTAATACTTTCTAGATACTATTTTAGGTGGTAGGAAGACAAAGATATGTTCCCTAGATTCTAGAGATTTACGATTCAGTTAAGGAAACAGACATTTTAACAAATAACTACAATACAATGTACTAGCTGCTACAAGAGCATTATATTCAAAATATTATGGAAACAGAGTGATTAGTGAAAGTGATTTAATAAAGTTTCATTAAATTTGAGTTTACAAATTAGTTGTGCTAAAAAAGCTAATTTGAAAGTTGGTTGTATGGGACTGTAAACTTATTTTACAGGGGAAACAAAGCCACATGACTAGAGCCCTGAGTCAGTGTACCTCCTATATACTAAAACACACTATAAACCCAATAATTTTGTAAAGTTATAAATGTATGAAAAAATACAAAGTTCCAACCCTGTGAAGACAGATAAAACATCCTCATTTCTTCACTGGGCAATTCCCTACTTCCAACACAGGTACAGAATGATGTTTGAAATTTTCAATAAAATAAAAAAAATAATAAGGACAACATAGTGAATTTTTCAAATAGTTGAATTGTAGTCATTCATTCATTCATTCAATAGATATTGAGCACCTACTACATGCCCAAACTCTTTGATACATTTCTTCATCACTGAAGAAAACAGAGATCCCTGCCCTACTAAAGTTTACATTCAAGCAGAGGAAACTGACAAGAAATAATAAACATAATGAAGAATAATTGTCTAATATGCGAGATGGTGATAACTATTATGACAAAAAAAATTTTTTTAAAAACAGGCCACAGGCTAGGCAAAATGGCTCACGCCTATAATTCTAGCACTTTGGGAGGTCGAGGTGTGAGGATTGCTTGAAGCCAGGAGGTCAAGACCAGCCTGAGCAAGAGCAAGACCCCATCTCTATAAAAAATAGGAAAATTAGCTGGGCATGGAATCCCAGCTACTCAGGAGGCTAAGGCAGGAGGATCGCTTGAGCCCAGGACTTTGAGGTTGCAGTGAGCTATGATGACACCTCTGTACTTTAGCCTAGGCAACAGAGTGAGACCTTGTTTCAAAAAAAATAATGCAAATAAAAAAAATTTTTTTTTAAACCCAGGCTACAGATGGTGCAGGCTTCTAGAGGAAAAGGGTGAGAAGAACAGATATCACGAGTTCCCTTTTGGACATGTTCTACATAAGATACCAGTTAGATTTCTAAGTGAAAATGTCAAGTAGGCAGCCAGATGGAAAAGTCTGAGGTTCGGACAAAGGTCTGGGTTAGAGATATTAATTTACTGATTCAATTTAAAAACTGTTCTTCTAAGATCATGTCTTTTCTATGTTTAGATGGTCAAGCATCTTTTATTCTAAAAACCAGAAAGAAGATGGTAGTTGTTTATTTTAATAGTTCTTCTCGGCAAATTAAAAGATTTTTTTTTTTTAATTTAAATATCCATGCCATCCAAAAGTCAGGAAGCTGCAAGGGATCCAGAAGAAGTGATACTTGGAAACCAAACATATTCCAGGAGTCTAAGAAGCTGCATCCACTTCCCCCTATTCTCCGTAGTTAGTTTCCTTCTTCCCTTCCTTTCCTTTCCACCCCCCACCTTCTCAGATATAAACCAAAGATTGTCTCTTTCATTTTAAGGAAGTATCACTCCTCTACCACAATTATATTCTTGATAATCCAACACCAAAAATCTCCTTCACATCCCTTTGAATTTAAACATTTGTACCCCTTGATCTCTTATACTTTTATAAAGGCAATTTCTTCTTATGCCCGCTCACCACCATTCTTTTTTCTCATCTTAGATTTATGAAGTAATATAAAATTTACAAATGAAAATGGTAGATATCTGATACCAGAGGAAGGCCCCATGCCAGAGGAAAACCCCACCCAGTAAGAAGGGGAAGATAGTGAGGTATAAGCTCAGGGAGTCAGGCTGGGACATGAAAGACATGTGCCATGCTAAGGATTTTGAATTTTTACCCTGGAAGCAGTGAGTAGATACTGACATATTTAAGTCAGTTAGAGACAGGATCATTCTGGAAAGTAGCATGGAGAATGGACTAAAAAATAGTGCAAGGAGATCAGTCAAGGAGCTGTAGCAGTAACTTAAGACAGTAAGATTTGAGTCTCTACATGCAGAACTAAGGATCCTAAAATAGTTATCATGCTCTTCATAGGCTACTTAAGGAAGTACAGTGCTTCACCTCCACCTAGCACATGTAAAAAGTTAAAAAATCCACTGCCTTCTAATCTGATCCTATCCTATCTATCTACACTTCTATTTCTTACTACTGCCAAAAAGAATAGTATTCTGACCCAGTCAGCCTGGTAAACCTAATATGCCTCATTTGATACAAAGCTGAAATCTGCCCTCCAAGTCCTCCTTCATTCCATATTCTCCATCTGAAAAGCTTTGTCTCAATTATTCCTCTAGATTATCCAAATTCTACCTATCCTCTATAATGCCTTATAAATAATAACTCCCATCTGAGGTCTTTCCTGATTATATCCTTCTTATAGTTAATCACTTTCTGAATTGTATGAATGTTACCTCTACAATTAGATTCTAAGTCCCCTGAAGACAGGATCCATACCTGATGCATCTTCATGCTAAGTGTTTAAAAAATATTAGTTGAATGGTGAATGAATGTGTGTAAGATTCTTTTTTTAAACAGTTTTATAAAACTATAAAAGTGTTTCTCTTTGTTTTCTAATATAAATTTACAAATGCATTCCACAAATTTTTGGTGTAAAACTATCGAGTAATCCAAATCCTGACAACACATAGTTTTGAACATTTTCAAATATCTTGAATATTCTACTATTTTATTAATCTTACTGTGATTAGTATAATTTGAGGAACAAAAACTAGCATGCTGAAAACAAATGGGTTTATAATAGCTGCAGAATATTTACAAAGGATGCATAAGAAAGCAACAAAAACAAATGCAAAGCAGGAATCAAAAATAACAATTGTATTAATGGAAAATTATAATGTGTAGACTGCTATCTTGCTAAAAAAAGCAAGGTTACAAAATGGTACCATTCAAACATCTCAAAATCACAAATGAAGCTATTTTTCTAATTGGTTTGAATCTCATAAATGCAAATGATTGCAAGCTACTAGATCTTTAAAAAAACAAAAAAGCAAGAAAGCTAAAGGAGAACATTTAGAAGGCAATCCTACCTTTCTTTTTGCTTGTGTAATGCCCTAAAGTCAAGGGAAACAAACCGTTGATAAAATATATTCAGTTAAAGTTCATTCTCTCCATGTGCACATCAGAATAAATAAGAGACCATTTGTATATTTGGAACAAATATTATAAAGCAGTGAAAAACTAAAGAATATCTTGGGATGATGAAACATCATGACTGTTTAAAATCATTTTAAAACCTAAAAAGTAAATTGCATTTTAAAACTTACAATAAGCCTTTACTTTAGCCATTATATAATTTAGCAAAATATACTTAAAATAAGGGTTCACGGCCGGGCGCGGTGGCTCACGCCTGTAATCCTAGCACTCTGGGAGGCCGAGGCGGGCGGATTGCTCAAGTTCAGGAGTTCAAAACCACCCTGAGCAAGAGCGAGACCCCGTCTCTACTAAAAATAGAAAGAAACTAATTGGCCAACTAAAAATATATAGAAAAAATCAGCCGGGCATGGTGGTGCGTGCCTGTAGTCCCAGCTACTTGGGAGGCTGAGGCAGGAGGATCACCTGAGCCCAGGAGTCGGAGGTTGCTGTGAGCTAGGCTGACGCCACGGCACTCTAACCCGGGCAACAGAGTGAGACTCTGTCTCAAAAAAAAAAATAAAATAAAATAAAATAAAATAAAATAAGGGTTCTGCTAAGTAAAACATTTTATCATAAAATAAAGACTTAGGTGGTTAAATAAATATCCTAAATGAAATTTTATAAGCCTAGCCCATAGGAAAATAATTAGGAACTAGAACTCCATGTGTCATTTTAATACACAGTTGGGGGTTGTAGAGGAGTAGGAAATTATAATTGGGCTACTTTAAACCATGACAATTTTAACAAAAAACATGAAAAACCAGAATTTACAATCTTCACTTAAAATGAAAACCCACTGCCCTACTCCAAAAGTAAAGAGTTTATGTTATTCCACCGCACCATTTCTCGGCACCATTTTTTTCTTTATCAATGTCATATATATGTCACTTAACTTTGTGTATAATACTACTCCGCTAGATACCACTGAAAAGCTAAAAATTAACACATGATTAATATCTTACAAAAACAAATTTAGAAGATGAATTCTGAAACATAAAACCCAACTCATTATTAATTACCTGAGTAAGATAGCGTCTATAATCTTGCCGCAATTCCTCTTTTAGTTTATGTTTCTTCCGCTCATAGTCTTCCCCAAGTGGTAAACTTAATCCATAATCAATTCCTAGAAAGAAAATAACTTCTTAATATAGTTCATTTTCAAACCAGTCTCAAGAAAGTTCTACCTCTTAAAACAAAACACGGTAAGAAGGAACACAGTTATGTTGATTTTGAGACTAGGATCAGCATACCTATGTCTCAACGGGTAACACATTCACATAGCCAAAAATGTCATTCTCATCAATGAACTCTAACCACCCTTTTCTCCTGCCCAGAACAACCAACATTATTGTTTCTTCTAACTCCTTCCAGAGATTTTTTATTCATCTACAAATATTTTTATATTATTGTATAGGTATACATGTGCGTGTGTGTATTATATGTACTTTTTCCCCTGTTAAGATAAATGGTCCTGCACTGTTTGGCATCTTGCTTTTTCAAGAACAGCAAAATTAAAGCAAAGAAAAGCTGATTATCCTCTATTTAATTTTACTCTAATTTCTACAGAAATAAATATCTAAAACAATTTTAATGTGTCTTTTTCAGCCAGAAAAAATTAACATAATTTTTAGCAAACAATAATATTTTCACTAAAACATTCTTCTAAGACTAATTATTAAGGTCATGAGTTGCTTAGGATGAAATTTCAAAAAAAAATTTTGGAAATTCTGATTTAGTATGAATGGATGTTAATTTTTTTTTAATTCAAACTTAAAGCTGTTAAGGATGTTAACTTTTTATTGTAGTAAAATATACACCATATAAAACTTACCATTTTAACCATTTTTTAGCATAGAATTCAGTGACATTAAGTACATTCAAATGTTGTGCAACCATTACCACTATCCATTTCCTTAATTTTTTCAAAATCCCAAACAGAAACTCTGTAGATGGATGTTAATTTTTAAAGAAAAATTTTTGAGTAGTGTTTCCTTACACAAAATTCAAAACTCAAATTACATTTTAGGATAATGGCAATGATGATGACTGTACAACTTGTAAATGTAATAAAAACCACTGAATTGTACACTTTAAGTAGGTAAACTTTATGGTATGTAAATTACAGATCAATAAAACTGTTACAAATCAAATTATATACCTGTCACAAATATTTAACAGTAAAATACCATGTCAAGAAACACAGACATCAATGAGTTTATAGGATTCTGAAGCCTTTCTCCTTTTTCAGTCCTGCCATATATATAACACATTATATATATATATATATATATATAATTATTTCTAAACAAAATAAAAATTTTCCTTAGAGATTCAACTAAACTCATCTCAAAGGACAGAAATTAGACTTAGAAAAAAAAAAGAGATTCAACTAAAAGCACTATAGATGAAATAACTGACTGCAGTTTATAAACTGCCATAAAAATCACCATTTTTGAGCCTTATTCCTCACAATGCAGCTAAAGGATGGGAACTTATCATGAATGGGTCATATCACTGCTTTATTACATCACTGAAATATTTCAAGGGGAAACTGTCCAAAGTAGAATAAACATAAATGGATCTGTATTGATTTTTACAGAATACTAAATTCCACTTTCCACTATAAACACTGTGGAATTCACTTGATAAACACTTCTGGCCTATTTAACGCCTTGATGATAGAGGATTCCTTACAGACACCTCTTAGACATGCTCCCTACTCTCTTCCAAAAGAATCTAAAGCATTCCATATGCTTGGAATTTTAAAACATCCTAGAAAGGAACTCTTTCTTCACAAAGGAATCTAAACCTCATTTTTAAAGGTACAGAATTTAAGCCTAAGGAGAGAAATAATTTGGATTCTAATGTTTAGAATGAAGTATTTTGCATATGAAATTAAACTATAAAATCCATGAAGGCAAGGTCCATGCTTTATTCAATTTTATAATATCTGGCACACAACTTTTGCCCAAGAAAATGTTCATCAAATAAATGTGTGAATGAATATGAATGAATGCCCAAGCAAGAGGAAGGAATGAGAAAAAGGTAGAAAGGAATACACTATTCCTAATATTTCATTTCTGCTTTTAGCGCTCTGACTGCATATAGAGAGGATGCATAATAACTAGTAACCAAAGTTACATATCTCTCTCACATACAAGTCACAATGGATGTTAAAAGGAGAAAAAGACAATACTGCAAGGACAGTAATTTACAGCTTTCTGAAAGTCATGTGTTTAAGATGGCTTTTACTATGGTTTTTTGTTTGTTTATTTGTTTAGTTACTATGGCTTTTCAATTCTACTTGGTGGGTTTATATGGAAGAATGGAAAGAAAAATGTGATTCATTTTCATTTATAAATTACTGTTCATATTAAGTTCAATGTTTATTTACCAAGAGTATTTACTTCTTACTATTCATTTATATAGTATTGTAATAATTGTCTTAGCAAATAACAGATAATGCCTTCTGAATTATTTATAATTTTATTAATTTAATGTATATTCAACAGAAAGTACTAACTTTTTAATTCTTATTTTTGTCATCTGGTATGGTATTAGAGGTAGGTCACAGAAATAAAATTAAGACTGTATAGAATAATCTAAATATACTACTCATTTTAAACTATGTATTAACAATGGCATCTCAATTGACTTCATGAGCTAAGAAACATGGTGAGACTTACTGAGCTGTTGTCTTCTGATGATTCTAGTGGCAAGTAAAGCATTGGTGTCATTTTAGGGTCATATGAAGTGATGTCACTTCATAAAGTACAACATCAATGACCCTAAGATAGTTAACATTATACTTCAGAATTTTAACAATTAGAGGTATCTGGTTTCTACAGCAGTTGTGACTTAATAAACCAAGGTACACAATCTTTTTTAAATTAATTTACCTTCTAATTAATTTATCTTCCACACTTGGATTTCCTCTTTTGTGAAATGCCTAACCAACCTTTGGCCATTTTTAAATTGAATTGTCTTTTTTCTATTGAATTGTAGGCTATATAGATATATAGGAAGGATATATATGACACACATATGTGTGTTTGTACATATAGATATATAGATACAGGTATACACACATATGCTACAGACATACGAACTGCAAATATATTTTCCTGCCCTATGGCTGCCTGTTCAACTTTTTAATTATCTTTTGATGAACAGTTCTTAATTTTAATAAAGCCCATTTAATCAAACTCCTTCATGGTTACTTTTCAAGTCGTGTTTATGAAATCTTAACACCTCTCCCTGCCCCCACAAACCCCTACCTCTGCAGCAGCAAGGTCTTGAAGACATTCTCCTAAGTTATCTCTCAGAGCTTTACAGCGTTAGGTTTACATTTAGGTCTATGACCCCTTCTGAATTAATGTTATATGTAGGGTGAGGTACAAGTTACAGTTTATTTATTTATTTATTTGGTATGGCAGCTATCTAACTTGTCCAGCACTATTTATTGAAAAGACCATCTTTTCCCCATTGAAATATGGAAGGACCTACGTTATAAATCAGATAACTGTTGAGTCTGTTTCTGTGCCCTCTATTCTGTTCCAATAGTCTGTATGTCTAATTTCATGCCAAAACTAAACTAAATTAATCATGTAAGCCTTGATATGTAATATTTTAAATCCTCTTTATTGCTCTTCTTCAAGACTGTTGTTGCTATACAGGTTTTTATTTCCTTATAATCAGCTTATCAAGAAGCCGGCTGGTACTGCATTTGACTCTACCCATAGTTCAGGGAAACTGACATCTTAATGATATTGAATCGTACAACCCATGAAAATGATATCTTTTTCCTTTTACTCAGACTTCCCTCAATGCTCTCAGCAAAGTTTTATACAAGTCTTGCACATATTTTGTTAGATGTATTCCTAAGTATTTGATATTTCCAATATGGTTATAAATTTTATATAAATTATTTTTTCAATTTCACTTTCCAGTTGTTCATTGCCATTATACAGAAATACAACTGATTTGTGTATCCTTGTACTAGATAACCTTGTAAAACTGACTACTAATTCTAATAGTCTGTAGATTCTTTGGGATTTTCTAACTATTCAAACAATCATGTAATTTGTCAATAACGAATTTTACCCTTCCTCTCCAAACTTTATACCTTTTTTCTTGACTTATTGTGCTGATTAGTTTTTCCAGTACAATACTAAAGCAAGTAATGATGGGCTGAGCACTGACTCACACCTGTAATCCTAGCACTCTGGGAGGCCGAGGTGGAAGGATCCCTTGAACTCAGGAGTCCAGGACCAGCCGAACAAAAGCAGAACCCTGCCTCTACTAAAAATAGAAAAAATTAGCTGGGTGTGGTGGTATGCACCTGCAGTCCCAGCTACCAGGGAGGCTGAGGCAGGAGGATAGCTTGAGCTCAGAGTTTGAGGTTGCTGTGAGCTAGGCTGACACCATAGCACTCTAGCCTGGGCAACAGAATGAGACTCTGTCTCAAAAAAAAAAACAAAAAAGGAACAATAGAAGATACAAGATAATCTTGTGCTGTTCCTGAATTCAAGGAAAAAGCAATCAATCAATATTTTACCATTAAGTATGATGTGATGTAGAACTTTTTATAGCTATACTTTATCAGATTAAGGAAGTTGGCTTCTATTCCTAAATTACTGAGAATTTTTATCATGATGGTGATAAATTTCAAATGCTTTTTCTACATTTATCAATAATCATAATTTTTTGCCTTTATTTTGTTAATATGATAAATCATACTGATTGATTTTCAAATATTAAATGAATCTTGCATTCCTGGAATAAACCCCATTTAAACATGAAGCATACATAGTACTTCTCACTTTGCATGGTACTGCAGGACCATAAAAATAACCATGCAAGCTAACACAGTGCAGCAATCTTAAAAATCCATAGGGTGCAGGCACAGTGGCTCACACCTATAACCCCAGCACTTGGGAGGCCCAGGTGAGAGGATCGCTTGAGCCCAGGAGTTGGAGACCAGCCTGGGCAATACAATGAGATCCCTTCTCTACAAAAAATTTTAAAAATTAGCCAGGTATGATGGCACACAGCTGTAGTCCTAGCTACTTGGCAGGCTGAAGCAGGAGGATCGCTTAAGCCCAAGAGTTTGAGGTTACAGTGAGTTATGATCGCACCACTGCACTCCAGCCTGAGAAACAGAGTGAGATCTTGTGTTGGGGTGGGGGGGGAGGAAACTACAATTGCTCTATGACCTTCACTAATGTTCATCAAAACTCTCAGTTATAAATATATAGAGTGGTTAAAAAAAATAGGAAAACTAACAATTATTTAGTATGCTGAAATTTAAAACATTATAAGCTAGAAGCATTGAGAATTAAAATGCTTTCTTCCTTTGTGAAGAATAATTTGAACATTGCTTGCTTTCTCATTACATAGCTTCCAATATGGTATGCATATCTTTTCTGTGCTTTGACAATCCTAATGTTGAAGAAATTCTAATCCATGAACATGGAATGCCTCTCCATTTATTTAGACATTTAATTTTTAATTTTTAAATCCTCTCAGCCATGTTTCATAGTTTTCTATGTATAAGTCTTGCACAGTTTTGTTAACTTTATTCTTATTTTGTTCTGTTAGATGCTTTTATGAATGGGATCGTTTACTTGATATAATTTTCAGATCATTCATTCCTAATATATAGAAATACAGTCCATTTTTGTATATCAATCTCATATCCTGTGAACTTGTATTCATTTATTAGTTCTAATAGATTTGTGGGTTCCTCAGATTTTTCTATAAACAGAATCATGTCATCTGCAAATAAAGTTAGTTTTATTACTTCTTTCTAAACTTGATGCCTTTAATTTCTGTTTCTTCCCTCATTACACTGGCTAAAACCTTTAGTACAATGTTGAATAGAAGTGGTGAAAGCAGATCTCTTTGCCTTATTCCTACTTAGAAGGAAAACATACAGTCATAGACTATTATGTATGACATGGCTGAAAGTATTTCATAGATGCACTTTTTCAGGAATAAAAGATCTCTTCTAATCCTAGTTTGTTAACAGTTTTTATCCTGAATGGGTGTTGGATTTTGCCAAATGCTTTCTCTGAATCTACTGAGATGATCATGTCCTTAACTCTATTAATCTGGTGCATTACATTAATTAATTTTCAGATATTAAAGCTAAACTTACATTCCTGGGATAAATCTCTTGCCCATAGTGTATAAGCATTTTTATATGTTGCTAGATTCACGATTTGCTAATATTTTATTGAGGATCCTTGCATCTATATTCGTAAGAGATATTGGTCTGCAGTTTTCTTTCGAAAACTTCATCTGGCTTTGGCATCTGGGTAACACACTAGCTAAACAAAATGTGTTGAGAAGCATGCTTTCCCTTTTTTTATTTTTGAAAGTTTATGAAGAAATTATTTAAATGTTTAGTGGAATTCATCAATGAAGTCATCCAGGCCTGGGTTTCTTTTTGTGGAAAATTATTAATGACTAATTCAACTTCTCTATATGTCATAGATCTATTCAGATTTTCTACTTCTTGAATCGGTTTCAGTAATTTGTGTCTTTCTGAAATTTGTCCATTTTGTCTAAGTTGTTTAATTTGTTGGCCTAACAACACACTCACTACATTATACAAGTCAGCAAACACTGAAGATTTAATAGTGTTAATCAGCTATGTGAAATTCTACTTGTATTTACTTTTTAACATTATTTCTGTTCCACTTACAAAGAAATTCAATAAAAGAAAACATTTCAATAGTGACTGTGATGGTTAATTTTACATGTCAACAGTTGGCTGGGACAAGGATAAAGGCTAGTTGTTAACAGTTTTACACCAGGTCTAGGTTGCTTTCTAATCTCAAGAGGTCACTGTCATGTCCCTAATACTATCAATCACAAAAGTAGTATCTTCAAATGCTAGGACCAATGCTATCATGTACAGAAAAAGAAGGGAGGGTTAAATACATGTATGTACAGCCTAATTATGAAATAATATACAAGAAACTGCTAACAAGGGAGACTGGATGACAAGGTTGGGAAGACAACAAATTTTCATGCTATATCACACTCTATTCTTTATAATTATTTTGCCACATGCATGTATTTCTTTAATGGAAAATACAATAAAAACAAAATGAAACCCTCAACATAATGCTTTCATCCTCATCACTGAGCCAGTAACTGTATTTCAAATGCAGTGTAGAAAAATCTATTTATGTTGGGTTAAAATATAAGCATATATAAAAAATGTTAAAAAATACAAGCTGCTTTATTTCATCTTATAAAAACATCTTCCCAGATACAAAAAGCATTAAAATCAAATGCTCAACTTCTCTAAGGAAGAGAAAGTATTAGAGATAATCTTTTTTTTTTTTTTTTTAAGAGATAGGGTCTCGCTCTGTCACCCAGGCTGGAGTACAGTGGTGCAACCATAACTCCCTATAACCTTGAATTCCTGGACTCAAGTGATCCTCCTGCTTCAGCCTTCCAAGCAGCTGAGATTACAGGCATGTGCCATGACACTCAGTTAATTTTTAAATTTTTTTAAGAGAAGGGGGTCTTGTTATATTGCATAGGCTGGTTTCGAACTCCTAGGCTCAAGCAAGCCTCCTGGCCTTGGCCTCTCAAAGTGCTGGGATTACAGGTATGAGCCACTACACCCAGCCTAGAGACAATCATTAACTGAGCCATGATAGACCTAAATTTAAAAGATTAATAGAAGAAGCATTTCTCAACAGTAATAGTTATTAAACATAATGAGTTAGTGGGGATTTCTTTTAATGAAATAATCACAAATGTAATGCCTAGAAATGGTATACAGAGATAGATGTCATTTGCTTTTATAGATCATTTTTATTAATAGCTAACTCTCATAATTTAGTAATATCTGAGTTAATGTGACAAAGAATGAGCCACATGGAAAAGCATTATCCATAAATATCATTTGTATCTAACAGAAATGAATTTATCAAATCATAATGTTATATGATAGTTGTACTATGAACTATCAATAAACTACCTTCATTGACTAAAAGGATTATTTCTGATTTATATAATACTGACTGCTACTATGCTTAATTACTCAAACTATGGTGTCACAGAGTTTTAAGTCAACACATAATCTCCAAATTTGACCTATATTAGACCAGTTTTATATAATTCCTAGATAAGACCACTTAAGGAAAACTCTTAGTTGGCAAATTATTTTACATTTTCTCCAGTGTCAAAGACTATATTTTTGGCCTAATTTTAAGGCCTCAATTATTCAGGCAAGAAGTCAGTAACTGAATGCTTGTAAGATATAAAATTAGTCAAATTATATATTAATCTTTAATAAGATTCAATGTGAATCAAAAATAACTATGGTTTCAGTTGTCAATAAAAGAAGCATTATATGAAAAGTAAAGTCTACATACCCAAGAGAATTGGTTTTACTTTTGCAATGGGGGCATTAATTAATTCATTCATTCAAAACATCTTTTACAGCTAAGCGCAGTGGCTCAAGCCTGAAATACTGGCACTTTAGGAGGCTGAAGCAAGAGGATCGCTTGAGCCCAGGAGTTTGAGGTTACAGTGAGCTGATGATTCCACTGCACTCCAGCCTGGGTGACAGAGTGAGACGTCTCAAAAAAATATCTTTTCCAAGCACCTAAATGCTGGACACTGCTAGGCAGTGGAAATACAATGGCAGGCAAGCTGTCCTGCCACTGTGGTTCAACAGAGACCTGAACAAATTCAAACTACTCTTCAAGGAGAGAACCAACTCCATAGGAGCATATAGTGGGAATGACTAACTCAACCTAAGAGAAGTAATAAAAGGACAAATTATCATACAGGAAACAAGAAGCCATTGAAGGGTTTAAGCAGAGACTAACATGATCAGATTTGTTTTTTGGAAAGATATCAAAAATCATGCAGAGACCTAGTAGACAGAGTAAGACCATAAAACAAACAATAACAACACCAAAAACCACCCACTAGGTTATTTCGAAAATCTAAGTGAAAGACAAAAGAGGCCTGCATAAAAAAATATCAGTGGGATTAGAGAAAAGTAAACTTATTTGCGATTCTGATGTAAGAATCAACTTGTATAGATTTGTATAACTGCTTGATGTCGGAGGCAGGGAAAGAGAGGAATCAAGGATGACTATGCAGCCAGCTCACTGAGATTGGGAGCACTGGAAAGTTTTATAAATTAATTTTGCACATTATGATTTTGAGCCTATGACATACAAGTACAGATATCCAGTGGGAAATTAGATACATGGGTCTAGAGTTCATAAAAGACATTGGGATCGAAATACAGATTTAGTAGCCATGAATACACTGATGGTAAATAAAGCCCTGTGAGTGGATGTGGTCACTCGGAGAGTGTATAAATGACAAGAGTGCCTATGTCAGAACCCTAAGTAACAATAATTAAGGAACAGGCAAAGGTCATGTCTTTAAGTTACACTTTAAACTCTCCATCATTTGTGAATATAATGATCAAAGAATAATTCTTAAATTTTTAAGAAAATTCTCAAAAATCAAAAAACTAATTTTAAAAAGATATAAAAAAGGAAGGAAAATTAAAATTTATTACACACCAATTACATGCCAGTCATCTCTCCATACTTTTTCTTTTTCTTTTTTGAGACAGGGTTTTGCTTTGTAGCCCCAGCTAGAGTACAATAGTATCATCATAGCTCAACTGAAACCTCAAACTCCTGGGCTCAAGGGATCCTCCTATCTCAGCCTCTCCAGTAGCTGGGACTACAGGCATGCACCACCATGCCCAGCTAATTTTTCTATTTATTGTAGAGTCAGGGTTTTGCTCTTGCTCAGGCTTATCTCAAACTCCTGACCTCAAGTGATCCTCCCACCTCAGTCTCCCAAAGTGCTAGGATTACAGGCATGAGCCACACCCAGCCCTCCATATGTATTTAATTACTACCCACAACAACCTTTTAAAATAGCTACTATAAGGAAACACTTATTTAACTCATAACAGGTCACAAAGGTGTGACAGCCCAATCCAAAGCAAGCTATAACCCTAAAATTTCAAAGTGATTCTGTATGACCTTAGTGATTTTAGTGCATGGGAGAACATACTATTAAACTTTTTAAAAATTATCTCTTGGAATAATCAAAATTTGGATTCACAAAAATTTAGGGCTGGAAGATAATCCAACTAATTTTATACACAAAGAAATTGAGAGAGTGCTCACTTTGGCAGCACATATACTAAAAATTGGAACAATACAGAGAAGATTAGCAAATAAAATTTTTAAAAAGAAAAAAAAAGAAATTCAGAGTCTTAGAGATTAAAAACCTTTACCAAAAATATAATCCTTTAATGCACTGAAGCTATATATTAGCTAATAATTTATCAGAGAATCAAAATTGAAAGAGTTATCTACATATCTGATAGTAAAAGTAGGGCATTCATTTTGAGCTGTTTTTCTAGAAGAGAGACACCCAGAGATCACTAACTATTCAGTTTCTTGGCCAGCATCCCTTTGTAACCAGTGGCATACAAAGGCAAAGTAGCTAATAATTTAGGAGTATACCTATAGCCATAAAAAATCATCCATATGAGAACAATGCTTTAAACAAATGAACTCATCATATTTGACTTTCATTTTTGTGAAAAAGTTTCAGTCATCATTAATAATTCACACGATGCACATTAAAAATACTCATACATTTTCTTATAAAAAATATATACCTACAAAGTGAAATGTTTCTAAATATTTTCATACCAAACCATAATCAAAGAATCAATATGGCTACAGTATTAATTTCTTTACAATTCCACTATGGTCATCAATAATTAAAATGGTCTTTTGTCAAATAGTATTTTGTAGCCTTTAAGCATATTTCTTAGATTTTCAAACAAAAGCAAACCCACCATTCTTATAGAACAAATAAGTTTCTCTTCTCTCTCCCACACACAAATTCCATTCAAATTTTTCTATTTTTAGTTATGTTATACCTGCTATGATTTCCATAAATCATAACCAAGACAGCATCATATAAAACGAGTACAAAGTTCTCAGTATGAGTTATATTTCATATGTAAATCATATATATATATATCATATATAAGATTCCAGAAAGAAAAGTTATTAGTACTCTGAAGAAACCTTTTTTTCTGAAAAGACAAACCTCTTTCACGACCATCTTCTAAGGATATCTTAAAAATCAGTTTAGCACATCTAATGACGTACCTAAGGAACCCATGGTCTGTTGACTATTTGGTGGTATGTTCTCCTTGGCCATAGAGATTAATATTTTACTGTTTTCAGAAAGTTTCTCTGATGCCTTTCCCTGAAAGAGACATAATATTTACAAAAGGGGGAAAAAAACCCACAAAATATGCAATTAATGTCAAAGCTTTGATTAAACAGCTTGATGAAATTACATGGTACATCATAGAAGAAATTTAAGTATAAGGGCTTGAGGAATTAACTAAAGGTATTTAAATATTGTAATAAATATTCTAATGTTTAACTCATTCACTTATCAACAAATATTCACTATATTCCTATTAAGTGCCAAGCATTTTACCAGGTATTAGAAATACATGAGTAAAAATAATTTAAGAATTTCTGCCATCAAGGAGCTTATAAGCTATTGGGGGTACACGTAATAAACCTAATACATGATTAGATTAAGTGATATGTAGAGTGTGGCATGGAGGGGCTATGGAAAAAAAATTAAGCAAGTTAAGGATGCCCAAAAATGCTGATGGAAGGACTGCAAGGCCTGACTGTGCAAATGATAACTCATACTAAGACTTAAAGATTATTTAAGTACTAATTAATATTAGAGATTATAATAAAACTGTATTTAAAGCTATGTACTCCAACCTATGTAACTCCAAACACTGTAAGCTGGTCCTAACTACTGGAGAGTGGTTAAGAGATAGACTCTGGAACTAGATGAAGGTTCCTGGGAATCCACCACTGCATCTACCTGACAAATTACCTAATCCCTTTGAGCTTTGCTTTTTTGATCTATATATAAAACAAAAAAAATTCACCTACTTCACAGGGACATTATGATTAAATGATATATGTAATGTCATTCGCACAACTCATTATACATGGCAGATTATGAAAGAAAGGCAACCTAATATGGTCAGAGAACAAGCACTGGAGCTGGGCTGCCAGGGATCAAAACTTAATTCTCCCAACTCTATCATCTTACTCTCATGACTTCACTTGCCTCAGTTTACTCATCTGGAACATTACAATAACAGCACTTATCTCATAGATTACTGTAAAATATAACCTCTAAGACTATGCCTTGTCCACAGTTAGCACTCAATAAATGTTAGCTATGTGAGTAAAATTACTTTTTAATTAGGGTGTCCATATTATTTATCATCTCCACCAGGATACAATTGTCCAGGACAAATGCTAAACCAGATTATGACACTGGACAACAGGTAAATCACGATTGTCTTGGGCAAACTAATATATACGGTTACTCTCATTATGATGAACTGTAAGGCAAAAATTAATCTATATGCTATATCTTATTACATACACTGAGCCCTGAAAGAAGGTGCTACATCTGTCTAGATTAGCGTTGTATTCTCAGAGCTTAGCACAGTACCTAGCACAATCTCAGTAAGTATTTGTTTTTGAACTCCTGACCTTGAGCGATCCGCCTGGCTCAGCCTCCCGGAGTGCTAAGATTACAGGCGTGAGCCACCGGCCGGCCTCAGTAAGTATTTGTTAAATGGATAAGTTACTTTCACTAAAACAAGGAAAGCTTTAAGAAAGCTTTACATTGTTTTCAGATACAATCATTTTAAGAAACTTATGTTCTGAAAAGCAAATGGTATCGTGTTTTCCCGAAAATAAGACTTACCCATAAAATAAGCCCTAACAGGATTTCTAAGCATTTGTGCAATATAAGCCCGAAAATAAGACCTAGTGATGGGCGTGGCTACGCAGCATATCTGCACAACCCATGCATTTCGTCGCGGAGCGGTAAAGATGATGAGCAGCCCTTCGCATCTGCCCCATCGTGACAGCTACTATCCCAGAGGTGACCAGAAAGGTTCGAGTAGCCCCACCAACAAGGTCGGCTCCCCCTGTCAGGTCTTGGCTATCCTGTCAGTGCTGCAAGTTGAGGCTTTGAGGGGAAAATAACACATCCCCTGAAAATAAGCCCTAGGGTGTCTTATTGAGGAAAAATAAATATAAGACCCTGTCTTATCTTCGGGGAAACATGGTACAAAATAAATTACCCTAATAAATTTACTTTTGTAGATTTCAAAAATATTTTTTAACTGATTCATTAAATTGAATCTTCTCACATAGAATATGATAACTTGCTTTTGTGTCTGTTCTGTTTATAGTCTGTAAGTTCTTTGTACTAAAACTGGTCTCCTAATCATTTTATGAAGCAAAAAATTGTTCACTAAAACTCTAACAAGAGAGAAAAGAAACACTGAGATACAAAATACCACAGAAGAAAAAGTGCATTCAAAATCACTGAAATCTTGTCTGGAGTCAGGCTCTCAGAGTTAGAATGACAGCACAGCCAAACTGAAGTATGAAAAATAATATTCTTACTCACAGTAGTAGTAAACTTCACAGACAATTTTAAGGAAACGAGTTGGAAGGAAATTATTAACTTTACCTTCATTTCCAAGTAAGGTGGATCACTTTCCAATTCTGCTTTGTCTTTGGCCAATTTGGCTTTTCGTTCTTCAATAAATTCATCCAAATTATCAGCCATTTTGCAGATTCTTGAAAAAAAAATCTTGAATGAGCACAACTAGATCACAGTATTGTTAGCCTAATTATTAACATTCACATTTACACCACATATTTAGTATTAAATCTCACTAAATTGAGAACTTCAAACTTAAGCTTGATCATAAATATGCTTGCCTACTTTCCCAATTCCCCTAAAAACTACAATATACTTTAAAATACCTGAAAAGAAATAAAAACAATCGAGGCTAGAGTCACGCTTGGGTATTGGTTATTGCCTTAGTGTGCTACAGTCCTCAAAGAGTAACTGCTGACCCTATTCATGGCTGTGGTCCTCATGGCACAATCACCAGGTTAGTAACATCCTTCAAATTGACCTGTGCAACTGTCAGACTCAATTATATCCACAAATTAAGGAATGATAGGTTTTGATTAGTTCTTTAGAAGACCTTTATTATAGGAATGTGTAGATTTTCCAGACAATGCTATCAAGTGACTTGAATTTTACTCTTCGCATTGCCTCTCTCTTCCTGACTGATCCTGGTTCTATGAAATAAAGCTAACCTTTTTCCAAAAAAAAGAAAGAAAAACAAACTACTACTACCACCATCTGTACACCCCACCCCACCCCCAAAAAAAACCATAAACAAAAAAAAACCCTTTAATCTTTAAGGCAAAAACACTTATTCCCCAAAAAAGTTTGTTTAACTATTTGGAGATAATTTCTAACATAGAAAAGTTACAAGAATAAGAATACCTAGATAGCCTTTACTAAATGCCTATTGTTAAGATTTTGCCCCACTTGCTTTATCCTTTGTGCACACAAGACCATTCTATCCATACAAACACAATTTTTTCTAAAATTATTCAGAGGGTAAATTATATATATCATAGCTCTTTGCCTCTAAACTCTTCAGCGTGTATGTCTTAAGAACTAGGTTATTGTCTTACATAACCTCAATATAATTATCAACTTCTGTAACACTGATTTTTTAATCTAATCTATTGTCCATATTCCAATCTTGTCAACTGACTTCAATAGTGGCCTTCGTAGCATATTTTTTTCTCTGTCCAGTTCAGGATCCCATCTAGGTTAGGTATTAGATATCACTGTTATGTATCTTTAGCCTTCTTTAATTTGAAACATCATCACACTCTTTTTTTGTCTTTCATGACATCAATAGTTTTTAATATAATCTATCTACTACCAACCCTTTTTAATGAAACATTCTTCATCTGGGGTTTGCCTGATGTATCTTCATGACTAAATTCAGGTTAAACATTCTCAGCAGAAATACTACTTAGGTGACGTGTCTTTCTCAAGGTGTCCCCAATAAAGGCACATGATATCCACCTGCCCCTCATTAGTGATGTTATTTTTAATCACCTGGTCAAGATGTTGTCTGATTTCAGAACTATTGTTCCCTTGTATTATAACAATAAGCAGACTGTAAGGAGATACTTTTAGACCATGCAACTATCCTACTCTTTGATTCTAGATGGCTACAAAATGCTAATTTTCCAATTGCACCATCCCTACACATTCATTTACCAGCCGGCACTTATTTATCATCCCATTTTAAGGAAGAACATTAACTTCATCCCCATTTATATGCTGGCATATTACTAATGTGGAATCATGAATTCCTTTTTTTTTCAAGAAGCCCTGGAATTGTTTTCAAATTCTTAAGCTGTTTTAATTATGAAATAATTTATATACCATAAAATTCATCCACTTTCATAAACAGCTACGTGAGTTTTCAAGTATCACCATAATCATGTTTTGTAATGCATCGGTCACCCCAAGAAATTCCCTCATGTCCTTCTGTAGTCACTCCCCACTCCCACTCCCAACTCAGGAGCTACCAATTGCTTTTCTGTCTCTACAGTTTGCCTAATCCAGAAATTTCATCTAGATGGATCATACAATATGTAGCCTTTTGTATGGCTTCTTACTTAACATAATGGTTCTGAGATTCATCTTTGTAGTTGCATCTATGAATAAGCAGTTTGTTTTCTTATTGCTTATTATTAATAGTAGTCCATTGTATGAAAATACCACATTTTGTTTATTCACCTATTGCTGGACATTTGGGTTGTTTCCATTTTTTGCTTATTTATAAATAATGCTGCTATAAACATTCATGTACAGGTTTTTGTATGGACACATTTTCAATTCTTTTCTATATATACCTAAGGGTAGAATTGGTGGGTCCCGTGAATTCTGTTCAACATTTTGAGGAACTGCTAAACTGTTCCTCAAAGTATAAAATGGTTGTACCATTTTACATTCCAACATATGAGATGTTGTAATGTGGGCTGTGTATGAAGGTTGCAATTTATACACATCCTCATAAAAGCTTTGCATTTTCAGTCTTTTTGATCTTAGTCTTTCTACTGGGTGTGTAGTATCTCTCTGAGGTTTTAATTTGCATTTCTCTAATTACTATAATGTTGAGCAACTTTTCATATTACTTGCCATCCATATATTCATACATATAATCGCTGGTAAAGTGTCTATTCAAATCTTTAACCCATTTTAAAAATTAGTTTGTTTTCTTACGATTGAATTGTAAGATTCTTTATACTTAATACAAGTCCTTTATCAAACATGTTTTGTAAATATTTTTTCCCAATCTGTGGTTTGTAAGTTTTCTTAATGACATCCTTTTAATAGCAAAATTTTTAATTTGTATCAAGTCTAATTTATGAATTTTTCATCAAGTTTTGATCAATTATTTGTGCTTTTTGTGTCATATCTAAAAAAAATCTTTGCTATCCCAAGATCACAAATATTTTCTTCTATGCTTTCTTTTAGACTTTTTTTTTTTTTACAGTTTTCTTTCTCACATGTAAGTCTATGCTCCACTTAAAGTAAATTTTTGCAAGTAGTATAAAGGTCAAGGTTCGATTTTTTGCATATGAATATAGGTTATTCTACCACCATTTATTTGAAAAGATTATACTTTCCTCATTCAACCTTAATTTTTAAAAATGTATTTCCAAAACACATGAAATTTAGTGTCTAATTGGGTATGTAGCAAGAAAGAAGGAGCCACTAATGATTAAAGTTTTAAGGCCTAGAAGCTAAATGTAGATGGAATCCTGGATACAAATAAGTTGGAACACAGCTGGTTTGGAAAGGTTTGGTTTATACATGCTAAGCTGGAGCTAGTAAGACATGCTAATGGAAATTTCCGGCAGATGGTTAGAAATTCAAGGAAATGAACCACATTACAGATGTTTAACCACTTCGGTACGGCGCTCACCGGCTGCGAAACCTTGCCCACAGCCGGCACTCACAGTCAGCATGGTAGTTTGTGCTGTGCATTGATGACGAATCCGTTTTGCTCTTTGTGATGAGGAAAGCTTTAGAGCACTGAAAGCCTGTTTTACTTTACAGGCAGCTTTAGGAAAATAACTATAACAACTCCTACTAAGGACTTGTTAAAAGGTCACAGATTCGTAGTAACTTATTAGCTGAACGTACACACTGCAACTACAGAGATAAAAGCTGTAAAAGTCAAAGCTTTTGGCTGTCGACTAAAGTCGACACTCATACTGAAGTGGTTAAGAGTTAACTATGCATTTTAAGATAATAGTTGAAGCCATAGTAAATGAACTCACGCAGGGAAAAAGAGAAATGACCCAGAACTAAACACCGGGCAATGTTCACTTATAAGGGTGACAGAAGAATTAAGGCTGGAAAAATACAAAAATAATTAAAACAAGGATATAAAGAAAACCCAGTCAGCATAATTAATGGAGGAAAGAGATACAAGAAAGGCAAAGACCACCAGGAACAATACTTAATATTACTAGGTATTTTTCCCCCAGTCGTCATTTATAGTATGCAGATGATAAAGAGTTTTCAGGAAAATAGTTTAACTGAAAAACCTGGATTTGAAATCCATTTCCATCACTTTAGTGACCTCCAGTATGTTCCTTAACCTCTCTATTGCCTCAGTCTCCTCATCTAAAAAATGGAAATACTATCTACTGCAGAGTTATGAACAGAAACCAAAATAATGCATATAAAATATAAAATAGAACCTAACACTTAGAAATCTATAAATCAGTTATTTTATTATTATATTTTCACAGTCTTTGGATGTACATTATCATTTAAAAACAAAGCCACCAAACAGATGGTATGCTGGGATTTAAATCACTAGATGATACTTGGTTATCATAATCCAAACCAACATCTCTTAATCTTAAACTTTGCCTCTATGTGCTTATCATATAGATAGAAATATAAGCAAACCAAAACATAACCATTTTGCTAAGTCTGGGAAAATCCTAAAAACAGAGCAGACCCAGTAAGAACTGAGTATGCCTGATCTCTTCTCCCAGTCTCATCAATCACCAAATGATGGGAAAATGTTGCTCCTATCCTTTTCCCTCTCTAGGAGTGGAGTGCAAATTTCCTCCCCACTATGGAAGCATGAGAAACAGAAAATGTCTCCCCTCTCCTAAGGTAGGACATTGTGCTAGATGTGAGGTGGATCAAAAGAACAAAACATAATCCTTGTTCTCAAATTTGGCCAAGATAATGCCCCCTGCCACACTGGATCACAGTCTAGCCAGACTGGGGTTTAGGAGTTGAATGTGACATACCCACAAAGGATCCGCTGGAGATATCAAGGAAACATGTTGAATATGTCTAGAACTAAGAATAGAATCCAGGCTGGAAATACGATTTTGCAGTGTTTAAAATAATCACTAAAGCTGTGGGAGTAGAGTTTTGCCTGGAAAAAGAGACTCTAGAGTAGGAGAACAGGACCTAAGACAGAATCTCAGGGAGTGGTAACATATGGGGTTGAGGGAGAAGCCTGGGAAAGAGCCTCGGAAGAGAGGGAAGGATAAAGTGACCAGGACAATGTTTCTCACTTCTCAACCATCCAGAGATATTTCCACCAAATGAAAGATTTTTAATCTTTCTCCTGGCAGACGACATCCACACAAGCAACTGACTCTCTCAAGTACACCCAAATTTTGACAAATCCCCCTAAATGTTGCTATGAAGTAAATACTGTTGCTGGGAGAAGAGAGGAAGGTTGGGGGACAGGACATAAAGAAAGCATAAATAAATATATAAAATCATGTTGAAATCTTTTAGGAGCTATTAATAATATATCATAAATGGTGACTAAGCATAGTAGTGTAAATTAGATGGCCTTTGGGTTATCCAAAATTGACAAAACACTTGCTCAAAAACACCTTTGTCTGCCACCCAGGAAAGCACCTCAGAATGTAAATCAGAATTACATTAAAAAGATAATCTGAAATCTGCTCAAATGTGTAATAGTTAAATCACATTTGTCTGAAAACTTCATTTGAGAAAACCTGTACTTAAAGTATCCGGTTTTGGCTGGGTGCAGTGGCTCACACCTGCAATACTAGCACTCTGGGAGGTCTGGAGGATCACTTGAGGTCTGGAGTTCAAGACCAGCCTGAGCAAGAGCGAGACCCCCATCTCTACTAGAAAAAAAAACCAACAAAAACATCAGCCAGAAAACTAAAAATAGAAAACATTAGCCAGGCGTGGTGGCCTACGCCTGTAGTCCCAGCTACTCGGGAGGCTGAGGCAGAAGGATTGCCTGAGCCCAGGAGTTTGAGGTTGCTGTGAGCTAGGCTGACGCCATGGAACTCTAGCCCTGGCAACAGAGTGAGACTTTTGTCTCACAAAAATAAAAATAAAAAATAAAGTATCCTGTTTCAATTTACCTTGTCTAAACTCACCTTCTCCCTCCCAGAAGGTGCAGCAGGAGACCCAAAACTTGACCCCTGTGGAACATTTCAACAGGTATTAACACACTGCCACACTAGAAAAAAATTTTTTTCCTTGGGGCCACGGTGTTTTATTACAAAAATAGAATGAAAACTTCGAAAACAAAACAATCCTTTCTAATTTAATGAAAAATGTGTTATTTTTAATGTTTTCTGTGTCAAGAGGTATGGTAAATAAAGTAAAGATATGTGTGAGTTACATATGCTTCACGGTGCCCCGAGCTCAAAACTAGAGTGAGTTAAATACAACTCACATGGTAGTTAATGTGTTAATCACTAGAAAGGCAGTAACCTCCTAGCCAGAAGAATGACACGGAGAAAAGCAAGCATCCTAACACTTTGCATGGAATTCCTTTTTGCTTGACAACCATTTCAAGTCATTCTTTCATATAAAATAGAACCTCTCTAAGAATAATTCGCTTTTTACAAACTCATATTGGTTGCTTTTAGACCCTTGCATTTTCCAAAGTGTTTGGAAACTAAGTGGTGGAGCACTTTAGGATTTAGTCTTCCTTGAAATCCGAGTTAAGCATCTTAACCCCACAATCCTGAGAGCCAGCCTTTCTCAAAAGATGAGTCCCATTACTAACATTTACTGAAAACTGGATTCAAATCCCAGATAAGAATTCTAAAATCAAGGCAGTTAGAAGAGTTTCAAGCTCAAGGAGCCTGGCACTCACAGGAGAAAAGTAAGATAATAATAGCACCGAGCCATGGGGACGATTAAATAAATTTTACTTGCAAAGAACAGCGCTGGGAAGAGGGTCTTGGCACACAAGCACTCAAATGTTAAATAATAACCAGCACCGAGGAGGAGGAAAGACGCCCGGGGAGGGCCAGCGGAGCAGCTGGGGCCCGTTAAGGCGCACGGAACGGAGGCTTAGCTAGTCTCCCGGCGCTGGGGCGGCTGACTCTTTAGGAAGCGTCAACGCGTTGTCAGGCAACCGGCTCTCAACATACCGGAGGCAGCGGCGACAGTGGTGGCCCGGGACTTCGGACCGCGTAACCAGGTCACCGCCCCTAGCCCCGCGGCTGCGAGACCCCCACCCACACGGAACTCCCGCCCCAACCCCCATAAGCACGCCACCACCGCCTGCCTAGCGGCCGCGAGACCCCCAACCCTCCAACCTCGGAACTTGAGCACCTCCCCCGTCCCGCCCAGCAACCACAAGACCCTCCACCGAGAAGAAACGCAGCCCCAGCCCCTGTAGCTCCAGCACGGCCGCCAGCCCGGGCTGCCCCGAGATCTCCACCCCCAGGGAGCCCCTGCCCCTGCCCCCAACTCGGGGCCGCGAATGCAGCCCTGGGACCCCCCCACCCCATCCAGGCCACACCCTGCCAGGCATGCTCTCCACCCGCAGCCAACGGACTCTTACTTAAGAAAGCGGGCTCGAGGCTGGGGAAACACACCGCGCTCTAGCGAGGCTCTTAGCGGTCCGAAAGGCGGCAGCGGCTACTCAAGCGGGAACAGTGTGACAGACAGCCAGGCCCCGGCTCCGCCTCTCAGGCCGAGCCCTCCGCCCGCCCTTCGCCAACTGCCGGGCACAGTCCCGCCCCCACTGCGGCCGAACGGGGAGGGCAGCGGCGGAGGGCGCCCCCTACCGTCCCGGAGGCCGCATAGCGCCCAGCTGCTAGCCGGGCTCGCCTGCACTCTGGCTGGTGACTCCGCAAACTCTCCACCTGCTGCGCCCGGGGACTGTTAAGCTGTGGGAGCCACTTGTCGGGCTAAATCGATTCCAGCCCCCTCAAACCCCTCCATGCACCGGCAGAAATGGGAAGAGTGCCAGAGCCTGGAAAGAAAAAAGGGGAGGAGTGGCAGTAGCATACCTCTCAGGACATTACTCCTAGCTCAGGAATCTGGTCAACATTGAGTCCTAGGCTTCATTACCATTTTCAACATGTTATTCACTTCACCCCAATATTGAACGACATATGCTACCACTAAAAAAGAGATCTCCAGCTTTCCAAGAGAATGGAACTGAGGGTAGTATTATATTCTAAGAGCCCTAATTTATCCTAAATTATTTCATAAGGTGGTTTTAAAGGCAAATTTTCTTCAGCTGAAAGTCAGTGTCAAAACCACAGGCTGTAGTGTGGATTCGATAATTCTAATGTTTTTGTTTTAACTATCACGCACCACACTAATAATGAAGGATACAATGCAAAGGGAGGGTAGTGTCCTGAACTCTTAAGCTTACAGTAAAAGGGAAAATTTCATTGTAAACAATACGTTATTACAATGCATCCTAACTATTATAATTGCACCTACAGAGACTTAGAGACTCAGAGGAAAGAATGGTTACCGGAGACAGTCAAGAAACAGTTCATGGTAGATCTCTTTGAACAGCATTTTTAAAGATTAATATGAGCGCTCAAAATGCATGCAGACCTCATACGCAAAGTCAAAGTAAAGCTATTGGTATTGCTAGAATAAAAAGTTTCAGGGGGGACTAAGAGGTGAGTCTAAATAGGTGCATACAGACAAGACCGTGTTATTAAGAGATGTGATGCTATTTCTTTTTTGTTTCAGCTAAAAGTTTATTGAACACCTATGGTAGGTGTTAGGGATAAAACGAAGAACAGAGACGTGTGTCTTGAAACTGTCGACTTTAAATCACGAGACCTACACTGGAAATTCGTAAGGGTGATGTTTGCACTAAACCAGACTACACAACTAGGCACTATATTTACGTAACAAAACTGCATTTGTACTCCCTAAATCTCTAAAATTTTTAAAAATTATTTTTAATTTTAAAAATAAGATCTATAAATCTAGAAAATGAGAACTTTGTTATAAAGGAGTATATCCTGTAGGCTGGAAAACGGAGCCTCCGGCCAAAAAGTGAAAGCACTTTAGAGAAAAAAAGGGAGAGGCTGAGATTTATGCCCAGTGAAATTTAGACCCTTGTGTGGATGGAAGGATGGGACGAAGAGGAAAGAAGACCTAAAACATGTAAACTAACAAATGAAATAATTAAACATCGTTTTAACTGCAGGATAAAAACAAGTCGCGAAGATTACTCCTTGGGGACAAAGGCGGTTCACAGCAACTCTGAATATTTAACTGTAACCTATTATAAAAGCTGAGTACTATTTAGTCAAACCAGAAGTCTAGTTAAATTATTTGAAAAAAAAAAAAGCCGAGTACTAGATATTTTCAGAACACTAATGACACATAATACATACACAGACGTTAACTTTTACAAACACGCCAAAAGGCATAACCATAACAATCCCCGGAACGCTAGAGAACTCCCATCTGAAACCGAAGTGCCAAGCCACCACGAGCCTGCAGGATTTTACGCATGTGCAGTTAGTCATCTTAAAGTAAAATTGGATGCCATGTTTATCTGTCCTTTATCCAACCTCCAGAACTACTTAGAGCTCAGTTTTTCCACAGAGAGCCTTATTTTTAAGTCGTTCAGCAAACTTATTTAACGTACCTATCCCCACACAAAAACACCGTTTTTCCCCATCTCATTCTTAAGGCTCCACCCACCTTTAATATGGCGGAGGCCGAGCCTGCGCAGTACAAACTGGGAAGGCTAATTCCAGTTTCTGGCACAACCTTAACAGTCCCTACTTCCGGTGCGGAAGACTATACCATTGCCATACTTGCTCATTGTATTTGTCCTAATTCATATATATAATGTTCCGAGACAAGATGTTCTCATTTAAGCCACAAGAAGATTCCTCTCTCCCTAACTATTACTGTAACTGCTGTTTATATCTTTGCGTCTTCAAAGGGCCCCTGTCTTCGCCAAATGGTCTGTACCAACTTCATCTCCGGTTCTAGGTGTCATGGCTGCCTCGAGAGGCTAGTAAGAGTTTCCACCTGTGGTGGGAAGAGTCCGAAGCCTACAACTGCAAACCTAGCGAGGGAAAGTTCCGTCTTGGTTGTGGAGGCGACAACTTCTCCGATTCCTCGGCGATGGCGGCGTCCGGGAGCGGTATGGCCCAGAAAACCTGGGAATTGGCCAACAACATGCAGGAAGCTCAGAGTATCGATGAAATCTACAAATACGACAAGAAACAGCAGCAAGAAATCCTGGCGGCGAAGCCCTGGACTAAGGAGTGAGGAGGTCCCTGGCAAGACGCAGGGGAGGGAAGGGATGGCGGGAGTTTAAGAGACCCAGAGGTGGGAGTTGAAAGGGGGTGAAGAGCTTGTGTTTTCACCGGCGGGGAGGGGGAACACTATGCCCCTGAGGGATTTCGGTCTACCTTTATCCCTGCAATTATAGTCTAAGCCCCTCCGCTGAGGCCTGCTTAGACTCCCCTTTCTGTATCTTTAACCCATTTGTCTCCAGAGGATGTAAGGGGAGAACAAGAGGTATTTTAGGTTGTCACTTGGGAACATCCATATTGTCATATGTGCTACACACTCTGCCTTGAACCTGGTGCTAACATACACTTTATTGGGACCCTCGGCTGATCCCAGACCGAGGACTGCAGATGTTTTCAGAAATCGAGTCTGCAGCCCAAGGGTCTTCAAAATAGTTATGAGCTAGCTATTTGGGAGGCTGAGGCGGGAGGAACGCTTGAGCCCGGTAGTTCCAGACTGCAGGGAGCTAAGATCACGCCACTGCACTCTAGCCTGGGCAACAGAGTGAGGCCCTATCTTTAATAAAAGAAAAGAAAATAGGTATGAACCATCTATAAGACACCTATAATAGTTTTTAATTGCTGGTAACTATTTCAGACACATACTGAGGCTTTACCCGGTCTATAAAATGTTACTCCACCAGTACACATAAGCCAGAAATTATAAAAATAGAGCTTAAGGCTTTTTGCCCTTAGCAAAATCCATTTATCCCTGGGAGTGATGACAAGTCGAGGATCTTTACCCCGTAATATTTACCCTTTCCTGAAAGCAGGTTTTGTTAGGGAGAGAGTATAAATGAGCACAAAAGCTAATGGTGCAATATTAGGTCATTAAATATGAAATGTCCGATTTCAAATTAAAAGTTTAGTTTATTATATCTCAAGCAGTACAGTTAATCAAAATATGCACTTGAACTATGGACACAGTTTTGCCATCTTAATGGTAGCTTGCTTTTGCCAGCAGCAAAGAAACTTGGAGAGCAAGTGGCGATGAATTCGCAAAAGGCATTTTCTACAGCTTGTTGAGAATTGAATATTTTTCCTTGCAAGAAGTGGTCCAAAGCCTGGGAGATGTGGTAGTCAGTTGGTGCAAGGTCTGGTGAATATGGTGGATGACAGAGAGTTTCCAAGTCCAGCTTCTATAGTTTGAGCAGTATTGTTCTTTGCAACATGTGGTCTTTCAAGAGGATTGGCCTGTCTCTATCGAACAATCTTGGCTGCTTAATGGCAAGCATTCTCATCATTTCGACCAAGTAGTTACAGTGGACATCTACTATAATCAACTGACCTGCTTTTATGAAGCCATAGTGGATAATACCAGTACTGGACCACCAGACACCATTAGGTTTTTTTGAGGAATATTCAGTTTTGGACTGTGTTTCAGCCTTCATCTTTATCCAGCCAATGTGCCAAACGCTTGCAATTGTCAAAAAAAAATCCATTTTTTATCACATGTAACAATACGGTGTAGAAATGGTTCGCCTTTATGTTATGACAGCAAAGAAAGGCAAGCTTCGAGACAGTCGTTTAATTCATGTAGTACCTATCTATCCAGCTTCTTTACCTTGCCCATTTGTTTCAAATAGTCCAATATTGTTAACTAGTAATGTCAAACCTTGCTGCTAATTCACACATAGGTTGAGATGGATTCACTTCCACTACAGCTTTCAGCTCATCATTATCCACCTCGGTCTCAGGTCACCCATGTTGCTCATTTTCAAGATTAAAATCACCTGAATGGAACTTCTCACAAACCATCGACCTACTCTGCATTCATTAGCTACATCCTTCCCAAACACTTCATTGATACTTCAAGCTGTCTGTGCTGCATTGGTTCTACAAAACTCATATTCGAAAATAACTCGAATTTTTTACTTATCCATGGTTTTACAAACAGTGCTCTAAAAAAAATATGAAAGATAATCATAAGCCAAACTGTGGATGTACCTTCACAATAAGACGAGAAGTGTCAAAGTGAAATGTCAGAGATATCAACTGTCAAACTTAGTACTTAAGGATGTCGGACATTTCATACTTAATAACCTAATAGTGCTGTGGTCAAGAACAGCACATACTTCATCTGCTTCAGTTTTTTTATACGGCTAGCATTAACTGCCATCCTTCAGATTCACAATAGTTACTGAGTACTTGGTATTAGCCAAGCACCTAGCTTTCCACATGTCATTTAATCTTCATGACAACACAATACTGTGTTTTCATTCTTTTTTTTTTTTCTTTTTTTGCAAATAAGGAAACAAGCAAATACATTAAGTAACTTACCTCATGATCACACTAAGGCAATGAACTCTTAAGTGAGCAATAATCAAACCTAAGATCTAATCTCACAACTGTCACTAACTTGTTGATTTACCTTAAATTTACTTACCCATCTTCATTCATCTGTAAAATGGAAATAAGACCTACTTATTGGTGATGTTGTAAAGATTAGATGAGGCGATGTATAAAAGATCTAGAATGTATACAGTAGGAGCACAGTAACTTGTCTTTTTTTTCCCCAGTAAAGGGGGGAATCATGATTTCAATTCACGTCTTGACTTCCAGAGTCTACAATTTTCAGCTTGTGGTTGAAATTTGACAAAACTTAAGAATTAAACTTGGATACTTTCTGAGGGCAGACATCTAAAAAGGCTTCTCAGAGACATTGACTGACTATACAGGTCAGTTAAGTTGCCTGGTTGTTTACTTCTTTAGCAGGCTGTGCATTTCAAGTGGTCTGTTAAATATCTGGAAACTATCAATCTGCCTCACTCTCTAATTGTGGCTCTAATTATATTCATCCTAGTTGTCTTGGGCTATATCAGTAAGACAAAATGTAATTTTATTCAAGAGTTTAGACATATCCACCCATGAAAAACTCTGAAATACTGATCTACTTTTAAGGCTGATATCACAGAGGGAAGCCACACCCTTCAACACACTGTTGTTTGAGAGTACCATTAAGAGACAGGTTAATAATGCTAATATCAGCTAGCATTTACTTAGGTTTTAATATGTACAAGGCACTAAGCTAAGCACTTTACATACATTATTTCATTTACTTTATTTCATCCTAGCAACAACTATGAAATATCTCTATTTACAGATGAGGAAACTGAGGCACAGACACTAAGTGGTTGTCCAATGCCACAGTTAGGGAATAGCAGTGCGGAGATTCAGACCTACGCAGATGGAAACCAGAACCCACATTCTTAACCATTAGGCCAGAAAGTTAGGCCTAAGAACAGGCACAACCATTCAAACACAATCAGAATCAGAGATTTGGTGATTCCAAATTAATGGAGAAAAAGTCTATTGAACTGGTCTTTTATTCCCTTATTTGAAGAGTGTATTAAAAAAAACAAACTACTTCAGATTTTTCCCCTCCCCCAAGGGGAAATTCTTTGCAGGACTATGACATATTTATTATTTCCAGTCCCCTGCAGGAACTCTGCCTTTTTCTACTTTCTTTTCTTCCCACATTCTACACTTCCCTTCCATCACTGTAAATTCCTACAGTACTTTATTATCTTCACAAAAACTGTCTTTTGAAATTGTAATTTATATAAGAAATTTAATTACACCATGATTTTGTTTTGTAGTCACCATTACTTTAAGTACTGCAAAATCTCAGCATTGGCTCTACTGAAAATGGTGATGCATGCCAGATCAGGAGGCAACTTGGAAGTGATGGGTTTGATGCTAGGCAAGGTGGATGGTGAAACCATGATCATTATGGACAGTTTTGCTTTGCCTGTAGAGGGCACTGAAACCCGAGTAAACGCTCAGGCTGCTGCATATGAGTACATGGCCGCATACATAGAAAACGCCAAACAGGTAAAAAATGGTTTAGTAACTACAAGTTAGAGTCTCAAGGTGACTTTTGAGTTTCTAAACTTAAAATTATCCTCTTTACATGAAATTTTATATTTTAAATTTAGCAATTTCTATGTAAAATGTATGAGATTAAAAGCCTGATTTATAGTGTGGATTTTTTTTCAAATAAATTCTTATACTTATTATCCAGTGTGTGTTTAAAATCAAGTTTGGAGCTTCAGCCACATAGTGAGACCATGTCTCTACAAAAAGTTAAAAAAAAAAGCCAGGCATGGTGGCACGTGCCTGTACTCCCAGCTACTTGGGAGGCTGAGGCAGGAGGCTCACCTGAGTCCAGGAGTTTGAGGTTACAGTGAGCTATATGCCATTGCCCTCTAGCCTGGGTAACAGAGCAAGACCCCGTCTCTAAAAAAAAAATGTTTGGAAACAACCCAAATGTTCCTGAGTATAAAACTGGTTAAATAAATTATGGTACATCCATCAATGGACTATTAGGCAGGCTTTGGGGAAAAAAAAAAGGTAGCTATCTATATGTTGAGCTATACAGAGCAAACTCCAGAATGGTTTGTTGAGTGAAAAAGCAAAATGTAAAACACTGTTATGTGGTATGAGATTGTGTGTGTGTTTTTATTAATCTACATATGTGCACAGAATATTCTGTATGCAAAGAATACTCTCTGAGGGTAAGCAGTTGGCTATAGGGTTAACATGTAGGCTGAGAAACTGGATAGTTGAGGGGAAAGAGAAGGGAAAGAGACCGAAAACCCTTACAGTACCTTGTAAATTTTTTACTTTATACATGTATTATCTATTTTTAAAGTCCTTTTTTTTTTTAGCTTGAAAGCAGCATATGCTATAAACTATTCTGTATACTGTTTCTTTACCATAATGCTATATAAATAGACAAATGACAAGTGTCTCTAAGATAAAATAAGAACTTTAAGCTTCTTTGCACTTTTCATTTATTAGGTTGGCCGCCTTGAAAACGCAATTGGCTGGTATCACAGCCACCCTGGCTATGGCTGCTGGCTTTCTGGGATTGATGTTAGTACTCAGATGCTCAATCAGCAGTTCCAAGAACCATTTGTAGCAGTGGTGGTAAGTATTTTTAAAATTGGTTTTAATTAAATTCTTCATGAAGATTTACTAAAGCAAGTATACTGAGAAATAAAAACAAGGTGGTAAAGAGCAAGGCTCTGGTGTCAGTCTGCCTAGGTTTGAGTGTTAATTCTACCTCGTAGAAGCTGAGACTTTAAGTAAGTTATGTAACCTCTGTGCATCGCACTTCCCCTCTATAAAATAAGGGTAATCATAGCACCTATATCTTAGTGCCCAGCTCATCGTAGGCATCCAGTCAGTGTTCACTGAACTGAGTAGGCAGGAATTGCCAGAGTGGTTTTGTTATGCTCAATACTTTATTAATAGATGTAATCCAGGTTTCTATGAGGAAGGTAGAAATTGTTCACCTATTAAAAGGAAAAAAGAAAACTTAAAAAAAGATGAGCAAATCTTCACATAATATATCATAACTAAGTCTGATCTCTAACTTCTATACTTACCCATTTTATTGAACTTTTGTGGTTTCTTGGTTATTTTTTCTTATTTGGTTATTAAGTTATTGTGCATGTGTACATAGTGTTATATCTATATATTTGTAGGTTTATAATGTTTAAATAAAAGGAGACGTATAATGACTTTATATTCGCAGATATTAAACATGTCTTTCTTGTAGATTGATCCAACAAGAACAATATCTGCAGGGAAAGTGAATCTTGGCGCCTTTAGGACATACCCAAAGGTAATTTTTTTTTAAATTCATTTATTTTTTAGAGACAGAGTCTCACTATGTTGCCCAGGCTAGATTGCAGTGGCTGTTCACAGGCATGATCATAGTGCCCTACAGCTTTGAGCTCCTGGGTTCAGGCAATCCTCCTGCCTCAGCCTCCAGAGTAGCTACGAAAACAGGCATATGTGATAATTTTTAAAATTGTAAGTCCTTACAATTCTTTAAATTCCAAATATTTGACCTATTTCTAAAGATATCGCTATCTTTTTGTTAATCACACTTTAATAATACTTATAACAATAGCAGTCAAAGTATCATAAACTATCTCTAGCAAAAGATAATACATTTATGTTATACACTATTAATTTTACTGGAAAAGCAGTCTTTGTTTAATAATAAGTATCTGTGTGCCCATGGCATTCTGACAGTTACTAGAGAAACAACAAGCTAAATACACAGATCTATATCCCTTCCTGAGGGGAGCCTGCAATGTGTAATAGATATCAGAACAAAAGTATATCACTTAAGGAAAAGAAAAATAAATCTATGAGCCAGATGCAACTTGGAGCCACCAAGTGGGGTTGGGGGAGGGTGGAAGCAGTATTTTTTTTTTATTAGAATGTTTATGTTGAATATTTACCTCCCCAAAATTAATGATCCTATAAATAGAAAGTAACAGAAAATACAGTGTTTTTCTTATTTTATATATTTTTTAATCTTCTATTTTTTTTTTTTCCGTTTAGGGCTACAAACCTCCTGATGAAGGACCTTCTGAGTACCAGACTATCCCACTTAATAAAATAGAAGACTTTGGTGTACACTGCAAACAGTAAGTAACTAAAAAATTTATCTGACACCAAGATCATCATAAGAAACCTTAGATATCATCCAGTCCAGATCATTTATTTTACAGATGAGAAAAAAGGCTCAAACAAAATAATACCTTTTAACATAATAATAAAAAGACATAAATTTAGGCTAATGTTCAAATTTTTTTATTAATAATTGTTTTAATCTTTCATACAACCAGAACCATTTTCTCAATGTATAAAGATACTTGGTCCATATCATATTAACAATTGAGATATGTTTTGTTCAGGGCCAACCTGATACTAGCATGTCTGTAGCCCACAAAGTATCCAATTTCCACTTAGCAAAGATTCTTTCTAATCTTTCCAAAGTTAAAGAAGCCATACTAAATAAGTTAAAGTTATAAGTATAAAGCATAAGAAGCCATACTAAAATCTACTGAATTATATACTTTTTTAAAATGGTGAATTTTATGGTACATAAATTACATCTTAATTTTTTGAAATGTTAAGCCAATGGAAACAGTTTTCTCCACCTTCTAAATATATCTCACCACCTGTCTTACTATCACCTTCACCTAAGCTACTGCCATCTGGAGTGTGAACCATAGCACTAGCCTTCTAACTAGTCTTCCTACTTCTACCCTTCACCCCTCAAAAGTCTTTTCTTAAGCAGACTGATTCTGTTAAGATGTAAGGCAGGTCATGTTCCTCCTTTTCAGAATGACTTCCCATCTCACCAAGAATAATATCTATAGCCCTTATCATAAACCACACAACCTTGTATGATTGAGCCCCTACAATCTCTGTGAGCTCATCTCTTTTCACTGAAGTTTATGCTCTCTCCAGTCTACCCATATTGGCCTCCTCACGGTTTGTCAGTTTGTTAGATGTGCCAGGCAGCCTCATGCCTCAGGGATTTTGCACTTGCTGTTCCCTCTGCCTGGAACATTCTTCCTTATTTCCATTTGACTAACTGTCATTGAATATCTGTTTAAGGGTCATCTTAATAGAAAATGTTCATTGGTTTACCCTATCTAAACTAATACCTTCCTGTCACTCTATGTCCCCTTTCCCTGCTTTCTTTTTCTTCCTAGCACTTGTTACCATCTGATATATTTTTGCTTCCTTGTCATTGACCCCTTTAGAAGGTGAACTTCATGGGAACAGAATTATTCACTGCTGTATCCTTGCATTTAAAACAGGGCATGGGCTGGACACAGTGGGTCATGCCTGTAATCCCAGCACTTTGGGAGGCTGAGGCAGGAGGATAAATTGAGACCAGGAGTTTGAGACCAGCCTCAGTAACACAACAACACCTCACCGCTACAGAAAAATTTTAAAAATAAAATAATTAGAACAAATAAATATAAAACAGGGCATGACACATAGAAGGGTGAGCACCCAAAAAAAAGTTACTCAAATCAATAAAAGATTATCTAGTATCTCCTTTTCTCCATACCTCTTATTCATACTTCAAGGAATACTTTGGCTACCCATATGCTACTGCTTACTCTTATTTTTCTATTTGGAAATTCTTAGAAAATTCCAGAATTTCCAAAGTTGAGTTTTGAAATATATATGGTTTCCAGTCATCTCTGACATATTTCTGTAAAAATTCTATTTTTCAGTTAGAAGTTTAGGATTAATCATTTGGTTTACCCTATTGAAAAGAATTTAGGTGGGGATGCAGTAGCTCCCAGCATTCAGGGAGGCTGAGGCAAGAGGATCACTTAAGCTCAGGAGTTTGAGACCATCCTGAGCAAGAGTGAGACCCTGTCTCTACAAAAAAAGGAGTTTGAGGTTGAAGTGAGTTATGATGACACCACTGCCTTCTAGCTGGGGCAACAGAATGAGACTCTGTCTCAAAAAAAAAAAAAAAAAAAAGAATTTAAAACATTCCTGTTTGAGAGAATTGCTCCTAGGACTAGAAACACCTTTGCTGTGATACTTACTTTCATTTTTAGAGTAAGTCAATGTTTTCTCTTTTTTTGGAGACAGAGTCTTATCTTCAGAGTCTTGAAAATAAATGATTTCTTTTCATTGCAAATAGTTAATGAAACACGGTGCCAAGTTGAAAGAGAAGGGGTTTTACTGCTTAATATATCCATTTCTGATTTGATGATGAGCTATTATTTGCAGTTTATATCAGCTTTCAGTTTTTTCCTACCTTAAATCCCAGGTCATAATACACACTCTTTTTTTTGTTTGTTTGTTTGTTTGAGATGGGGTCTTGCTTTGTCACCCAGGCGGGAGTGCAGTGGTACAATCATAGCTCTTTGCAGTCTCAAATTCCTGGGCTCAAGCAATCCTCCTGCCTCAGCCTCCCTACTTGCTGGGACCACAGGCGTGTACCACCTCACCCTGCTAAATTTTTGAAATGCTTTTTTGGAGATGGTGTCCCACTATATTGCCCAGGCTGGTCATGAACTTGCTGGCCTCAGGCGATCCTCCACCTCGGCCTCCCAAGTTGCTGGGATTATAGTCATGAGCCACTGTGCCCACCTTAGTGACTAATATTTTAACTTTTAAAAACCTTGGCTGGGCGTGGTGGCTCATGCCTGTAATCCTAGCACTTTGGGAGGCCGAGGCGGGAGGATTGCTTGAGCTCAGGAGTTTGAGACCAGCCTGAGCAAGAGCGAGACCCCATCTCTACTATAAATAGAAAGAAATTAGCCAAACAACTAAAAATAGAAAAAATTAGCCCGGCACAGTGGCACGTGCCTGTAGTCCCAGCTACTTGGGAGGCTGAGGCAGGAGGATCGCTTGAGCCCAGGAGTTTGAGGTTGCTGTGAGCTAAGCTGATGCCACAGCACTCTAGCCCAGGCAAGAGAGTGAGACTCCTTCTCAAAAAAACATAAAAAACCTTAGTGGAAATGGGACACAAAATATTTTTTTAAATTATCTTGTATTTTATTAGTGTTATAAGCACATTGTTTAAAAAGTCAAATGATTCTATGAAACTTATAAAAACAGTAATCTTGTACCCTTCCCTTTCAGATCTCCCAGAGGCAGTCACTTAAATATAGCTATTCCTTTAAGTATTTACCCTCATATCTTCAAACAACATGCTGATAATGCCACTTCTTGATTTTCAGTTCTAGGCAGTATCTATTATTGACTTCCCATACAAAAGAGAATTTAACTCTATGAGTAATTTTGAATACTCTTCTTATTTTCAATTCTACTGAGATTTGCAGCTAATCTTTATATCAACCTACAGAATTAAAACAGTAATTACATGGAGGTGACCCATAAATTATAAAACATAAAAGTCTACTTTAGACCCTCAAGTTTGAGTTCCCTTACTTGTCATCTTTTATAAATCTTAATCTCTTTTGCTATACTCATCTTCTCCTTTTTTTCCCCTCACGTCTCAGGTATAACCCCTCCTTTCCAAAGCTGATCTTTTCACTTTAGTGCCTCCCCCCAGTTTTGCCTCCCCCCTTCTAACCGTTCCCTCCCTCCTGAAGCCTCACTTCTTAAATATCCTCCTAAATAGCTACAATCTGTATGTAAAAATAATGACTGAGGTTTTGTTAATAAACATATCTTTTTATAGCCTTTCTCTGTCTCTTACTAGCTATGTGTCTTTGAGCAAGGTCTTTAATCTCTCTAATGTTTCCTTGCTATAGAATGGAGATAATAAATCCTTTCTCATATTGTTGTAGGGAAGATTAAATCAGAATATATGTAAATCACTCAGGACATAATAGATGCTTAAGAAATATACTGTTCCACTTCTGCATTTTACTGGCTGCTTCCTTTTTGTCTTTAGACATGCACAAGTATCTTAATCTTGAAAAGACCTTCACTATTCTAGTATCTTCAATTTTTTATTATATTTTATTTCTTCACTGCTAAACTTTAATCAGCAGGCATTTTTTGTTGTGTCTACGAGTCTTTATCTTTTGCACACTAACCCCAAGTCTGAGCCTTTATCCCTTCCCATCTGCCCTGCTGCAGTGGCTTCCTTTGTGATATCCCTGCCTCCAGTTTGTCCCCTCTAACACATCCTGAGGGTACTGCCACAGTCGGCCTTTTAAAATACCCCTTTAGTTGTGTATCATTGCTCTGCTCAAACACCTTCCATGAGTCCCAGGTTTAAATTTGTTAGCCTTTATGTAACATCCTCCCCCACCTAGACCCCAGCATAGCTTTCTAGATTTCTGTTACACATTTCTTCTGCTCTTGCTAGATTGTCCAGCTAAACTGATTTACTTGTTATCCCTTATGTGTCTTTCCTTTTCGTATGTCGATGCCCTTTGCCTAATGCTCTCCTTGCTCTTAACATATCCATACCCTAGACTCATGTAGGAGTTACCCTAAATCCTACCTTTTCCCTGGGGCTTCTCAGGCAGTTCTAGCTCCAAGTGACCACTGAAGCTCCTCTACACAAAATGTACTATAGCATTATTTATTGTTATTTGGTATATATCACATTTAATTTTTTGTATGGATTCATACCAAATCCCCCATGTAAATGGTGAATTCCTGAAGATAAAGAAGTTTCATGCACTTCTTTGTATCCATTGATGTACAGAACCTACTGAGATATTTAAATATTTGTTATTTGTTTTAAAATGTTTTTCAGACAGTTATCTAGATTTTTCTTGCAAGATCCTGATGAAAAATTAGCACCTTTGGAAGTGGGAGCAATTACTTTTGTTGCCTTAAGGACCTACTTTAAAGTATGCTTTTCCAAAAAGCAATAGGTCCTAACTAGGGAATTAGAAAGGGAGGAATGGGGAATCTACATGTCATTTTCAGTATTTTAAAAAAGGCTAACAAAATTATAACTGACCCTAAAGAGGCAGCTTGTTCAGTTTATGTGCTGTTGGCTGGACACAAGTAACACAAGTAAACACGTCCTTCAGAAGTTCTGATTGGCTGTTAAAAACATCTTGGGAATTTCTAGGCTCTACAAAAGAAAAAACTATAAAACAAGGAAGTTTAGTAGACAGAAGACTTGAAACTACAATCCTGAAGTGTAAGGAAACCATGGATAGCTATTGTTCTGTTGGACTAAAAACTAAATTATAACTATTTGGCTCTAAAATGTAGTTTGCTTAAATTTGGCCATAACTGTTATGTGATGTAGTTGAATTTTTTGTTTCACTTACTAAATTTGTGCTTTCATTTCATAGATATTATGCCTTAGAAGTCTCATATTTCAAATCCTCTTTGGATCGCAAATTGCTTGAACTTTTATGGAATAAATACTGGGTGAATACACTGAGTTCCTCCAGCTTGCTTACTGTAAGTACTATACTTGCAAGGAATGCATTTGAATTTTATGTAAGCTACATAAGCTGCTTAATATCGGAAACCCTTTTTCACAGAAAGGCTGTACCTGACTTGGCCAAAACACCAGGGCTGGTGTGGGATTCTGCACAACTAGAGCTGGATCAGGATGCTAGGCCATTCCAGAGTCTCTTGTCATGTACCACAGAGACAAAAGTACATGACAAAAGGCAAATAGAGTTGGCAAATCAGGGTGAGATCTGCTCCTGCCTTAAGGAGACCCATGGAGGACAAAATAGAAATCATGTTGTTGTATAAGTTGTCTCAATCTAGGACTCTGGTTACAATGACAGGATACCTAATGAAACTAGCTTAAACAAGGAAGGGAATCATGTAAGTTACAAAAGTCTAGGAGTAGAGCTTACCTCAGGCACAGCTAAGTTTGTATTCAAACAATATTATGAGGTCTTAATTTTTCTCTCTTAGCTTTGATTTTCCTCTCAGTTAGCTTTAATTTTAAACTTCATGTGAAAGCAAAATGGCAGCTTTAGCTTTAGACTTCCCAGCCTCACACTTTTGTGTTCAAAGAGAAAATCAAGGCACAGACACACACACACACACATTCCTAGGCAAAGCTTCATTGTGTCTGACTTGCTTTACTTAGGTCACCATCCTTAGACCTGCTGTTGGCCAAAGGAATGAATTTAATGAGTGGCTGGACCAGGGCAAGTGCTTCACTGCTCGTCTGGGGTGGAGGAAACTCCTTTAGGAGCACAGGAACTAAGAATGGGAAAGGAGAGGTCCACAGCGGAAAGTCGGAATATCATTACCTTAAAGCAACAGATGCTGGGAACAAAAAAAAAAAATGATATTTGCTGAATGTTTTCTGATACATCATTAAAACCTAACATATTTAGAAGGATATAAGCTTCTCTATATTTCAGACTTAGGAATAGTTTTTTACTTTTTTAAAAAAGTAGGCCATTTCGTATAGTACAGTACGCATAGTGGTTAAAACCACAGGATTTGGAATAAAGTAAAATGGGTTTGAAATAACTGCCACTTTACTAGTTCTGAGTGACCTTCAGAAAGTTATTTCATGTGACTGGGCCTTTCTTGGGTATAAAATGATGATATTACTATATACATCATTAAGTACTCTGAGAGAATTAAATGGGATACTTTATATAAAGCAATTAGCAGAGTGCCTGGCATATAGTAAAGCTTCAATAAATGATTATTTTTATCTTTATTTGGTGCATTGTATTCATAGAAAAAGACTTCTTCGCTTGAGCCTATTTACTATGATTTTAAACACAATTCTGACAAGCTTTCTGTTCTTATTTTACCCTCAGTGGTCAGAAGTAGCAAATTGGAAAGATGAAGAGTAATAACAAACATTTATTAAGTGCATTGTAAATACCAGACACTGCTGAATGCTTTATATGTGTTGTTTCCTTAGAGACAGGTATACTAATAGTAGCCAGAAGTGACATGTGATGGCAAGGGGAGAAAACAGTGTAAGAACAGTCTGAACCTTGTATAGAGGCAAGCAGATCTACCTACCAGCCCTATGGCTGTCCCTGTATTCCAGCACTGCATGCATAAGGACATTAATAATCAAGAAAAGGTTAAATTATATTTCCTCCCTTTTTGTGGTTTTATATATAGTACATTGCAGCATTTAAAAAAAAATATGTAAATATATGTTCAACTTCACACTTTCCCCAACTAAAGAAGTTAATATACAGCATATAACCTAAAAGCTACCAGCAGAGTTCTTTCCTAATTTAAGAAATTAGTTCCCTATATTCATTCTCTGTGTGTTTGAAATGTAATCGAATGTATTTTATTGTCATTTTAATAGTATAACTTTTTCTGATAGCCTACATTTTTATGGCGTTAGTAGCGTAATCTCCTAATTGTGAAGTACTCTATAAACTTTAAGGTTTTTCCCAAATCTATGGGGGGGGGAATAAATTGATTTCCTAAACTATTTAGATCCAGACAAAAATGAATATAATTGCATCTTTAAAAATATTATAAATTTGGGGGGGGGCATGGGCAATATACATAACCATAATATTTGTACCCCCATAATATGCTGAAATGAAATAAATAAATAAATAAATATTGTAAATTTGTAAAATAATTAGAAGAACTGGTAGCATTTTTTTCTTTATATATTTATCCCAACTTTTTTTTTAAGCAAAATAAATGTTAATGATTTATAGCTTCTGCCACTCTATAATGTTTACAAAGTAAAACTTCTATTCCTCAATCAGAAGGATTAAAAAATGAAAAAACAAAAAAAAATTCTAGTCAAGATGTGAATTTGTAAATTACTTATCTGGAATTAACATAAAGTAAAGTAAAAATTTTGTGGCACTAATCTAATAGTCTTCAATAAATACAAATTAAGAGTAACTTGAGAACACCTGGTTATCAACACAATTCAGATTTAGATAGGATAGTTTCCTTTTTGGGTAATCATATCCCTAAATTTCTTCTGAGTCTTTTGTATACGTGTCTCAGCATCACAGGTTGAACAGCACCAAAACAAAGCCTATCAGAATGATGAGTACTTATCTATTAGATACAGATAATACCCTGCATAAGACTTCATTGGCATAACTGTATTTTAGATGTTAACTTTTAAGTGGGCCTTTTTAAGGAATTATCTATACAAAATAATCAAGGAGATAACAGAACTTTAAAGGAAATCAAACATTGGCTCCCTATAACTACATGATTAGAAAAAGATTCAAAAATGAATGTTTCCATTTTATGATAAAATGAAATCAATTCGAATTTTATGCTTGCTTTTACAACTTCAAATGTATATTACTCATGAAATATAAAATCATACATTCATAAACATTAAAGCCTATCTTATAAAATTGGTGGCAATTAATAGCCTCTTTTAGTCGCTCTATATAAACAGTGAACCAATTGATTTCAGATTTAGCATTTTTTTAAAAAATCACCCAAATATATGCAAAGTTAATACTTTTGGAGAATTACAGGAGTATGAAAGACAAATTTTAAATTCTTGCACTTTTTAACATTAGAGAGTTCTAAGACATTAAAAAATATTTTTCTGTGATTTGAGGAACAAATCCAAAAAAAAAAGAAAAAGTATTTTTCCTTTTAACCCATGAAAAAATAGTGTGCACAAAAAAATGAGATATTTTTGTTACACAGGCAAAAAATTATGCTTCAGACTGGAATCATTTTGAATTTGTGTTATTTTCCCATTAGAGAGAATCCAGGAAGAAGAAAATCCTGTGAAAGTAATAAACAATCCCAGGTGCTTTCAAACAATTCCCTTTTGTACGGAACTTCTTAGCAATCACATTATTGCCCTAATGAAGTTCTTTTGGATGACTGGGTATCTTTCCTCTACCAGAAAGTTCTCTACCAGAACTTTCCTTCTGGCAGACCAGGTAAAATTAGCTAGAGAGATCCTAGGGGAAGGACACTCATTGGAGAGGCATATATCTCCTCTGAAGGTAATTGCATCTGTGCGATTTTCTCCTTATCACCAGATTAGCTGGCCTCTGTCCATTGATAAGAACACTCATCATAAAAATAAAAAATACAGAAAAGAATTGCTGAAATTTATTTTTCTGCCACACAAAAGTGGAGCAATAGCTCTCAAAAATAAAACAAACAATCTGTAAATAATCTGTGCAATATCTGTGTGGTTTTCTTTACAGTCTAATGACAAACCTCAGTGAACTGCCAGCTGTGTTTTCCAGAAAGGTTCATGATCATATCGGGCAAGGTTATTGGTGCCCTTTGCTGTGGTCAGAGCCTGCCTGAGCCTCAGACACCGCCCACCACTTCCTCCTTTCCCCTGTCACTCCCCTTCATTTCCATAAGCAAATATTGGTGAAATGGACCATTCAAGCTATAACTTCAGTGGAAATCTACTGTGGAAGCTCCGAGAAGAAACTCAGAACTGGTAGCATTTTAAGGAACCCTCCGTAGTTAGTAGCTATAATGGCACGCAAATAACTTTTCATGGTTGGTGGTTGAACTGCATTTCCTGTCTTACAAACTGAGCTCATAGAATAACATACTAATTTTTGCCAATTTATTTATTTAATCTTCACACTCTTCTTCTGAAGATTTAGGAAAGAAATACAATATATACTTTATAACTTTATCTTTATGAAATTTTTTTTGTATGTTAGACTACAAATAAAAAATGATACCCCATAAAAATCTTTTAACTATAATATATTACAGTTAAGCGTACCCATGTAACTATTGAAATTTTCTTTTTAAAAAGTATGTAATATTATAGAAAAAGTATATATATTATAATCCATCCATATGTAGGTGTGCATATGAGCATATAGCAATACTCTGAAATAACTGTGGTTATATCTAAGTGGAGGGATTATAGATATAGGTTATAGATTGTCTTCTTTATATTACCCTACATTTTCCAAATTTTCTGTAATAAGTTTATAACCAGAAAAGCTAAAACAAATATTATTTTTTAAAATATTGTCACCCATACTAATTCTAAAAGTTCAACAAGAACAATAACAAAATTAGCTAACAGTTATTAAGCCTTTACTAGGTGCCATGGACAGTACTAAGAGCTTTATAGTCATCACTTCATTTAATTTTTACAGTAGCCTTAAGGTAGAAATTATTGACTCCCACTTGCATTTTCAGAAGAAGACCTGGAGGTGTGCCCCAGCCTCCCAGCTAATCTGCAGGAGGGCCAGAACCCGACTCAGATCTTCAAAGCCTCCCATAATAACAAATGTTAGATTTAAGTAGTCAAAGAGAAATATTACAAATTTAATCTTGAAATTATAAAAAGGAAAACATCTACACTTGAAACGCTTGCATTTGGAAGTAGTTTTTGCAAGTATAATTTGACTTCTTCAGGTTTTATGGTGGAATTCTTTGTAAGTGAAATGTTCTGTGTAGAAGAAAATTAACTGACATAAAAATATTTAGATTTTTTTTTTAAATGGTAGGCTTGTATTATGTACTGACACAATACCATTTTCTCCACAGAATGCAGACTATACCACTGGTCAGGTCTTTGATTTGTCTGAAAAGTTAGAGCAGTCAGAAGCCCAGCTGGGACGAGGGAGTTTCATGTTGGGTTTAGAAACACATGACCGAAAGTCAGAAGACAAACTTGCCAAAGCTACGAGAGACAGGTAAAAAAGAAGCAAATCTATGATTCCTGCCCCTAACTCTTTTTCTTTCAAAACTTGCAAATTATAGTCAAATTAAGATTCCTTAGGGTTCAACTTAGTTATAACTTAGAATGGTACCTGAATATTAACTTCTTAAAACTTCAAGAGTTGGCAAATGCAGGTGTTAACTTTTGGCAAATGCAGGTTTTAACTTTGAAAATGTAGGGAACAGTAGATAAAAACATTAAAGACTTAAATCAAAGATCTGGGTAGTAGTATAGACACTCTCAGTCACCTTTTCTAGGTTCAGCTAGAAAGTATAAGAAAACTAGCCCAAATTTTGTTTGTTTTTTGAGACAGGATCTTACTCTGTCATCCAGACTAGAGTGCAGTGGTACGATCATAGGTCACTGTTACCTCAAACTCCTGGGCTCAATCCATCCTCCCATCTCAGCCTTCTGAGTAGCTAGGACTACAAGCATGTGCCACCATACCCAGCTTATTTTTTATTTTTTGGAAGAGACAGGGTTTTGTTATGTTGCCCGGGCTGGTCTCAAATTCCTGGCCTCAAGCGATCCTCCCACCTAGGGCTCTCAAAGTGCTGGGATTACAGGCATGAGCCACCATGCCCAGCGCCATCACTGGATCTTTAGGAAAAAAAAAAAAAAAGTTTTTGCACACCTCCAGCAGGGGTGGGGAACCTGCGGCCTTGGGGCCACATGTGGCCTTCTGGATCCTTGCATGTGGCCTTTTGACTGAATCCAAACTTTACAGAATAAATCCTGGTATTAAAACAGGTGAGGCAGAGAAAGATGAAGTTGTTCTTGACTCCTTTGGTGTTTAAAAAGGAACAATCTTGAAATCAGAAGGCCACAGATTCTCCACCCCCTAACCTATTACACACTAATCATTTTCTGAGGGATTAAATTAGGATTTCTTAAATTTACCAGATTTCAGTTTTTCATAAAGTTTTAAATCCCACCTGGCACAGTGGATCACGCTTATAATGCCAGCACTCTGGGAGTCTGAGGCAAGAGGATCACTTGGGCCCAAGAGTTTGAGACTAGCCTGAGCAATATAGTAAAACCCTGTCTCTACAAAAACTTTTTAAAAATTAGCCAGGCATTGGTACCAGTTGGATGTCTTTGTACAAAACTTAAAAAGAGAGACCAAAAAATAAGAAAAAAAATTACCCAGGCATGGTGGCATGTGCCCATAGTCCCAGCTACTCAGGACGCTGAGGTGAGAGGACTGCTTGAGCCCAGGAGTTCAAGGCTGCTGTGAGCTATGATTATGACACTGTACTCCAGCCTGGGCAACAAAGCAAGCCCCTGTCTCTAAACAAATAAATAAATCCCAAGGTATCACAGAAATGATTATATCTCTCTTAAACTGTGCTTCTGAAATTATCCTTTATATAATTTAGTACCCCAAATTTTACTACCAAGGATTTTATTAGGAACAAACTTGGGATATGTTCTTTGAAAACTCATGAAATAATTATGTAACCCTGTAGATGCATAGATTATATAGGACTGAGAAGACTATCTAAATAACATTTATTTTCACGAAAATTTGAATTTTAATGTGATGATTAGAGGCAAAAAGGAAAGGGAGAACCGTGTTGACTTCTGTATAAGCTCATATGTTGATATCTCTTTTAAGAAAAACTGGCTTGGTCTATAGGGAAAAGAAAGGAGAAGGGAAGATGAAGTATATCCTGGGAGTGGAAGTCATCTTGGGTTGGAATTATCTCATTCCCTTCTTTGTGGATTTTTAAAAAGTAAAGCTAGTGGCCTGATTAAAAATTACATTTTTATTTGGCATTAGGTCTCATGTTTGGTACTTGCTTTGAGTGTGTGTTTTGCTCAACTGTCTTTATGTCTGTCATATCTCAATTTCTTATGAAGTAAAAATTTCACTATGGGAATATCTTCAATCATGTAAGAAGAAAAGCAAGAAGGATAAAAATAGTAATACAAAAGTAGACAATTTTCCTTTTTGGGGTATCTTTATAAGAATTGCATCTCTCCTGAATATTGATCGGGTTTTGTCATTGTTTTTTTAGAGATAGGGTCCTGTTCTATTGCCCATGCTGGAGTGCAGTGGCCCAATCTTAGCTCACAGCCTCAAACTCCTGAGCTCAAGCGATCTGATCTGCCTCAGCCTCCCCAGTAGCTGGGACTACAGGTGTACGCCACCACACCCAGCTAATTTTTACTTTTTTTGTTTGTTTGTTTGTTTGTTTTAGAGATGGTATTGCTATGTTGCCCAGGCTGGTTTCAGATTCCTGGCCTCAAGTGGCCCTCCCACCTTGGCCTGCCCAGATGCTGGGATTACAGGCATGAGCCACCAGGCCCAGTCTGTCATTGTTTTTATACTTTTTATTATTTCTAAAATTAAGTCCTTCACCCACTAACCTAACTTTGACTTTTAATTGTTTGGAAGATGTTTGTGATTATTTCAGGGGAAACAAAAGCATAGGATTCTTTAAAATTATATTTTGAGTTATTCTAAGTAATAAATAACAAGGAATAATAGATTTTAATATAATATTAGAATCAGTCTGTAAGTTATGGATTATCTATAATTTTAATCACCTTCTAAAACATAACTTTTCCCAGAGCAGCTGGCAGGTAATAAAACTAACTGTTATGAATTGTGTCAAATTTTATATGTCACTCTCTTGTGAAAGTTCTAGTAAATAACAAAATGGTCAAAAGACATGCAGAAGACTAAAAATCACAAGGGTAAACTTCACATTGGTGTGGTTTGAGGAGTATAAATAAAACTAAAAATCATTATTGGAGATGTATGGGTGGATGGGGGTTGGGAGGGTAATCTTGCATGTTTGAAACAGTTTTCAGTTTCTGACTTTATGTGATGTGTTTTTTTTTTCCAGCTGTAAAACTACCATAGAAGCTATCCATGGATTGATGTCTCAGGTTATTAAGGATAAACTGTTTAATCAAATTAACATCTCTTAAACAGTCACCAAGTAGTACTTTTGCCTGAAAGCCAGTATGAGAAAAACACTCAAGTAACACTTTAAAACCAGTTACCCAAAATCTAATTAGAAGTATAAGGTGCTCTGAAGTGTCCTGAATATTAACATCCTATATTAAAACTCTTTAAACTGAAATTGTCTTTTCATTTTTTTGTGGGCAGAGTTACATTATTTTTCTAGCATCTTTTAATGTTCTTGAATATGAAAAAAATATATTTTTTAAATAGTCTTGCCTTCTAAATTAGTCAAAGAAGTTCAGCATTTCACTTGCCATAGTGATTATCAGACCACTTTTCAATTTGCCTATACCTTCTTTTGATAGTCTGTTGGTAAAATATAACTTAACACAGTACTCCTGAAAAAAAGAGAAAAATATATATATATAATTTAACATTTTAATAATTTAATAGGAACATTTTTAATGTCCCTATGAAACAGTAGCTGAGTCATACCATAAATAATTTTCTTGAAAATCAAATAATTAGAGAGAGAGCCTAGCACAGAGTATCTAGTCATTCAGATATTCACCACGTGCCCTTCTTAAACTAGGCCCAGTGTTACTCCTTGGAGATATGTTAAACAACCTAGACATGGCCACTGTCCTCACAAACTTACCATGGAGGCTAAAGCTAAGTTAACGAGAAATTAGGTATACTCTATGAAGGGAGAAATATATAGTGTGCTAGGGTACACTTAGGAGGAACACTTATCTCAGAGAGGGGTTTGCAAAGAAGGCTTCCTTAAGGGAGTGACCTGACATTTGAAATTTGAAAGACAGGAGGACTAGCCAGGAAAAGACTAATGGGGAGGTGATTACGATCACAGGCAGGGAGTACAGCAGTGTGCAGAAGGTCAGAGACAGAAAGCAAGAACCTCAAACCTTCAAGGAAATGAGATTCAGTTAAACTTGAGTAGCAAATAGGACTTGGGGAGTGATAAGAGATGACTTACGAGGTAGGACAAGGGTAGATCCTAACAGTTTTGAGGAGTTGAGAGAGTTTTAAACAGAGCAGATCAGCAGTCCCCAACCTTTTTGGCACCAGGGATCGGTTTCATGGAAGAAATGGATGGGGTTGGAGGAGTCAGGGGTCAGGATGATTGAAGCACATTACATTTATTGTGCAGCCAAACCTCTCTGCTAATGATACTCTGTATTAGCAGCTGCTCCCCTAGCATCATCACCTCATATCATCAGGCATTAGATTCTCATAAGGAGCGCACAACTTAGATCCCTCCTGTGCACAGTTTACAGTAGGGTTCAAGCTCCTGTGAAAATCTAATGCCACCTCAGATCTGACAGGAGGCGGAGCTTATATGACAGGACATGAGCAATAGGGAGCGGCTACAAATACAGATGAAGCTTCGCTTGCTCGCTCACCTCATGCCATGCAGCCCAGTTCCTAACAGGCCACAGAAGATACCTGTCCAAGGCCCAGGCATTGGGGACCACATTACTAGATTGTGTTTTCTAAGAGCATCTTCAGAAATTTGGTAGTGAAGGCTGGATGAGAGCAGATGACCTGTGGAGAATAAAGAATGAGAAAAGGGCCCAAGGCTGAGTCATGGAAACATCGAATTTTAAAAATGGGCAGAGGGAGAAGAGGACACCACAGGAGCAGAGGAGTAAGAAACCTAGTGACTTCATGTGCTGCAAAGGTCCAGGAAAACAAAGCCTACGAGTTTTCTGTTAGATTTATCAATGAGGCAGTCTTTGGTTAAGATTAGAAAGCCAATTAATATTAGTATTCAAATACTTTCTTAGATAGTTAACAGCATATTAACATTTTGGTCTGTTTTGTATATTTTTAAATAAAGCAGGCACCTCCAATTTCAGATGGCTTGACCTAAACTCCATTTGTTATGCCCCTGAAAAAAAAAGAAAATCATGACTGCCCCCAAAGAACAGCCAAAATCTGTATTTACTGCCACAGTCTCCAGCAAAACCGCACCATATTTAGTCATTCTAGGACAAGTTGGTTTCTCCGACAGACATAATTGAATGATTAAGGTTTTGACATGAAAGAGTTAAGGAGTCATTGAAATCACCATACTAGTAGTTTTCATTCCGAGACTTGAATACAGTTACCCACATTTAATTTGCCATTCGTGACTTTTATTTTTTTATTTTTTTTTGAGACAAGAGTCTCACTCTGTTGCCCAGGCTAGAGTGCCATGGCATCAGCCTAACTAACAGCAACCTCAAACTCCTGGGCTCAAGCAATCCTCCTGCCTCAGCCTCCCAAGTAGCTGAGAATACAGGCATGCACCACTCTGTCCGGCTAATTTTTTTTTTATATGTATATTTTTAGTTGTCCAGCTAATTTCTATTTTTGTAGTAGAGACAGGGGTCTCGCTCTTGCTCAGGCTGGTCTCGAACTCCTGAGCTCAAATGATTCACCTGTTTCGGCCTCCCAGAGTGCTAGGATCACAGGCGTGAGCCACCACGCCCAGCCGCCATTTGTGACTTGATCAATTAAGATATCTTGGTGGGATGGAAAATACGTATGCTTACAACAGAGAGGATTACCAGGAAAAGAAAGCTTTTCAGTCCTAACTTCATTGGACCCATTTTGAAGTCTCAGTATTTCAGAAATGATACCTTCATTGGACAAAAAAAAGTCACTTCAAAAGTTGGCACAACTAACTCCAGAGTGCAGAATCATATTAGACTTAGGCATAGTTGGATTAGACTTGCTGTTGTGGTTCTCAGCTCTGCCCTTCATATGCTGACTCAAACCTCAAGCTGGTTTCTCCCAACTGGCTCTACACCCCACCATCCAGTTAGGAGAAACAGCTGCTCACCACCGTCAAAAAAGGTTCTGACTTCACTCTGATTGGTCTAACTTGGGTCATGAGCCTGCCTCTGGAATTATATATAGTGATCGCTGAGACCAATTAAGTGCTACCCCTAAAGTTGGGACTGGTGGTGTCAAAAACCCAAAATGCACAACTACTACACAGTGGGTTAAATGGATGCCACAGAGACAACCAACAATGTCCCTTCAATTAACCATCCAGCCCAGGCAAAAATAGCCCCAGAAAAGAGAATTTGCATTTTATTTAAAATGCAGTTACTTCATTAAAAAGTAAGATTCTTTACAATTTTGTTAACACTTCTTTAATTTTAATGTATTTTCATGATCACTTTTGGTATAAGTGCTCCAATTTTTAACATTGAGCTTTTAGGAAATCAGGGTCAATTTGCAGCCATCATTCACAAACTAAGTCATGAGCTGGGGTTGCCTTTTCCTGCAAAGTATTATCTTACAGCCTTGAGCTACAGCTGAAAAGGCCATTTTTCCTAAGTGAAGTCTGGTTTTTGTTCAGTTTCAAATTTTTCAGAGATAATTTCTCAAGCCTTTTGGTGATAATATACAGGAAATGTCAATCGTCATAAAAACTTAATCCCAATGTCCAAGTAATAAAACTGGATCCAGAGCAGGACTGGAAGCCTAGGCTAGAGCAGAGTTGGGCAGAGAAGTCGATGGACGTGGAATGAGAATTGGGACTAGTCAAAGGATACAGCGAAATCCTAGAATCAAAGGTGTTTCAAATTCTCCGGGTTGTTTTAAGATTTCAAGGTCCTAGTTCCAAAGAATTCAACAACATGAACTTCTACATATAGTTGAAAATGCATGCATTTAACTGCAGTTATTATTTTTATGTTACACTGCCCAGTTATATGAGTACTTCAACTGGCATGTTTTATTGATTGATTAACAATAATACACCACACAAGGTGTTACTTTGAAATCAATAGTACTGCCAAGAACAAAAAAGCCAACAGGGAAGATAAGCCATTTGTGCACTATTGTTTCTGAATTTGGAAAATAATCTCTGAGCTCAAACATCATGTGCTCCCTTAGAGGAATCAAGCCTGAAGATTATTGTCACTTATTAGTATTGCTACCTGGTATTCAAAACTTTGAAAAATCACTGCATTGCACAATAGAATAATAAACTGCCCTATAGTGCAGCCACTTAAAAATAAACACAGAAGAGCAGGAGCATAAGTAACTTTACAATGAATCAGAGAAACTGTTTGGGGGTTGGAGTGCTGCATATTGCACAGGTTCAGAGTTTCCAGAAACTGTTCTGTGAGTGATGAGGTACAGATGCATAAGTCATGCATGCAGAGAAGAGTTCATTTATATTACTAAGTCTGCACTGTATCCACATGTAGCTGAATTAACTCAACTGAACACAGAATGTAAAGTTTCCAAGGTTTCTATATTTCTGGATTGTTTTAACTATAACTTAAGACATATATTGCTGAGCAATGTGGTTTTTTGTTTTGTTTTTGAAGACAGAACTATATAAAATGACAGCTCTTATTTTTGCTCATCCTTATGAGGTAAGTAAACGATGATTGTTTATGGTGAGGTAATTATGTTATTCACTGTTTTATAATTGATGTGTCTATGTCATTGTGTTCACAAAATAAGAGAAAATTGAAAAATCTAGTATGTTCTCTCATTTTGGCCAATTTTCAATACGTTTAAACAGCAAATAAATTTATCTTCCTGGAACCAAAATGCTAGTTTAAGATCTTTAAGTAACTTCTGAAGTGATCAGTATATAAGTTTCTAAACATTTCTAAACCTTTTATCCAAATATTAGTGGAAGAGATACCATTCATCTTTGTAAACATAAAGTTGTAATCTACTTATTTTATAAAACTAATAAAATGAAACTTAGGTTAACTGTGACCAGATTGGCATACTTAAACTTTTGATCTCAGAAATAATAAGATTACAAAAATAAAATCAGGAACTCTATCATTTCAGGTCAAATTTGGGAGGAAACAGCTAAAATCATAGCTTGATAACTAACACTAATGATTAATTGCTTTTTCAACATGTGGATTATCTTGGTGCCAAAAATTATGGAACAATTGCCTAACAAATTGGAGAGTCCCTGATGTCAGTACTCATATTTTCTTTGGATTATACTAAGCAATTATGCTGAACTTTCTAATGACTGAGTAAAATGGTATTGTGCCTTGGGGTACATTTTGATGAACTACAGTTGTACTTTTCAAAATGTAAGAGGCATATGCATAAAAGAGTATATTGTCTAGAACAGAGCTCTGTTTGACCATTATGTTGGATTTTAGAGGATTGTAAGTATCATAAAACTATAAATATATTTACCACTGATAGTCATTACTTTTTTCTTTTTTGTTTTGAGACAGAGTCTCCCTCTGTCACCCAGGCTATAGTGCCCTGGCGTCAGCCTAGCTCACAGCAACCTCGAACTCCTGGACTCAAGAGATCCTCCTGCCTCAGCCTCCCAGTAGCTGGGACTACAGGCACGTGCCACCACGCCCAGCTAACTTTTTCTATTTTTAGTTGCCCAGCTATTTTTTTTCTATTTTTTAGTAGAGAGGGGGGTCTTGCTTTTTCTCAGGCTGGTCTTGAACTCATGATCTCAAGCAATCCTCCAGCCTTGGCCTCCCAAAGTGCTATGATTACAGAGGTGAGCCACCGAGACCAACTGATAGTCATTACTTTAAACTACTTACCTTCCTGAAAAATCAGTTGGTATAAACTCATCTCCAAATAAATGTTTAATTTATATGATTCATTTTTGTTCCTAGAACTTGCTAATTCTTACTTCATCCTCATATTCAGTTAAATTTATTATTTGCATGACTGATGATGCTAAATAATTCCTTAAAAACCCATAGAAAGTTAGCTTTGATTTTTTACTTCAACTCTTATGTAATCCATCTTTCATTTCTTGAGTAGCTTTTCAGTATTAATCAGCCATTATCTTAAGATTCTAGGCTTAAAACATAAAGTAACACAAATTAGACTAAAAATTAATTTGTGATCTTATATACAAGGACACAACATATTGAATAACTACAACCATCTGAAATGTTCTGTAGCTTCAAGGAAGTTAACTTGATATGCCACTGATGTCAGAATTACAAATGAACACCACTTCTTAGGGAAGATTATATTTTCCAACTAGCCTTAATATTTAAGGTAAATACCACATCACTTAAAACTAAGGAACTGTGAATGACAGATTTCAATACTATGGACTTCTAGTTATCCCAAGATCTAAAAATAATTTATTAACATATGCTTTACCTATTTCACCAATGAGCAAAACTAAAACAACACCTATATTAAATATGAGAATATCTGAAATTATATTTCCTAATTCTAAGGATCCTCCTCCTCAGATTTCTAACAACATCCTTAATACTATTCATTATATTAATATCACACTACAAAAACATTATTTTTCATCAACATTTTAATTTCAGCTTATAATAAAGTGGCAAATTCTCTCTCCTCCAAACTCTAAATAAAATATAATAAATATAATAAAGTTAGTTTTTTCTCTTAACAAAAGGAAAATTTACATTCTGCCTTATGAGTTAAATGCTCCTATGTATCAAAATCCAAGTTTCTGGCCGGGCACGGTGGCTCACGCCTGTCGTCCTAGCTTTCTGGGAGGCCGAGGCGAGCGGATAGCTCCTGCTTCAGGGGTTCGACACCAGCCTGAGCACATCCTGAGCACAGTGAGACCCCGTCTCTAAAAAAAAAAAAAAAAATCCAAGTTTCTCACTGTGGCCTACTCACAATCTGGTTCCTACTTTCCTCTCATTTCATTCTCCCCTCCCTCACTATCCTCCCCAACACTGTCCTTATGCTCTGGGTCCTTATGCTCACTCAGCTCTTCCTCCCTCCAAACCCTGCCTGGCCCTGGCTCTTCAGACTCCTTGTCCTTCAAGTCTCAGCTCAAATGCCTGCCTCCCTCATCTCAAGGAAACACCTTCTCCTACTTCCCACTTCCCTCCCCATTTCTGCAGCCCAGTTACACAGTTCACTCCATTTAATTTCCTTCACAAGATTTTTCAGGAAGGCAAGTAGTTTAAAGTAATGACTATCAATGGTAGACATATTTATAGTTTTATGATACTAATAATCCTCTAAAACCCAACATAAACCTGAAATTATTTTGGCCATTGATTTTTTTTACTAGTTCACTGTCTGTCTCCCCTTACTAGTCATAGAATGTAAGCTCTATAGGGTTAGGGGCTTGGTCTAACTCGCCTTTGTATCCTCAGCAGCTTGAACAGTGGCATATGGTAGACACTCAGAAAATATTTATTCAGTGAAGAAATAAACTCACTGGACATTTTAATTTGCTTTTAAGAAACATCACCAATATGATGTGTTTTTAGAAGGACAAAATTAAATGGGTTCATGCATTTTTATGGGAAACTGACTTTTGTTACACTGTAAAATCATTATAAAATGAATACCTTTTCCCAAAATTTCTTAATAGATTTAAAACAGGAGTGAAAAAAAGCTCTATTTTTTAATCAAGGGTCACTATGGCATAAATATACAAAAAGCCAGCCACATATCAGTGAAAACAAAAGAACCAGCCAGCCATTTTCAAAAACAAGCATGAAGGAGTGGAACTCTTTTCAAACACACTGACCAACAAAAAGCTAATAGGAGCCAAAAAGTGAAGCAATTAAATGGAGGTATACAAATATATAAGATGTTTTCCCTTATTTTAACAAATTATTTTGAAAGACATGAGAATAGAATAGATTACGTTGCTGAGTTTCACTCTTAGCCTCAATCCATCACAAACTAATTAAACTTTTGCTGAACTTATTATTGGCCTGATAAACTTAAGCAAAGCCTTAGATCTCTATTAGAAGACAGAGGTTCACCACCTCTGATACAAAAGACAACTTTTTTTTAATTCCTAAAACATGTTCCAAAACCTAAACTTGTTCTAAAATTATGCCTTTCTTGCAAATGCTTCCTAAAAAACTAAAGTGTTAGACTCTATTGACAACAAATGTTTCAGAAAGATAAAACATTACTTAAATTAGAACACCAGTGGCAATGTTTACAAAATACTTTTCAGAAAACACCTTTTTACTATAACTGTATGCTATAAATGTGTCTTTTAGGTAATGAAACTGATTTTCATCTGTGATTCCTTAATTTACAGCCACATCTTACGTTATATTTATTTCAGTTTGCCCTTTTAATAGAGGGTGGAAGTGAAACATTGTAGAAAAGAATCCATGTATATTAAACATAATAGAACTTCAAAATAGAACCTGAGAAAGCATTTGTGTATTAAAAATTAATATAACAAATAATAGAACTTGACAAAGTCCTTTTACATACATTCTTAGGTAGTGACGGGGGCAGTGGAGAGGCAGCTAGATTGCAAAGTCATTTCTGAGATTAAGTGGACTTGATTTAGTGAATTTGGTGACTAGTCTGTATGAGAGAGATTAAGTGGACTTAATTTAGTGAATTTGGTGACTAGTCTGTATGAGAGTCTGTATGGAGATAGCTCTCAGGTTCTACTTTGTTTAGCAGGATGGACTGTGGGCAAGACAGGAACTAGAAGAAGTATATTAGATTTGTGAAGGATGGGGCTGGGCGCGGTGGCTCACACCTGTAAACCTAGCTTTCTGGGAGGCCGAGGCAGGAGGACAGCTGCAGCTCAAGGGTTTGACACCGGCCTGAGCACAGTGAGACCCCGTCTCTACTGAAAAAGAAAATAAAAATTTTAGAAATTAAAATAATAAAATTTAAAAAAAAAGATTTGTCAAGGATGGAAATGAGTTCAGTTTTGACAGCTTGAGCTTTCAATGCCTCTAGGACATTCCTATCCACATAGAATGAGTTTCTAGCAGCCAGATGAATGCATAGGTCTGGAACCCAGAAGAAATACCATGGATTGTTTTACAGATAATCTATGTAATAAGCATTTATATTTATAAAACATATTAATAAATGACATAAACCAGTTATAAAGTAAACTTATTTAAAAAAATCATTTATTATTGGTGCCCAGATCATGTACATAATGGCTTTAGAGGGCTGTTAATACTTCTACAGATGCTCCCAATTAAATGACCATTTCCAGGTTACAGAAATCAGGAGGAATACCTTGAATGGAAACTGACTAATCCATAAACAAAAGGGCTTCATTTGTCCTGATTCTCCAGCTTGTAGCTTCTATATATGGATTTTTGTTCATTAGAAAACCTTTCATTCTATCTAAGCTATCACATTGTGTAGTCACTTTCTTTTCTCTCCTCTGAGTTTCCATTTAGAATGTCCTATGATAATGGGAACGATGTCCCAAATTTCTGAATAAACCTTCTCTCCTTAAGGGAATTTTCCACCACTTCCTGTATTTTGTTTTTGTTTTTTATTTCTTATATTTTATTTTTCTTTCCCACATTTCATCTAGGCTGATATGCTTCCTGTATTAGGTATTTATTGCTGCATAGCAAATTACCCCCCAAACCTAGTGAATTAAAACAATTTACATTTATTATTTCACAGATTTCATAGGTCAAGGATCTGGGCCCTCTCTTCAGAGTCTCTCACAAGGGTACAATCAAGGCCAGGGATGAGGTCTCACCTGAAAGCTCAACCAAGAAAGGACCAACTTTCCAGCTCAAACACTGGTTGTTGACATTTAGTTCCTCATTGAACCGATGGTCTCAGTTCCTACTAGCCGTTGTCCAGAGACCACCCTCAGATCCTTGTCTCATGTGCTCTTCTAAATGACAACTTGCTTTATCAAAGAGTACAAGCCAAAAATGCAATAGAGTCTTCTAAAAATACAGAAGTCACAATCTCTTATAACCTAATCACGTAAGTGATACTCCGTCAGCTTTGCCTTATTCTATTGGCTAGAAAAGTCACTAGGTCCAGCCCACACTTCAGGAGAGGATCATACAAGGGCATGGATACCAGGAGGCAAGATCACTGAGGCCATCTTAGAAGTCTGCCTAACATATCACTAATTACCAATCTACAAGACCAAGACAAAAAGAGGCATTAACTCCAACAAATGCTAATTTTTCTGTATAGAGTTATGTGACGATATACATGTCTGGGCCCTTTAATTTGTTGGTTTCTCAACGAAAGGTACCTAATCATTAAAGTGTTTGCTTAGTGTATCACCCAGTGGTGTGCAGTACGTACTCTGGAAGGTCAGGAAATAGGTACTGACTGACAAAGATAGAACACTATATGAAATGTAAAGTATGTTTCTGTCTAAAGCTATTTGGAAACTCCAGTTGAGGCTTTTAAAAATGTGCCTGTTAGCATCATTCTTCCAAAAGTGCCTTTTTAAATGATTCTTAAGACTTCACAATATTTTTTCTTACAAATACAAATTTCCCAACATCTGCCAAAGTATATTTTATGCTGAACTTATAAATGTAGTACCAAAGACAAGTATTTCTTATGTGTCAAATTTTTGCCACATTGGAAAATACACAGATGATTGTTTAACACTGTGTGCCACTAGACAGGAATTATATTTCACATTCTAACTTGTTGCATAAAAAATTAATTAGTAATTCAAACCATTGTAAATACCAGCAGTCACTAAAAGATTTTTTTTCTCTTTGAGACAGGGTCTCACTCTGTTACCCAGACTGGAGTGTAGTGGTGGGACCGGATCATGGTTCACCGTAACCCAGAACTCCTGGGCTCAAGTGATTCTCCTGCCTCAGCCTCCCAAGTAGCTGGGACT
>VBSM01001124.1:16820439-16840474 GCA_008086735.1 Cheirogaleus medius | reverse complement strand
GCAAGGGCAATATATGTAACCTTAACAATATTTGTACCCCATAATATGATGAAAAAAAGAGCTGTCTATAAACTTAGAAAATACCTCAATGCCCCTAAAAATGTCTATAAACTAGCTTATCAAATAGTTTTATGTAAGGAAATAGGTTAAAAATAAGTCAAAAAGTCAAAATAACTTTTCCTGAATTGCTATGTGATATTGTAATACTTTTTTTTTAATTTTTAGAAAGTCGGAAATAAATAATACCTAAACCTTCTTCTTGACATGGTATCAAAACAGAGCTACTGCTGAGAGTCTGATATATAGAGAAGTCATGGTTCGACTGACCTTGGATCTAATTGCCAGAAACAGTAATCTTAAACACCGAAAAGAAGAAACCATTTCACAGTGCCTGAAGAAGATAACTCATATAAATTTTTCAGACAAAAATATAGATGCAATTGTAAGAACTTTGGATTCTTATTTTTATATAATTAACAATGTAAAGTTTAGAAACTGGCTTGAGGGAATACCTAATAGATTAACTATTAATATCTTTTGATTATTCTTATTAACTATATTTTTATCAATAAGCTTTATATTGTTTTTATTTTAATTTCCTATTTGTAATATTCAACTTATTAAAATTAAGTCTCCATAAGATATGTCATTGTGATTTTTAAATATATGTTACTGTTCCCCTACAATACTCTACAGTGTAGCAAATTAGATTTGAAAGTATATGTTGGAAAATAATTTCAAAGATAATTACTTTTGTATTATTTCAAAACATTGGAATATATATATTTTTTACATATCAGAGTATTAGGAAGTAATTATGTGAGTACCACTTTTCAGAAGTTTAACAGTGAAATCTTTTTTGTACATTATGTACATAATCTTTTTATAAATGTATGTTATAATGGATCAGTTATATCAGATAAGATAATGTTTACTTTGTTATACTCTGAAAATACATTTTCTCAGTGCTGAGGTAATTCTTGGCTGTAATTTGGGAAACTTTAAAGGCTGTAATAACCCTTTTAGGCCATTTGTATTGGTATTGTTGTCTACAATAAATGCTAAAGACTACAGATGAGAGAAAATTTCTTGGAAACATATGAGCTACATTAGGGCAGGGATCATGTCTATTTTGTTGATATCACTCTAAATTCCTCATCCAATATAATACCTGACTTGTATTAAGTGCTTAAAAAATATTTATTGAGTGAATGAATGAAAGAAAAAAAATCAAAGCCCCAAGCAAAATGATCAACTGAGAAATGCTTGTTTTGTTTTGTTTGTTTGTTTTTTGAAGGGACCCAATCCAGTTCCCATTCTATATCCCTTTCTGGTTTCCTGATATTCCTTCCTTCCATGAATCCAACTGCTCAAATATCAAGCTTCTCTTTTTTTGCCCAGAGCTCTACCTCATCAGACCATATGCATACTGCTTTCTTAGGAGAGGCCCCAGTGAGCCCCCACTTCAAGCTCTTTTGTCCTCACATCAATCAGTATTCCTCCAGTGTAGATGATCTTTGTTAGAAGGAAAGCAAACTGGTTTAATTCATAATAAAGTTAGAATAACTTGTAAACTTAAAGTTTCCAAAATGTGGCTGTATTTTAAAAGATCTTAATGAAGGCTGAGATATTTTTGAGCAGAACTTCATTTTACTTCTTATCTATTTACTCTAGGCTGACTCTACCACAACACAAGAAATGACAGCCTTTTAAAAATACCTTTAATAAATTTCTTATCTCAAAAGTAATTGGTGTTCATTTGTATAAAATACATATAAAAAGAAAGAATGTAATCCTACTCTTCAGAGATAACCACTTTTAAAATTTAGGTAATGTCTTTTTTCTAGACATGTATTTATATAATTTTATAATAGTCATATTGAATGTACTATCTTCACTTAATTATATATTATGAAATGTATAAGATATTACTAAAGAAACTAATTGATATTTAATGGTTCTATAGTATTCCCTTCAACAGCATTATCATAGTTTTTTAATTAATCCATTATTCTTGGATATCTAGATGACTTCCAATTTTCAGTATTATAAACCACAACAGTTTACTTCCAGTCCTACAGAAATATTAAGCCCTGATTTATATGTTGGGGCAATAATTTGTTCAGTGCTTCAACTTCCGGAGTAGCCTAATTGCTTCCAAGGAAAATTGCTTGCACTGGGAAAAGCTTCTCAACAAACACAATTTTGTTGATATAATTACAGAACACTGAAGCCTAGAACTTAATTTGTAATCGTTCTAGCCTTGTTTTGACTGTGCTAAGAACAGAGAAAGACTGTCCTTGTATAATAATCTTAAGAAAATTTGCAGAATTATCAAGTGAAAAACTTTTTCAAAAAGAAACTTCTAAGTTTGAAGGAGAAATTAAATTTGACTGTTTTTGTTTTCCTTCTAGGAAGACCTCTCTCTTTGCAAAAATCTTAGTGTTCTATATTTATATGATAACCGTATTAGTCAAATCATTAACCTGAATTATGCCACAAATCTGACCCACCTGTACCTACAAAACAATTGTATTTCATATATAGAGAACCTAAGGTCATTAAAGAAACTGGAAAAACTGTAAGTGCTTTTGTTTTTGAGTAATGTAACTGTTTATCATCATTATAGTAGTTATATTTTATGCATGCAGGCATTTCCATTTTCTGTATTAAGTTTCAAAAATAAATTGAGCCTGCATCTCACATGGGTTTTATGGAACAGGCCTCAGTTTTTATTCTCTTGCACTTTTATTAATACAAAATAAGTTGTTTTATATGTAATATTCAACAATTTGTGTTTTATTAAGCCTGATAAACTTTTCTTTTTGGGGGGTTGGGTTGTCTTAAGCACTTATAAGGACACCTAAAACATCCTAATGTAGGCTCAACTGGTGAAAAAAGTTTCCATGGAACCCAGATAAGTTCTGTGCCTTTCAGAATCTCACATCTCAAAAGGTCAGGGTCACATAATTGATAATGTTGATGTAGACTTGATTGTAAAAAGACACTTACTGCCTATAGTGATTATAATTAGGCAATTAAGACTGCTGGATCCAATTTCCCCAGACTAGAATAACTGTCATGCTTCTGAAAGAGTGAACCAAGGGCCTCAGAACATGGACACAAGAGTGGGGTGAGGAATGCTTTTACAAATGTGTAATACTGGGTTCCAACCTAGAATCCAAATCAGAATCTCTAGGGGTTAGGCCCAGAAATCTTCATTTTTAAACCTATAACCCAGGTGATTCTTCTGCACGAGAACATATGAGGAGCCCTGTAGATAGTTTAATAAAAACTATTTCAATTCTCTCATTTTTTTCCTGCTGCTTTGCGGTACAGGAAAAAAAAATTCTCTCATGCATTAAAAAATTTGAAAATGTATGTTTTAGACTAAATTGCATGTAAGAATATAATTTGTTGCCATTTAGATAAACCTTTCATAGATTCAACATAAACATAACATTCTGCATGTATTCTGCATTCACACAGCTCAATGATTTTGTTTCATTTTTATCACATTTTAAGACCATGGTGTTCTCAGAATGCCTATTTAGAATTATGTCTATGTTTTTGCAGGTATCTGGGAGGCAATTACATTGCTGTCATAGAAGGTTTAGAAGGGTTAACAGAACTAAGAGAGCTTCATGTTGAGAGTCAGAGGCTTCCCCTTGGAGAAAAGCTTCTGTTTGATCCAAGAACTCTCCATTCTCTGGCAGTAAGTCCACATTTGACTATTTCGACAAGGAATATAGTGATTATCGAGTCATAATGGAACAAGAAAGTGATGAAGGTATATTTGGACATTGTATATACTCTGCATGTTTATACGGCCAAATGCTAGCTTATTTGAGTAAGCTGGTTTTCCCCATATAATGTCTCAGAAACTCAGCATCTGTAAAGTTAGGATAATATAATGCCTTCCTCTTCAGGTAACTGGAAAGATCAAAAGAAGGATGTGAAATGGTTATATAAACTGAAGTTCTAATACAGATGTTAATTCATAATTCAGACCTTGGTGATTATCATGGCTCAAAATTTTAAATTTTAAGAGAAACCCTAAGGAAAGAGGAGTGCAGAATTATTTGGCAACTTTTAAACAAACTAGAGAGCCATTGCAATGATAAGTCATTTTCTCCCTGGATCCTGATTTGATTGCAGGTTGCACTACCTATGGTTCTGCCCCATCAGAACTATACAGGCCTGGGAGCACTGGATTTGGGGCTCCAGCTGTGTCGCCTGACAACCAGTCATATGGGATGGAAGTGCCACAATAAGTTGAGAAGCCAGAGGGCGTCAGTGAGGCTCTTGCTAACCCTAAGAACAAGGGACTTGTTGGGATAGGCTAACCTCAAATCTGGGGCAGGAGATATAAATGTGACATGGTTGTTTTTCACAGATTACATCAGTTTTATTTTAGAATGCCCAGAAATGGAGGACAGTGGATGAATTTTGAACCAAATATATATCAATCGAGAGGCAGTTCTATAAATTGGAAAAGAAAAAAGTGACCTGGTTTCTACTCTACCCACTCTAAGCTCTCAGTAGAATCAACTGTCACCAACCTTACCTCAATCTCAAGTGATCCAGTTAGACTGATCCCATTGTGGAAATGGCTAGTTTTATTATAAAACACTACTGAAAACATTTTTGCAGGTTCAATTTTTGCATAGATTCAAGCACAATCTGAAATTCTAAATATAAAGCATCATTTTTTCAGTTTTATTTCAAGTCTTAAAAAGTATTGAGGGCCAGATGTGGTAGTTCACACCTGTAATCCCAGCATTTTGGGAGGCTGAGGCAGGAGGATGGATTGAGGCCAAGAGTTTGAGACTAACCTGGGCAACATAGTAAGACTCTGTCTCTACAAAAAAATTTTAAAAAATTAGCCAGGTATGAGGCCGGGCGCGGTGGCTCACGCCTGTAATCCTAGCACTCTGGGAGGCCGAGGCGGGTGGATAGCTCAAGGTCAGGAGTTCGAAACCAGCCTGACCAAGAGCGAGACCCCGTCTCTAAAAAAAAAAAAAAAAAAAAATTAGCCAGGTATGGTCGTGAATGCCTGTAGTCCCAGCTACTTGGGAAGCAGAGGCAGGGGGATCACTTGAGCCCAGGAATTTGAGGCTTTGAGGCTGTAGTGAGCTCTATTGTGCCACTGCACAAGTCAGGCCCTGTCTCAAATAAAAAAAAAAAAGTACCCAGAAATTTTTTTTAAATGTTGCTTCTTGTGGATACCTCCTGAGCTGTCTCCATCTTTTCTTTTCTTTTTTTTGAATTTTAAACTAATAAGAACAAATATTGCACTTGATCTTAACCAGCCAAAAGGCTGTGAAGTGATGGTTGATTCCATATTGGTAGAGATTTCTGGGCCTCTGATTTTAATCAGCTAATTATTATTTTAAATAGTTTCTGAATATATGGATTATCAAGAGAAAACTATATAGAGAGGTAGAGATAAAATTAAAAACCAGATATTCTTTCATTCTTGGTCATGTTTCCTATATAGAAAAACAAAGACAAAAACTCTCTCTATGTAAGTACAAATTTTAGTGATATCTAGCACAAACAGATAATTTGTTTAAATTGCAATAAGTGTTTTTTCCACATTGTGTTGTTTATTGGGACATCTTTTTTCTTTCTTTGCTTTTTGATTCTTGGCTTCTTTATCCTATAAATTTATCTTGTATCTTAGAAGAGACAAAATAGGACTTATGGAGGAATTATAGAGAGAAAGAGTAAGTTAGGTCACATACTATAGTTCTAAAAGTTCAATCTGAGGCCAGGCATGGTGGTTCACGCCTGTAATCCTAGCACTTTGGGAGGCTGAGGTGAGAGGATCATTTGGGCTCAGGAGTTCGAGACCAGCCTGAGCAAGTGTCTCTACTAAAAAAAGAGAAAGAAATTAGCTGGACAACTAAAAATATATAGAGAAAATTAGCTAGGCATGGTGGCACATGCCTGTAGTCCCAGTTACTCGGGAGGCTAAGGCACAAGGATTGCTTGAGCCCAAGAGTTTGTGGTTGCTGTGAGCTAGGCTGACACCACGGCACTCTAGCTCAGGCAACAGAGTGAGACTCTTTCTCAAAAAAAAAAAAAAAAAAATTAAAAGTTCAATCGGAAAACAAATGCAATAAAAACAAAATTTCCATGGCTTTTGATTTTCTTGCCTAAAGGGCCTGAACTGATAAATATTAACCTTTTTAAGCATTAGGATTTCTGGCTCCTATATATAGTGTTTAGATTATTTACTAATGCTAATTTAATTATTTTTCTTACAGAAGTCCCTGTCTATATTGAATATCAGCAATAATAATATTGATGACATTAAAGACTTAGAAGTACTGGAGAATCTCAGTCAGCTCATAGCAGTTGACAACCAGCTTCTGCATGTGAAGGTAGTGTAAAGAAAAATTAATTTTATTATCCAAGCATGGTAGCACGCACCTGTAGTCCCAGCTACTAGGGAGGCTGAGGCAGAAGGATCTCTTGGGCCCAGAAGTTTGAGGTTGCAGCGAGCTATGATGATGCCACTGCACTCTAGCCCTGGCAACAGAGCAAGACCGTGTCTAAAAAAAAAAAGGAAGGAAGGAAGGAATTGAAGGAGGGAGGGAAGGAAGGAAGGAAAGAAAGAAAAATTAATTTTACAGAGTTGTATAATGGATAATGGAGACTCAAAAGTGGGAGGGTGGAAGGGGGGAGGGAGGAAAAATTACCTATGGGGTACCATGCACACTATTTGGGTGATGGGTACACCAAAAGCCCTGACTTGACCACTATAGAATATATACATATAATGGAATTCAACTTGTATCTCCTAAATCTACTAAAATTTAGAAGGGGAAAAAAGAAAAATCAATGTTAAAATATTTATATGAAATTATGAAGAAAAAATACTGATGATCTGAAATAGCTATAAAATGTATCACTTTAAAAACTATTTGGATTCATTCTAAAACTAGCTAATAAATTTCTACTTCTTAATGTATTTATTTACATAGTTCTGTCCTCTTATCTGGTTTTCTCCTTCATACACAAATGCCTCCATCAAATTACAGAGGACAAGTTTAATTTATGAAGAAGTTTAACCAGAGAGGCTGTGCATCAAAAACCACAGCAGAGGGTAGTGCTGAATGAAAGGGGATTTTATGAAACACTGAAACGTTAAAGCATCAATACTTCCCTTCCTCTCACACACAGTACTAGGCTCTCCTCCCAAAACCCTGCCTATGTGACTTTAAAACCTTGAGCAAGAGGTGGAGGATTCCTCTATAAGGAAACTGATGAGCTCAAGAGAAAACATCTCCCAATTCTGACAATTAAGGGTTCCAGAGAGAAAATGCCAGCTGCCTGCCCAGTTGCCATACAGTGAGACCAACCAGTTAACAAGCCTTACCCTCTCACAAAAAGCTCTCATTCACTTTCATGAATAAACAAGCAGCTCAGGATCAGTAGACATCTGAAAAGAGCCTCTAAAATCAAAGAGAGAAAGACAGAAACAAAAAGAAAGAATTCAGAAGAAATAAATCGTGTGGAAGCAGCAAAAAAAATTTTTTTAAATTACTACTATAAATAATTTCTTAAGAGAAATAAAAATGGATTCCACAACCTTGAAATAAAAGATGCTTTTTTTTAAAAAAAGGAATGTATGAATAAGAGAGCACTTCGAAATTAAAAATAGGATAGGGCAAATTAAATGTTCAACATAGAGTTTCAATGACAAAATTGAGGAAGAAGTCTCCCAGACAGAACAAAAAGAATGGAAAATAAAAATAAGCAAGTAAAAAAGAAACTTAGAGAATTAATTCAGGAGATCTAATATATGACTAATAAGAGTATCAGAATCAAAGAATAGGTCTCTTAGTTCATTTGTGCTGCTATGATAAAATATCTGAGACTGGGTAATTTATCAGAACAAAAATGTATTTCCCACAGTTCTGGAGTCTGGGAAGTCTACAGTCGAAGTCTACAGGTGCCTGCAGGTTTGGTTTTTGGCCAGGGCTGCTCTCTGCTTCCAAGATGGCCCCTTGTTGCTCCAGTGGGAATGTGTCCTCACAGGGCAAAAGGGATGAAAGCAGCAAACTCACCCTTTCATAAGGCACTAATCCATTCATGAGGGCTCTGCCCTTGTGAGTTAATCACCTCCTAAAGGCCCCACCTCTTAATACTATCACATGGGCCATTAAGTTTCAATATGTGAATGGTGGGGGACACATTCAGACCACAGCAATAGGGGAAAAAATGGAGAAAGAAAATTATATTTTAAAATAATCTAATAAGCCATGATATAGTAACAAGGACCAGAATCACCTTCCATAAAAAAACAAATAGAAAACTGGACAAAATATGGGAAACAACTTTTTGAGACTTTGTACAACAGGCAGCACAGGCCTGTGGTCCCTAAGAGAAAAAAAACCAAACAAGGTGATTTCAGACCAAAATGCAGGTAGGGGAATAGCAAACAAGAACAATACAATGTAAATTGTAACCAGAGAAAAATCAGTCAAGGAAAAAAAATCCAGAAATGATATGGAGGATGGAATTAGAAGACAGGACTTTTAAAAAAGTTATTATAAATATGCTCTCTAATTTAAGGAAATTGTGAACACAAAGAGAAATGGACAATATGAAAAGTTAGTTCTAGAGCTGAAAAATATTTCTAAAATGAAAAATTCATTGGATATGATTAAAAACAGATTAGTCATTGTGCAAGAAAAGATCAGTAAACGTAAAGATATAGCATTATAACTATCCAAAGTGAAGTATGGAAAGAAAAACACTAAAAATGATGCCAGGCATGGTGGCTCATGCCTATAATCCTAGCACTCTGAGAGGCCAAGGTGAGAGGATTGCTTGAGCTCAGGAGTTTTAGACCAGCTTGAGCAATAGTGAGACCCCATCTCCATAGAAAAATAGAAAAAATTAGCCGGGTGTGGTTGTGTGCATCTGTAGTCCCAGCTACTCAGGAGGCTGGGGAGGGAGGATTGCTTGAGGCCAGGAGTTTAAGGCCAGCCTGGGTAATACTGAGACCCCCATCTTTACAAGTAATAAAAATATTATCCAGGAATGGTGGTTTGCACCTGTAGTTCCAGCTACTGGAAAGACTGATGCAGAAGGATTGCTTGAGCCCCGGAGTTTGAGGCTACAGTGAGCTATGATGATGCCACTGCACTCCTGCCCAGGCAAACGGAGTAAGATCCTGTCTCAAAATAAATAAATAAATACATAATTTTAAAAAGAGTGAATGTTTGGTAAGGAAACCTATTTAATATATAATAGCTTTTATTAGGTATCACCATATTCCCCATTAGACTGAGAGTCTTTGAGATTTATTAACTTCAAAGTTTTCCCAGAGCTCAGCCCAGTAGTGCCTGCTGGCACATAGTAGGCACCTACTATAAGTTTATAGAATGAATGAATAAGGGGACAAGAAATATTCTGGGGAGGAAATGCAAAGCATTCAGTAAGTTCCAGCAGCTTGGATAGAGGGAGTAAAGATGAAATCTCAAGTTCTTTTACTTCCAGCATTAAGACACAAAAAATTAAAAATGCCTGGATACAATTTCTTAGAAGTCTGAATATAGATACTGCCCAGGATAAATTTGAAATGTACTTTTGTGGTTCATTTTAAATCATCTTCTGAAGGCTTGGTCAAAGGACATGTTGAAGCCTAGCATCAGAATATTAACTTGTTTTTCTGTATGTATTTCTGGAGTCAGGATCTCTATTTTTGGCTTTAATTTTTCCATTCTTTATGCTCATTGATGTTGTTCAAAAGATACTGACATCAAACCCTGTGCTACAGGGGAGAAATCTCTCATGCTATACATAAGGTAGCTGACATCCATCCTAAGAGTCGTCAGCAACAGACAGCTTTGTGCCTTGGGGAAAAAGAAGTAGACATCATTAGAGAATCCTAACAAAACCATTATAATTACCTGAGGTTTTCAGCACTTAGAGCAGCTGCATTTATATGGACATCAGTAGGTTCCTGAAATGCACCTACAGAAAATATATGCAATAACTAAGTATAGTTCTTACATAAAAAAAGTATAATTTTAAAATTATTACTTTTGCTGATAAATTACCATTGTCTTTAAAAATAACAATTCAAAATTTAAAGGCTACATTCAAATGTATATTAAAAATAGACTTTAGTCACTATTGTAATAGATTACCCTGTATTATGAAAGTCCTGTTAATCAATCCTATAGATGGATTTTTGTGAAATATTATAAATTAAAATATTAAGTGATCTGTGAGTATTTACAAATTGTATTCTTTTTTTTTTTTTTGAGACATAGTCTCTCTCACCCGGGCTAGAGTGCCGTGGCGTCAGCCTAGCTCACAGCAACCTCCAACTCCTGGGCTCAAGTGATCCTCCTGCCTCAGCCTCCCGAGTAGCTGGGACTATTTGTAGTTGTTCAATTAATTTCTTTCTATTTTTAGTAGAGACGGGGTCTCACTCTTGCTCAGCTAGTCTCGAACTCCTAACCTTGAGCAATCCGCCTGCCTCGGCCTCCCAGAGTGCTAGGATTACAAGCGTGAGCCACCGCGCCTGGCCCAAATTGTATTCTTGTAGTCCTGATCCATGGAACTGAATTTACAAGTCTTTTAGCATGGAACATTTCATTTTTAAGTGCCTGCTTTAAGAAAAAATGAAAAAAATAATTCCTTAGGATGATTAAACAATTTTGAATCTCTCAATCAATATTCTGGTTTGAGCAATGCGAAAGATACTTAAGAAAAACTTAAACAAACACATGCAAGGAAAAGTACTATCAGGGCACTGAAATCCTTGAGCTCAGTGGAAAGAAAAGAAAAAGAAAAGAGAGAATTGGGTTGGTGGGAAAAATAGGCATTCCCAAATGATGACCTTGCCCTAGCTTACTGAAGGTCCCAGAGCCACAGGGGAGTGGCTGCATTAGAAGCTGAGGCATAGGATATGGACCTGTAAGAAGCTGGGTAGCCAGGCAGCTTTTGTCCCTCCTGCTGCTTGGGATTTCGTTCACTTCCCTCTCCTGACCTCTTCAGACCCACAACTGCCAAAGATTCCTTACCCACAGGATCCTCTAACCCTGCCTTCATCTCTCCTATTCCCTAGGCCAAAGCTGGTCCAGGACAGGGACTTCAACATAGGAGCATCTAGAAAGAGAGAGGAGGGATAGATGAGGAAATAAACAAGAGAACATAAATACTGTCTTTCCTCTCTCTTTTCATGTCTGCTGCCCCTCTAATCATCAGCAACTTCTTCAAAAACAGTTCCATCTTATTTCTTCCTTATAATTGTTATCCTCCTTCTAACCTCAGACCCTCTGCCCCTCTTCTATTCATCCATCCATTCATGCATGTATGCATGCATTCATTCATTCATCTCTTCTTATCCATTCATTGAAAACACCTACTATGTGGCAGTACTTGCTAGACAATGGGGGAGACAATAGGGAGCAGAAAACAGATACAATCCCTGGCTTTGAGGAACTCTCAGCATTAAGGGGAAGGGAAATATAAAGCATGTAATCATCCCAAAACAAATATTAAATTGCACAAGTACCACAAAGGAGAAGTATGTGGCTCTGAGAGCCTGTAATGGGGATTTGCCCTAGGCAGGGAGGTCACTGAAGACTTCCTTGAGAAAGGGATAGCTGAGCTGAGCTATGAGGACTTATCAGGCAAAGAAAATAGGATGTGCAAAGGCCCCAGGGCAGATGGAAGCAAGCATGGCAAATATGAGGGATGGGAAGCAGAGAGAGTGAAGGTAGAACATAGTGCAAACAAGGACTAGTGGGTAGATGGTCCACACAAGTCGTGATAGAGAGTTTTGTCTTTATCCTAAGAACAATGAGAAGTCACTTAAGGTGTTTAAGCGAGGAGTGAAGTAATTAGAGAACTGCATCTTGAGAAGTGTTGAAAACAGACTGGAAGAGACTGGGCTAGTCAGGAAGTGAGAGATGGTAGAAACTTTAATAGAGTGGGGGTGGAAATGGAGTGGACAGACTGTAAAGCTGTTTAGGGAGTAAAATGGATAAGACTTAGTTGTGAGTTGGATATAGGGAGTATGGGAGAGGGTGATGTCAAGAATGATTCCTGGGCTTCTGCCTTGCACAATGGGAAACAGAGAACTCAAGAGTCAGATCTGGGAGATCATGAGTTTTGGTCATGTAGGGTATGAGGTGCCTTTGAAGTGTTTCAGAGAAAATGTTAAGTAGATAATTGGATATATGAGGCCAGAGCTCAGAGATAGATGAATGTGGGAGTCTTCAGCATATTAAGTGGTCACTGAAACTGCCATCATGGATGAAATTGCCGAGAGCGGGGAGGAGAGAGGAGTAAGATGAAATGCTCAAAGTGGCTTCTCACAAAATCTTCCTCTTGCACAGAGATGACCCTTCCTTAGTGTAACAGAAGTTTTACTATTATCATCAGTGTGACCATTCTTTTTCTGCAAAGAGTCTAAGTATAAATAGAGAAGGTGATGGGTTACAGGAGGAAAACTTTTTTCTGTGATTTTACATTCTGCTGGGGTTCAGGGAAGGAAAACAAGCATTGTCTGAAAGGAATGTATGTAGATTATAGAAAAGGAAGCAAGTGAATTGGTCCCCGAGGGTCTGCTACTGGGGATATCTGCTCCTGCTCCCTAGTGGGAGCTCTAGCACTCTGCAAACATGCTGATGCATTATGGGGAGGTTTTATAGTACTGTCACTGCACAGATGTTCTTCAGGCTTTTTCTCTATTAAATAGGTTGTTTTTATGGACTGACCCAGGCAACCGTCCACCAGGTATAGCACTGCTTTTTTTTTTTTTTTTAAATGAGATGTGTTCTCAGTTCTCAAAAGCAACTTTTAGAAAGCAGCCTCTTCATACACTGGGGATTTCTGTAGTTAGACCTTTGTTACTTGTAGGGTCAGAGATTCATGAAGGATCCTATGGAGCCTGCAAGAATGTAGAACCACAAAGCCATGAAAGAAGTTGTCAGCAGGGTAAGATGCTCCAAAGAATTGACACTGAGAAAGTCTTTGATTGACAATGTGTGGATCAGTGATAAGGTTAGCAGCGCATTTCCAGTGGCACCAGGTTGCAGGAATGCCTAGTGCTTGAGGAAGCAAAGGCAGTGGTCTAGACTCTTAAGACTCCAAATGGGATCTTAGGACCAGCAGCAGCAACAGCATCAGAAATGCAGAATCTTAGCTTCTGCCTCAGATTTAACCAATCAGAACCTGCATTTAAACAAAATCCCTCAGTGATTCTTAAACACATTAAAGTTTGAAAAGCATTGGTCTGGACCACTCTTTCAAGAAGTTTGGCAATGGTAGGTAAGAGGATAAAAGCCATAGGAGAGGGAGAGATTGGAAGTAGAAATGCAAGAGAGAGAAGATCCCAAGAGGAGGAGGCCAGGATCTTCTGATTAACCTGGGAAAAGAGATAAGACTGTCTTCCTTTGGTCAGAAAAATGGGAAAGAGGAATGGAAGAGGAAGTGTCAAGTAGATAATCTAGAAAACTTTGTGGATGGATGACCCACTTTTTCCCAATAAAATTGCTGGCAAGGTCAACCACTGAGGAGGAGGAGAAAGAGAAGTTTTAAGCCAAACAATACTCCATAGTTTAGAAACTCTTCTTTAACTCAGAGGGCTCTAGTTTAAATGACATTTACTTTTGGTTAATATTTCTTTGCTTGTTTTTCCTGTACCTTCTTTAAACAGGTATGCATCAATAAATAAAATTATTAAATACTTTAATGACAATTTACAGTAAAACTTTTGCGTTTGTACAAATAGCTAGGGGGGTATGAGTGTAAGTTGAGCCATGAACTTCACTAGGGCCAACATTATATATTAATAGCTTGCTGACATTATTAAGTCAAGTAAATATCATGCTTGCAAAAATGTATAGAACATAAAAGAACAAAAAAATTTACCTACAGTTTTTATGTTTGTAAAGTTTGCTAAATCAATAAAATGATCTGAAAAGTTCATCTCATATCAGATATAATTAATGATTTTCTTCATTGGTTTTCTGATAACCATTTATCAAGAGGTATAGAATCTTGAATATGAATGGGGAAATAAAAAGCTTGACATGCTTGCCTTTTATATAAACTAAATATTTGATTTATAAGACACAAATGAACAAACTTCTATGGCCTGTCATGTTTTCTCAGTTTCTAATTTATTCAACCTCTGCTCAATATTGATCCTGACAAGCAGAGTGGCCCAAAGATAAATTTATTCATTCCACAGTTTAGTCAGGAACAAGCCAAAAATTATAGATTTTCCCAAGCAGATGATGACAGGCAGTCAGGGGAATGACAAATGGCTGTCTTTAGATTTAGTAAGGACAGTTGGGCCAGACATTTCCGATAAAGATTGGTGCATGCTGGTCAAATACAGGTTCATCAGTGGTCATCATTAATCGTAGAGAGAGCATTGCCGTGATGCAGACGCCTATACAGGAGCTTGAGCACCAGCCCTGCAGGGGAAATAGAATTTGCTCCTCAGTATTTTGCAGCACTCCTCTAAGTGATAGCATGACATGATCATTTATCAAACAGAGACTGTACAGAAAAGTGTCTGCTTCCTTTAGTAACTTATTGAAGAGTGGGAAAGTGAAAGCTTTTTATTAAAGACAGGAAGGCAATGAACAACCAGAGCGTATCCAAAGGGTAATCGTATTTCAGCACAGGATTAGTTTAGTCTTAAATAAACACACACTGGAGGGAGTATGTCGAGGGTCATTTATCAAGTGAGGAACAATTAACAAAACTCTAAGCACTCTTTTTATTTACATCAATTAAAAGTTCTCTTATTGTTATTATTACTTAACTTTTGGATGATGGGCATCATATTCAGCACTGTACAAAAGTGTAATGCACAATACTTCCTTAGAGGTTTTTACCATAAGAGAAATACAGCGTAACTCGCATATAAAATAAATACAGCTGTATTAAATGTTATTGAACAAATGCTGTGGAGAGGGCACATTCCAGGGCACAGGACTGAGAGCTGAAGTTATAATCTGTGAAGAGAGCTTTCTTATAAGAAATCAACTACTTATTACTCAGTAGGTAAAAAAATTTCTTATTCCTTACAATATTTTTGCTCTCTGTTGATAAAAATTAAGAGAAAGGGAATTAGCTGAGGAGGAGTGCCGGGCAGGCAAAGAGGCAGAGAACTAACACATGTATTATTTACCTGATTTGTTCCAGGCATTTTATTTACTTACTTATTTATGTAATTATTTATTTATTTTGAGAGAGGGTCTTGATCTGTGGCCCAGGCTAGAGTGCAGTGGCACCATCATAGCTCACTGTAACCTCAAACTCCTGGGCTCAAGTGATCTTCTGCCTCAGCCTCTCAAGTAGTTGGGATTACAGGCATGAGCCGCTGCGCCCTGCTCCCTGTCCCAGGCACTTTATATGCCATGGCAATTAATCCTAATTAATCTCACTTTATAAATGAAGACATAGACTTGCCTAAGGTCACACAGTGCCAGGAAGTTTAGGATTGCCTTTTTTTTTTTTTTTTTTAGCAATTCCTTATATTTTCACATAAATTATTTATTTGGGTTCCTCAGAGTCAAGCACAAACTAAATTCACAGCATATATCCACAGAAATGAAATCACTATTTTGAAGTGACAGCTGCACTCTCATGTTAATTGTAGCATTATTAACAATAGCCAGGATATGGGAACAATCTGAGTGCACTCCTTTTTTTGAATAATTTGTTATATATCAAATTTATATCTGATTTTAAAAATAAAAAACAGAACTTTGGGGCATATATAAGAAATACTAAAGTATATTTCATTTCCACTAAACAGTAGTTAAGATAAAATATATTCTTTGAATAAAGAAGAAGGGGAGAAAGCAAGAAATGACATAAAGACAAGGTATTGGAGAGAAAGAGTGACACTGGATGGGAAAAGAACCACCACTAGGGACAAAGAAGATGTGAAGAGAGCAAACTGAGAGAGCTGGTTCTTAATCTGTTTTCCTCACATTTATTTGGGTTGTAGACCATGGCAAAACTTAATTATTCCTTGAAATGTCAATTAGCTGATTTTCCTGTAAGCTATAAAAACATGCAAATGTTTATGATATAATGTAAAATAGTACCCACCATATGATGACAAAAAAGAATTCTAGAAGGATATATAACAACATAGTAAAGTGATCTTTGGGTGATAAGTATGCGAGTGATTTTTTTCGTCTTTGTTCTATTTTCCCCTTTGATAGTTTTTTTTTTTTTACAGATTTTAAAAGTGAATATGCATTCTTTATAAAAATAAAAAGCAACAGTGTATGTTGTTTTCAATGCCAATAGACTGCTTACTCACTACTCCTTAATTGCCTGAATCTTTAAATTTCTCTAAGCTTCACTAAGAGCAGGGTATATTCTGCAGCAAAATAATGTTTTCTGAGCTACAGGTTGGGACCATTGAAGAGAACGTGACAGAGAACAGTTCTGTGGCCCCCAACTTAGCACCTCACTTTTGCCTTATCTTCAGCCCCTTCTATTATCAGTATAGACCATTTCATTCAAAATTTAGTTATTATGCACCTTCAAAAAATACCTGGCTCTGAGCTAGAACTCCATGAAAGGCAGAAATTACCTTTAAAAACAGTTAACTGACATGCTAGAAGAACTGACAATTATGAAATACTTGTGCTTTGCTTTTTCTTCTCTAATTATAGGATTTGGAGTATTTACTGAACAAGTTGATGAAGTTGTGGAAAATGGATCTAAATGGAAATCCTGTTTGTCTCAAACCAAAATACAGGGACAGACTGATATTGGTGTCCAAATCACTAGGTACATATTTATATTAACATAATTTTCTTAGAGAAAGAAACCTAGTTAACTTTTTAATTTATTAGCAAGCTTTCAGAAATATAAATATGACATATATATTTTCATACATATATGAAAATGGTCAACTTTAATATTTTTCATAAGAGCAAAAGTTAAAATTAAGGAAATAAAGCATGAAAAATACCTGCTGATCAGAAATAAAGCACCAGATTCTCTTTAAGGAGAAAATGTGGCTATTACCAATCAAAATGGTTAGTTATAAATGTATAGAACTTGCTGACCTTTTCCCAAACTTTCATTGGCACAAATCTGATGATGATCCCGAGAAACTCCTTAGCTCTTGGTTCTGTAGATAAAATTGACCAAAGTTTTCAATTGCTTGACATTTGCCAAATGGTACTCTAAGAACATAAAGAAGTCCCCTTCATTTGAAAGGGGAGCAGGATGAGGAGTCCCTTTATGAGATCCTTACAAATAATAACATTCCTGAATATGCACTATATTGAGGGAAATGGACAAAACCACTTGGCCAATAGTGACCAAGAGACATAGCATCAGAGAGACAGGCAGTGCCCTCTCATGGAGTACACTCGCCAGTGATTTTCCTGCATCAGAACTTCTGTGACATGCTGTACTTGGGGATAAAAACTAATGTATGACAAAACTGCTTCATTAGCTATAGTAAACCTTGATTAATCATAACATTAGTTCAGTGGTTCTCTGGAGGGAAAAGATGGCATATCAGAAAAATCCAAGATGTTTTTCAAATTACATATGTGAGGGCTACACCCTGCCCACAAGGGTAGGGAACAGAGAATACATTGGGAGACTAACCAGGTATATTTTTAAAGAGCTCTATAGATGATTCTGCTATTTAATCCCCCATCCCAACCTCTCATTCCCTTCCCTCTCTGCCTACCACACACAATGTATTAGCCCACTTCCCTTGGCAAGTAAAGTTAATACAATTAATGTCTGGTGATTAAGAACCTTCCAATGTTCATGTAACCATTTCTGGAAATGTTCATGATACCATACTGTAGGTGAGACTGTAAAAGATGTAGAGATAAGTATATTGACTTCCAAATAAAGAGAATTTACTGAGAATTTGTCTTGAACAAATATTCTTTTCTGTAGCATGTTTTCTGATACAAAATTAATACATATTTCTTATAAAAATATAGAAAAGAAAAATATCATTTAAAATCCTGCCATAGATATGCTGTTAACACTTTAATATGTGTCCTTCTAGTCTTTTTTCTATACACATACACACATATAACAAATTCTCTTTGATTTTAGCTTATCTTATTCTGATTTATTTCTTCTTCCTAAATGTAAAGTCAAAAAACATAAAGTTAATTGAGGGCCTGGTTTGTTGCATCCCAGTCAAAAAGGACTATGGGAGCCATTTTCTGTTTTGCAGGTTACCTAGTCATCACCAAACAGAGTGACAATCCATATATTTGGTTTCCTTAGCATTAATGGAAGCAAATTTTGTGTTGAGAGTAACCCATTAAAATGAAATAAGTCACATAGGTCTCTAAATCTTGTGTCCATTATTTGGCTTTCCCTCTTGAACCACTTCTACACCTATTAGCCTCAAGTGAGATAATTTGCTAGAAATGATACAACATCAGGTTAAATGAGGCACAATCTCCTAGTCATTCCTCAGCTCTGTCTGGGACATTCATTAACATGAGCAAGAAGGGATTATGGTAAAAAACTTGGATTGTTAATTCCTTATCTTTATAATAGATATTTTAAAAATATGCATTGATATAGTCCCAGCTACTGGGGAGACGGAGATAGGAAGATCATTTGAGCCTAGGAGTTTGAGGATGCAGTGAGCGATAATCATGCCACTGTACTCTCTAACCCAGGCAACAGAGCAAGACTCTTGTCTCTTAAAAAAAAAAGTACTGATTACACATATCCCATCCAAAAAAAGGTTAACAAAATTAATAAAAACAGATATGGAAAGATATCAAATAAATACAAGTGGTTGGGAAAACTGAGCATAAAAGAATAACCTGTAATATAAAGTTATAAGTACTAAGATTTTGACAATAAAACATTTAGCCAATTTCTTATAGTTTAGAGAGTGCTATTCACTGAAAAAAAAGTATATGAGATAAGATATGGAAACAATTTTACTTCTAGAATTTATGGTCCTAATTTATATTTCCTATTTCATCACTGTATTTTATACTTTGAATATAGCACATTATGGATCATATTTAAGTGGCAGTATTAACTTTTTAGTAGTACAACTAATATTTTATCAGAATATTGTAATTTTCCCTGAAAGAATATGATCTAATAAATTTTATACATCCTTTCTACACTCTGGGATCTAGTGGAAGACATTACATGTATGATGTGAGAAAATATCTAATTTTAAAAACTACTATACTGAAGCTAGGGGTGGTGGCATACGCCTATAGTCCCAGCTACTCGGGAGGTTAAAGCAGGAGGACCACTTGAGCCCAGGAGTTCAAGGCTGCAGTGAGCTATGATCACACCACTGCATTCTAGCCTGGGCAACAGAGCAAGATCCTGTTTCTAAAAAATAAAAAATAAATTTTAAAAAAACCTACTACATAGAAACTTTATTAGAAAAAATAGTTTTTCTATTAAATGAAGGCCATCTGTATTCATGTGATTAAAAAATTAATATAGGTAATATAGAATGTCCTATAATAAGGGAATTATTCAATGTTTTATAGTATATCCACATACAATAAAACACCAGCCATTAAAAATTATGTTTAGGTCAGGTGTGGTGGCTCACACCTGTAATCCTAGCACTCTGCAAGGCTGAGGCGGGAGGATTGTTGGAGTTCAGGAGTTCAAGACCAGTCTGAGCAAGAGCGAGACCTCATCTCTGCTAAAAAAAATAGAAAGAAATTAGCTGGACAACTATATACTGTGTTTCCCAAAAAATAAGACCTACCCATAAAATAAGCTCTAGTAGGATTTCTAAGCATTTGCGCAACATAAGCCCTACCCTGAAAATAAGACCTAGTGATGGGTGTGGCTACGCAGCAGATCTACACAACCCATGCATTTCAACGAGGAAAGGTAAAGAAGACAGCAGCCCTTCTCATCTGCCCCATGAGAGCTCTATTGCTTGACATGAGAGATTGGGGCCAATCTTCTAAAGGAAACAGAGTCACAAGAAATTCAGGATGGAATTCGGGGTTTTGAGAGTTATGATGATGTTCCAGAA
>VBSM01001124.1:16790498-16820339 GCA_008086735.1 Cheirogaleus medius | reverse complement strand
AGGCTGATGCCATGGCACTCTAGCCGGGCAACAGAGTGAGACTCTGTCTCAAAAAAAAACATTGTCTTTAAAGAAAGACAAATGCTCACAACACAATATTAAAAAACAGGATGCAAAACTATATAGAGGATTCCAATTTTATACGATATACACATATATACACATACATACACAGGAAACAAAAAATGCTAAGACATACATTAAAGTGTTATCAGTAGTTTTCAGTGATTACTTCTCTCTGTAGAATAATAAAATTTTAATTTTTTCTTTTTTTTGTATTTTCCAAATATCTTACAACATGCAAAAGTTATTTGTGCCATTTAAGAAGCTCAATTTTTGCTTTTTCCTAAGAATAACCATAATATTCTTTAAATCTATAGATAATATGATTTAATTTTTATTGCATATAACAACATTTTTGTTTTTAAAAATAACAATATAGTTTACATATGACCCTAGAAGGGGGGACCATATACCAAATTGTTTATAGTTATTATCTTTGCCAGTGATAAGAAGGAGGGGTACAGATAATAATTACAGAGCCTTTTTATGTTTAAGCACATATTCTTTCTAAAATCAGAAGAAAATCTAAAAACAAATAAAAGCTCAATAAAAATACACAAGTTGTGTAAACAATATATTTTAAAAAGAAATTTATTTCCACTTATGGTGTAACTTAAGTTCATGTAGCCTAAACCAGAAGTGTATATTTTCACTTATATATTAATTATTTACAGGTATATATTGTATTTTTTAAACATATGTATTTTTCTCCAGAATTTCTTGATGGAAAAGAAATTAAAAATGTGGAAAGACAATTCCTAATGAATTGGAAAGCATCCAAAGATGCAAAAAAAATCAGCAAGAAAAAAAGGAGTAAAAATGAGGACGCAAGCAACTCATACATAAGTAAGCATACTGTCACTCATTAACCACTTCTTCTAGTAAAGGCAATATTTTAACAAAAAAAAAAATGCCAAGAAATAAGGGATTTTTCTTTAGTTGGTTTAAGTTGTTTTTTTTAACTTAGTGGTACATAAAGATAAATACAATTTATCTTGTATAGGAAACTTTACCTATAATGTTTATATGTGAAAATGGTAGCTACTATGAACAAAAGCTGTGTTTGGTTCATATTGGGCATGACTGTGTCAGCCATATAAACACAGAACCATGAGGGTGGGAAAAAAATATATACTTTTATATCTAGCAAAAGTGCATGATATCAGTTATGCAATGGTTAAATAACAATCAGCTAAGTAAATTGTGAAACCAAGCCACTAGTATATTTGTTTAGCAACCATGCAATAATCATCTTTTTCATGAGGATAGAAAATAAAAATATATGACAACCAACATCTGTGGCCTGTACTCTGTGGCCTATCCCCCCACGCACTCCAACAACTGAATACTTGGATTATAATATGCCTAAAGTTGTGTTACAAAGGACATACCAACCTCTCTTGCCTAACTAATGTAACTAAGTATAACTAAGTGTAATGTGTAACATTTCTCTCCATTATATCAGGGAGCATCCAAGAATTGACTCTTCATAGACTTTGTAGTCCACAACATTGGAATAATCCTCTTCCTCCTTTCCATGATAGTGTTTTAATGTTAATGTTCTTGTTCCACAGCTGACTATGGCAGGGAATGGGGCATGGCAAAGGTGTTAGGCCAGGGGAAAAGGGAAAGGGAAATTGGAACAGTGTAATGAGGCTTTGTGCATGATAGCACATCCTAGGAGCTCTGTCACTCTAGGACGAGGAGGCTGAAGTGAGGAGAAGCTGGAGGGGAAAGGCATAGAGCTCTGGTGATTTTGCCATATCGTGTCCATTGAACATGAACTATAGAAAAGCATTTAATAGAATGGGACTTTCTTAGCTGATAGTGATACTGTGTTGGCAATGTGCATTTCTTATGGTTTGAAATTTGTAAAATAGTTAAGAGGCACTTCTTCTCTGTTTATCCTTGGCTAGCTGTGAAGGGCAAAACTAGACCCAGGGTAGGGATTCCAGTATTTTATGTATTTTCAATATTACATCAAAGATGCCAAAGCACCTTATTAATATTGAAGTTCTCATAAGATTCAATACCACCTTCACCCCAGAATTGAGCCAATTCTAAACATAGTTTCCTTCATCTTAATAAATTTCAAAAATTCTTCCTAATTCAGGGATAATTACATTAATTAATGGTTAACTTCTCCAATGAAATTTGACAAAATAATAATTTTAATATATTAACGTTTACAATTTTTAAAAATTAGTCATTTAATTTTCTCAAAACAATCCTTATCAATCTCTTTATAATTTAGTGTGAGCCCTAAATAACAAAAACAATCTTTAAAGTCATATAGACACATTAACAACAAACTATCTGAAAAGGAAATTAGGAAAACAATCCCACTTAAAATAGAACCAAAACGAATAAAATACTCAGGAATAAATTTAACTAAGGAGGTAAAAGACTTGTATACCAAAAACTACAAAACATTGATGAAAGAAGTTAAACAAGACACAAATGAAAAGACATCCCATGTTCATGAATTGGAAGACTTAATATTGTTAAAATATCCATAAGACCCAAAGTGATCTACAGATTCAGTGCAATCCCTATCAAAATCCTAATGGCATTTTTACAGAAATAAAAAAAAATTCTAAAATTCATATGGAACCACTAAAGACTATGATTAGCCAAATCTCTCTTGAGAAAGAAGAACAAAGTTGAAACATTTCCTACATTTGAACTATATTACAAAGCTACGGGAAAAAAACAAAACACAAAACAATCAGTATGGTACTGGCAGAAGACAGACATACAGAGCAATGGACAGAATAGAGAGCCCAGAAATAAATCCATGTGTATACAGTCAACTGATCTTTGACAACAGTGCCAAGAATATACAATGGGCAAAGGATAGTCTCTTTAACAAATGGTGTTGGAAAAATTGTATATCCACACACAAAAGAATGAAGTATCTTACACCATACACAAAAATCAACTCAAACTGGATTAAAGACTTAAATGTAAGACCCACTACTGTAAAACTCCTAGAAGAAAACATAGGAAGAAAGCCCCATAATATTGGTCTTGGCAATGATTTCATGGATATGACACCAAAATCATAGGCAACAAAAACATAAATAAACAACTGGGACTATATCGAACTAAAAAGCTTCTGCGCAGCAAAATAAACATCAACAGAGTGAAAGGCAATATATGGAATGGGAGAATATTTGCAAACCATATTTCTGATAGGAATTATTCTCCCAAATATATAAAGAACTCCTATAACTCAAGAGCAAAAAAAATCCTAATAACTCAATTAAATGAATTTAATAGACAATTCTCCAAAGATGACATACAAATAGCCAACAAGTATATGAAAAAAAACTCAGTGTCACTAATCATCGGGGAAATGCAAATCAAAACCACAATGAGGAGGACATTGGTACTTTGAGACGGGAGTCTGCCAACCTCACTTGCCAACAAATTGATAAACTCCTCTTTCCTTCTCAAAAAAAAAAAAAAAACCACAATGAGTTATCACCTCACACCTGTTAAGATAGCTATTAACAAAAAAACAAAAGACACAAGCGTTGGAGAGAATGTGGAAAATTGGAACTTTTACACACTGTTGGTGGGAATGCAAAATGCTGTTGCCACCGTGGCAAAATGTGGAGGTTCCTCAAAAAATTAAAAATAAGACTACCATATGATCCAGCAATCTGATTTGTGGATATTTATCCAAAAGAATTGAAATCAGGATCTCTAAGAGATATTAGCGCTCCTATGTTCATTGCAGCATTATTCACAATAGCCAAGATGTGGAAACAGTGTCCATGGACACTGGACAGATAAATAAATAAGGAAAATGTAGTTTATACATAAAATGGAACATGGAACACTATTCAATCTTAAAAAAAAGAAGGAAATTCTGCAATGCGTGACAACATGAGTGAACATTGAGGACATTATGCTAAGTGAAATAAGCCAGTCACAGAAAGACAAATACTGCATGATTCCACTTATATAAGGTATCTAAAATAGTCAAATTCATAGAACCATAGAGTGAAATGCTGTTGCCAGCATCTAGAGGGAGGAAATAGGGACTTATCAACAGGCATAGAGTTTCAGTCAAGCAAGATGAATAAGCTCTAGAGATCTACAATACAACGTCGTACCTAAAGTAAAAAATAATCTACTGTACACTTAAACATTTGTTGAGGGTGGATCTCATGTTAAATGTCCTTGCCACATTATTTTTAAAAAGCCATATAGAATGTTATAGTATAGAAGCTTCATTCCATACCTTGTTATAGTTGCTATTATAATCAATAATAATTTAAGCACTTGCATCTAGATAGCAAAGAAGAAGGGTCAAGGGAAGAAAAAAGAGCAGACCTCTACTGTTTTAATTTCAAATATTTACACACATTGCATTTAAACATTATACCTGTGAGGTAGGTAATTATTATTAACATATCCATTTTACAGATGAAAAGGCTGAGTTCCAGAAAAATGAAGTATAATAACTTGTCTGAGGTCACAAAGCTAACAGGGGTACAGTTATTAATCAGTTATCTAACTTCATAAAACAGCTTTGGCTTTTAGTGAGTACTCCAGCACTGACTGGCTGAATTATGCTTGGATAAAGGCCAATAATGGCTGTTCTACTTAGAAATTCACTTCAGTTTGGTAGTAATTTAGGAAAACCTGCAGATGTGGAAATATGTGACATGTAAACAAATAATTTTTATACATAAAAAGGAACTAGGAGAAAGAGTGGGATAATATATTATGAAAGAACTTCACATTTTTAAAAGTATTCAAATGTAGTATATGATTTACCATATTGACAAATGAACTCTAACATTAATTCAATTAAAATAAAATTTAAAGTGAACACTGACTAGCTCAACAGAAAATTATCTGAGCTTTTCTCAGGAGTACTTGGTTATTCTTCCTTAGCCAGTTATGGATCCCCTTCTCTCTCACCCCTGCATATATTTGCCATCCCCATCTAAACAGATGGTATAAATCTGAGACTCCCAGGCTTAAAACCAGTGACACTCCTGGATACATGTATGTAGTGTACAATAACTCTATCCTTATGTATGTGGCCAATAGCATACTGTATGGTCTTTACACAAAGGCTCTTTTATTATTGTTCAAGAGAAAGGAAAAGGCATAATTTAAAATCTAGAAGACATATTATGTTTTTTTAAAATCTACAGTATATCTTTGAGGTCTTTAGAAGAGTTAGATGTACCTTTTAAAGGCACCTCTGTACAACCAAACATAAGGAAATAGGAATTCTTAAGATAGTAATTTTTATACTTCCTAACTTTTTACATATTTTTGATAGGCTTGTAAATTTGGAGCTCTGTATTGGGGGATTATGGTAAAATTATAGGAATTATAACCCCTGACTTCAAGGATTTTACAATTAAAAAAATCTTATTGTAAATATAGCCATATAACTATATAACTCAAAATTGGAAACATAATCAAATACGTCAATAAAATCCAAAATATATGCACATCATAGGCATTTACTTTCATAGCATTTTTATAGAAAAATTCATGCATTCAGCTAATTAACATTTACTAAGCACCTTGGATACGCTCAGGACCATGCTAAGCACTGGGGATTAGAGGTGAATAAAGCAATCCCCACTCAAAAGGAAATCACTGTGGGAAAGAGGATCTGTAAACAGGTCAATGATGAGTAATGTTAAATGCCAAAATAAAAGTATGGACATATCCCCAAACTATACAAGACTAATATACTCCCTATAGGCTAAATACTTTGAGAAAATAAATTAACTCAGAACAGTAAAATTCAAGGCAGTTGGTATTTATTTATTTATTATTTTTAATTTTTTTTTTTAAAGACACAGTCTCACTATGTTGCCCAGGTTGGTCTCAAACTCCTGGGCTCAAATGATCCTCCCACCTCAGCCTCCTGAGTAGCTGGGACTATAGGCATGCCACTATGCCTGGCTCTCAAGGCAGTTAATATTAATATTAATATTGCCATTCCCATTTTGTCTATAAGAGTTAACCATCAACTTTCCTATATAGGTTTTTATGTATAAAAGTCTGTGATATTTTATTTGGATATTAATTCTATCATTGGTTTTACTGTCTATTTAGCTTTATTTAATTCCATTTCATAAAATGTAATTTTAAATAATCTAATACTGTTATATGTCATTGTTACAACTTAGTTATTAGTTTCAAAGCAGAATGCTTTTAATTCTTTGTATGCTACAGGTAACTTTGAAACAATGCATCACATAGTTCCTGTTTATTACCCACAGACGGGTAAGCCAAAATTAGTCTTTTTCTCTGAAATACAGAGATACCCTGTAAACGAAAATGCATCTCCAGAAAGCTCCCACGAAGATAACACTAAACTTATTGAAGAGATGGGGTAGGTTCTTTCAAATATTTGTGTGATTTGTCTTCTTTGGTTGGGGGATGAGACACCCTCACTGTCAACAACACACAGGAAGAAAAGCCCTCCATCTGCCTCCTAGTTCTCTGTTCTCAATCCTTCTTGGCCAAACACGGAAAGAAAAAGAGTTCACTGTTGGTCTGCCCCGTCATAAAGTTGCAGTGGGAAAGGGGTTGGTTCCAGAAGAGTTTGGGAGTTACAGACTATATATACCCACCGAGGTAGTGCAGGTGACTCAGGACAGTCCCGGAAGCAGTAGGTAAAGATGCCTGAGGCCCAGTTCATGATGGGTCCACCAGTGGGTGGGCAACTGCAGTAAAAGGATATAGGTGCAGAAAGGAGAAATCCAGAGGACTACAAAGGTAGGTTATTTCTATCACTTCTCCAAACTAAGGTTCTTAACCTCTTGTCTCTGAAGGAGATATCAGAAGTTTCATTAGATTCTCAAAGGGGTTTATGATCCAAAAAATAGTTTAAGAATCACTATTCTAAACCCTGAGCATATATATAATTTAGTTCCATATGAATCAGCTCTAAATATCCTGATGAGGAGAAAATTGCTTTTTGTTTTTTAAAAAAAATGACATCACCTTGATGTGAAAATAAAACCCACTAGAAAATAACTTAATTTATTCATAAAACATTAGACATATGCCATATGCTAGGCAACACTGAATATAAAAACTCAAATGAGATAATCCTGATCTCAAATATTTTACAACAAGCTAGTTAAGGAGTCAAATGTGATACAGTTACCCTACAGTATGATAAGTGTGATGGACATTATAAACCAGATCATAATAAATCCTGTAAATTTTTCATTCAACTTATTTTTTCATTTATAATTAATATAACATAATGATTGTTCTATTAATCTTTATAATAATATACTAGTCATCACAATATAATAAAGAGCAATAGCATGTTCATTGAGAAAGTAATTAGAGCTAGTAGATATACCTTGGAATAGTTTTCCTTTTCCCAGACTGCTTGCCTGACGTTCAAGTGGGTTTGTCATGAGACGATGATTTAGCATTCTCTAATGGTGCCCACCTGAAGAAGCCCCATGAACAACACTGCTGCACTGTCCTACCCCTATTCCATACTGAGTGGCTCAGGCTTGCCAGGATGCAGGCTTAGGGGAGAGGTCTGTGAGTCTGGAACATACTTTGTTTGGAGAGAGGCAAAAGGATAAGCAGGGAGTCCTCATTTTGGTCTTGCTTCTATTCACAATAAAACCAGTGCTATGTGAGAATTTGTGCTTTATGTCCATTCTCATTACCATAAAAACCATAGCTTGTCCACAGCACCCCAATAGTTTCTTAAAGATGTATACAACTGTTATCAATCCCACAACAGTGTTCTTGAGTTTTGTTTCTTTGCAAAGCATTTTGAAAGTCTTACTACTATATCATCAATGTGGAAAATAAAATGTACACAGCCTCAGAAAACAACACTGGTGAATTCTATACACTGACACATGTACTAGTTAGATCAATAGTGAGCTGTGGCACATCCCACATATTTTATAGCCCTGAGCAAAGCTCAAACCACTAGGAGTGCACTAGTAGAATAGCAAATGAATCAATCTACCCTCATTTTCCTAACTAGGAATACTAAATGCAGAGCTAAATGCAGTTTTAAAATATAAACTACTATGTACTACAAAGATAGGCTATCCTAAATGAAACCAGCAGAACAGAGGTATTCCTAGTACAAAGAACACAAAGAATGTCCTGCTTCTGCCACTACCTGTAAAGTCAAATATGTTCAATCCTGAGTCTTCAGTTTTATCCTATAAAAAAAACAGTACATAAATATTTTCTTTTAAATGTTTATTATTTCCTCAGGTAACATTTTCACTGTAGGCATGCCAAAATACTGTTTTGGTAAATCAGAGAGTCAAGTCATATTAGATAGGAGTATCAGTTATACTTCTCTTTAATAAAAGGTGATCAAATATATTATGGCATTTCATCAAGCTCTTGATATAGATTTTTAGGATATGCCTATTACTAACATTTTGCTAATTTAACATAAAGCTAAGAGATAATAATAATAAAGCTAGAAGGTCAGTAAAATGTAAAAATCAAAATACCCAGCCCAAACACAAAGAATAGATCAGGCGTCCTCAAACTACAGCCCGCCGGCCACATGCGGCCCGAGGACATTTATCCGGCCCACCGGGTGTTTTTGCCGCTGCTGCCTGTCCTGCTTAGCAGCCCTAGTCCGGGCCCACTGTGCGCACTCTCCAATGATCTGAGGGACAGTGAACTGGTCCCCTGTTTAAAAAGTTTGAGGGCCCCTGGAATTGATTTTCAGTTTCTAGAAAATTGATTAAAGTAATTCTTCCCTCCCTTTAATTACTTTAAGGGAAAGAATGAGATGGCATCAACAGACATATCCCCTACAGTCTATATTTAATATTCAAGCTGGGGAGCCTGCTCAAAGGTGGAAATAAGCTTGGAGTGCATCTTCCAAAAAAAAGTATGTGCCCCACACTCCTTTAGGGTTCTACACACTGTGGGCTGTGCCTGTATCCTACATGGAGCACAGTGAAGCAACATCTGTCCAAAGACGGAATGTTTTCCACCTCTTTTACAAATGCATGCAATCTGTGCTCATGTATATTTATACAAGCCTGCTTTCCCTACAGGGAGGAAAAAGTCAGACTCACTGACGTTGTTTTTGACCCTCAAACTGAACTTGATACTATCAATGTACACTTTAATTAAAGATTAGGTCAAAATTATTTTTTATTTAAAGCCTAATTCTGAACAAATGCTTTCACTGTTCAATTAAAAATAATACATGGTATTAAACAAACAAAAAGGGTACACATTATTGCTTCTTTCTGTGTTTGTCACAGTAAATACTTCTGACAGATGTTTCCTCTCTTTTTAAACATGCTAGGAGTTGCTTGAGCCTTAGTAATTTAAAATAGACATTAAATACATTTATATATTGCATATAAGATCCACTGAGACTATTGTACAGCACTGTACAATTAAAAAAGTAAATTGTTAACTTGATTATTTAACTGTCTTTCAAGCGCAAGCAATATTAACAGAGTCATTATATCTCTTTTGTTAATGTAAAAATAATAACTTTCTAGCTGGGTTAGAATGCCCTTAAATTTCAGATCCCTTTAAGGAATGTGAATCACTGGGACCCATAGTTCACAGGAAATGTTCACTGTTAGAAATGTTAACTATTTCTAAAATACCTAGTATCTTTTTGGTAGAATATGAAACCATTAGGTTTCTCTGAATTAAAAAGTGAACTTTAATAACAGTTAAAATAACTTTCCTTCACCACTGGTAAGGTTATATTTGAACAGTTGTAACTACAGATCTATGTGCTTCAAGAAAAATTTTTAAAACTCCCATTTTTAATCACAAAATTCTGGGATGGTCTTATTTAAAGATAAAAATGCAAAGTTCAAATGCTTAGAACTATACTTTGTTAAACTAGCCTCAGTCTATTTAATTTTATATGCAAAATAAGCTTGTGTCAATCACTAATGTAGGCATACTGTTAACATTTTGATTTGCAGTTCTCAAAGAACTCTTTTGAAATTAGGATATTCTCCCCCTAAAAAAAAAGTAATAGTGGTAAGCAACATAAGTTTTTTAGTTAAAACAGACTAATTGAGTCTAGTCTCAACTCTGTCAATGGCTTACTCTGTGAGCAAGAGTTATACAAGACCTAATTCAAAAGAATTATATTAGTTATTTTCCATTTTAAAATATTTTGAAGGCTGAATCTTCATTATCCAAACAAATTTTAAAAGACAGTGGGACTCTTGTAAGAATATCCATTTTGCAGCCTGGCATGGTGGCTCATGCCTATAATCCCAGCACTCCAAAAGACCAAGGCAGGAGGATGGCTTGAGGCCGGGAGTTTGAGACCAGCTTACACAACATAGCCAGATCCCATCTCCATATTAAAAAAAATAAAATTAGCTGGGAATGGTGGTACATGCCTGTAGTCCCACCTACTCTGGAAGCTGAGGCAGGAGGATTGCTTGAGCCCAGGAGTTCAAGGCTACAGTGAGATATGATGGTGCCACTGCACTCCAATCTGGGCTACAGAGTGAGACTCCATCTCTAAAAAAGAATATCCATTTTATAGATGGGAAAATGAGGCTTGAAGAGGTGCAGTCAGAGGGACCCAAGGTCACATAGCTGCCATGAACAGAGCTGAGACTTGAACCCAGCTCACTGACTTAAATAGCAAAGCTCTCAACTATTCTGCTAGGGGTTCTCAAACAAAAATGCCCTTAGGAACAGGCAGATACAGTGAGTACAGCTGAGAGAGGGTAACCAAGATGAACTAAAGAGTACATGCCCAACTAAAGGCAACTGTAGCTACTTGGCTCCAGCACAGTGTGGCCAGGTGGACATGCTAAACTTGAGAAATTACACTTGCTGGTGAGATATCTAGATTGTGAAATCATCTGATTTAAAAATATTGGCTCAATCTTTTTTCTTAAAAAAATAACATGTATTAGAATGGATAAAAGGGAAAAAATGAAAGCAAAAAAACCCCTAGTAATGCTGGCTAGGATATGGAGCAACTGGCACTCTCATGTGAAAATAGTATAGACCTGCAAACCCAAACTCCTAGGCCATGGACTAGTACCAGCCTGTGGCCTGTTAGCCACACAGCAGGGGTGAGTGGCAGGTGAGAGAGCAAAGCTTCATCTATATTTACATCTGCTCCCCATGCCTGTATCACCACATAAGCTCCGCCTCCTGTCAGAGCAGCAGTGGTATTAGATTATCGTAGGAGCACAAACCCTACTGTAAACTGCACATGCAAGGGATCTAGGTTGCGCTCTCCTTATGAGATCCAATACCTCATGATCTGAGGTGAAGCTGAGGTGGTAATGCTAGTGCTGGAAGCTAGTGCTGGGGAGTTGTTACAAATACAGATTATCATTAGCAGAGAGGTTTCGGTGCACAATAAATGTAATGTGCTTGAATCATCCCAAAACCATCTCTGCCCACAGCCCCCTTCTGGTCCATAGAAAATTGTCTTCCATGAAACTGGTCCCTGGTGCCAAAAAGGTTGGGGACTACTGGTATAGACACTTTAGACAATAATTATGTTACAGGGTCTTGCTCTGTCACCCAGGCTGAAGTGCAGTAGCCCGATCACAGCTCACTGTAACCTAGAACTCCTGGGCTCAAGTGATTCTACTGCCCCAGCCTCCTGCGTAGCTGGGACTATAGGCATGTGCCACCATGCCCAGCTAATTTTTTAATTTTTTTGTAGAGATGGGTCTCACTATGTTGCCCAGGCTTGACATATCCTTATAAAGTTAAACATACACTTACCACATCTAGCAGCCCCACTCCTAGGTATTTTCCCAAGTGAAATAAAAACCTATACTCACAAAAATCTGTACATTAATGTTTATAATGGTTTATTCCTTATCATCAAAAACCGGAAACAATCCAAAGGTGTCTCAGCTGGGGAGTGGATAAAGAAACTGTGGTACATCTATGCAATGGAATATCACTCAGCAATAAAAGGAATGAACTATTGATATACTTAACAACATGGAAGGATTGCAAAAGCATTACGCTAAGCAAAAGAAGACAGACTTAAAAGGCTACATATTGTATGCTTCTATTTATATGACTTTCTGGCAAGACAGAACCATAGAGACAGAAAACAGATCAGTAGTTGCCAGGGACTACTACGGCTGGGGGCAATGGTTGACTACAAATGATCAGCACAAGGGAATTTTGGGACGTGAAGGAAGTGCTCTGTATCTTTATTGTGATGATGGTTACAAGATTGTATATGTTTATCAAAATTTGCTGAACTATACACTCAAAAGGGTGAATTTAACTATGTTAATTACAACTTAATTTAAACAATAAAGTAAATAGTTGAAAGGCAAAAAAAGTACCAAGTAATCTATTTATATACATTTAAAACATTTTAATATTTTATATAGAAAACATTTTCTTCACTTATATAATTATTCTGCATTATGAAGACAATCTTAACAAGTTAATATTGCAAATTATTTGACATATTTAGAAAAAAAGATATAATTTTAAGACCTATATACCACATCCAGTGAAATAAAATCTATAGCACTGTAAAGCCATGTACTTTTTGGAAGACTAGACAATTAAGAACTCCTAAGAAAGATATACTATGAAAATAGTATTTGGATTGTTAACAGGAAGTCACAGTACTTAAAGCATGCCCTTTATTGAGACAGTAGATTAAAAATGTTTTGCAAATTATAAAATACTCTACAAATCTTAAAAAGAATAGTATGGGTAAAGAGTACAAGGTTAAGGTCAATCCCTCTGGCTTGAATCCTGTCTCTGACACTTACTAGCTATGTGACCTTGGACAAGTTATCTAATTCCTCTGAATTTTATTTTCTCAACTGTAAAATGCTCAAAGAGTTTTTGTAAAGGATGAATAAGAAAATACCTGTTAAGCACTTAGCATATATAAAGTGCTAAATAAGTGGTACCTGTTACTAATTATTTATGCAATGTTAGAAATTTTAAGATGTTTATACTTTGAATTTAACGGCAAGTACAAGTTTCCTTTAGGAATTAGGACTACTCCGTAAGAATCAGAGGCTTCAGAGAGGCTCCTTGGAGTAGCAGCAGTAAGGACAAGCAGCCTGCCGGCAGTGGTCAGTCTTGTTACCTCAGTCCTTTCTTCTGCACCTGCAACATGGCTGGCCACTGTCCCACCACTGTTAGCAGTGATAAGCCTCTGTAGCCCCTCCATCCCACCTTAACAGGAGAATCTAGCAGGCTGGGTTATTAGGAGGCATGTGAGGTGCCAAGGGCTCAAAATTCAAGGAGCCCCAGACAACTCACTTGCCTCACTCCAGTCCTGGTCCACCTTCCCTCCAGTATTCTTATTTCCATACCTCTTTCAACTCATAGATTCTTCACATTCTTCCCTCCCCCAAAAGGAAAATCTTTGTTTCTGCTTCCTTTAAAGTCTGAGAAGATTCATACAGTTTGGTGATTAATCATTAGCCTTTACTATTGTTATTGTGTCCTAGATTCTATATGCTTGCTACCTTTTTGTGGTACTTTCATTTCTTAAATTTAACGCTGTTTTTTTTTTTTCTCTCTCTATAAATACAGGAACCTCTCTTTGAAAAAATGTGAAAGCTTGCTGACAAAAAATGATGTGCATGAACCTCACCTTCTCAATAACACAAAAGTATAAGAAAATTTGTTTGTAGAAAACAAGTAAATTCAGCCTCAAGTGATCTGAAACGTTTGATTTTTTTTTAAACTTTATAGGATTAGGCAACATCTTTTGTGGGTTGGTAGTTTTACGGTATCTCATTACATTTAAAAAAGCTTTAAGTTCCTGTTTGATTTGCTTCTTTATACAACCTGAAACATTGCTTTCCACATGTGAATTCAAGGATCTAGTATTGCTTTATACTTCATCACATACACTTTACTGAGAAAAAGATGGGCTTTCTCACTCAGCAATGGAGATCCTTTTTGAATCAATGGAATTGTGGTGTGCCGCTTTCTAAAGTGTAAATCTAATTACGGTTATCGGACGAGAATTGAGATTAAAGACTAAGGATCGTTCTGATTCACTAACATACTTAATGTGTGGGCCGGTACATCCAAATAGCGCCACCATTACTAATGACCGCTTGGTACAACAGTTCCAATTTAGAAATCTACTGGAACGTATGAGATTATGTTGCACACACAAGAGCAGTTTCTTTTGTGACATTTTAAATTTGCTATTACGTTTTTACCCCCAAAAAGAAAATGTCCTGCTCTTTAAATTGTTGGCATTGTTTCGAACGTATCCTAATTACGTTGCTAGAAAGTTATCTTGCGTCCACTCAGACGTCCCCCTACGAAGGCGACGGGTCCAGGACCGGCGGAAGCCACCACGGAGGCCTGGGGGCGTCCGGGACGAGCGCTCGCCGCGGCGGCTCTGAACGGGCCTCGGGGCGCAGCGCCCACTTTCCCAGGGATCCCTGGATAGGACCCTCCTCGCACCGCTGTGGCCACGCTTCCCGACCGTCCACAAGTGCAAACCCACCAACGAATTTTACGTCCAAATAATGTAAGAGCGGTGGCCCCGCAGGGGCAACGAAGGCGGCCAGCCAGGGTCTGCGCTCCCGAGGAGGAGCGACCGCCACCCCAGGGCTGTCGGGTGGTTTGGGAGCTTCCTAAAGTATTACAACGGGAGCACTCGGGGTCTTCACGGAGAGGCAGTTTACCCCCGAGCGCCTCCATAATTTGGCCAGGGCGTACTGAGGGGGACTCCTGCTTTAGGTCATCAGGGCAGCAAGAAACGTTTACCTTGTGGTGGGATGAAAGGTTAAAACCTCGATGTGGCACACTCGACATTTCCTCACGGAAAATTAAAAGCCACGCGCAACCAAACGGCAGCGTTCCCGCCTCAGCTGGGCGCCGGCCTAGAAGAAGCCCGGAATCAGACTGGGCCTGAGGCGGTGCGACAGCGGGGCGAGGTGACTCACGAGGCCTCGGCAGCTGTATCCAGACCAGACCAACCCCACTGCCGCCAACTCGGCGGCGCCCTCCGCGTGGCGCCTCGGGGAAAGCCGGGCCTGCGCTGGGCGGAGGGGCGGGGCCGGGCGGACGCCCCGCCTGTCTGGACCCCCCCACCGCCCCCAGCGGTTTGATTAATGACTCTCCCGCTGCCGAGGGGGCGGCTCTGCGCGGCCTCAGCCCCCGGCGTAGACCCTCTGGTGGGCGCCGGCGTGCTCGCCCGCCGAAGCACACACGCCTGGCCGCGGGGGCGCCCACATAAAAGGCGTGGCCAGCGGGGTCTGGCGGTGGCTGTCGGCTTCAGCTTCGGCTGGACGAGGATGGAGTGAGCGGCGCGGCCCAGGCCACGCAGAGCCGGCTCGACGCCCCTCGCCCAGCGGAGCCGAGCCGCACTCCGCCGCTGCAGGAGAGGTAAGGGCCCGGTCCGACGCGCGGCTCCGAGCCGTAGCGTGTGCCTTAGTCCGAGGTAAGGCTAGGGGCTCCCGCGCTCCTCGGGCAGGAATTCCCCCGGCGTGAGTGGCTGGAGGGAGGCTGGCGCGCCGCGGCGAAAATGACCCGCGCCACCTTTCCTGCGGGGCTGGCCGGATTACATTGCCGAAGGGCGAGCAAGTGCCTAACCCGAGCTGGGCTTCCGAGATCTTTCTTCCCGGGTGAAATAGCCCATCGCTTAATTTGTCCTTTATAAGTAAAGCTGGCACCGCGCCCCATTCCTCATCCTTCTGAGGAGCCCGGGAACCCAGCTCTCCCCAGACGCCCAGAGGTAAAACGCGCCCGGTGCAGAAGGAGCCCGGAGAGCGCCCCAAGCCACGTCGGGCGGGCGGGCGCGCAGAGAGAGGCGCCCCGGCCTCACGGCGCTTTCGCCCTTTGCAGGGCGCGCTGCGCGGGAAGCCATGGACCGCGGACGCCCCGCGAGCAGCCGCCTAAGCGCCGGCGCCGAGCCTGCTCCCGCGGCCTCCGCCACCCGCGACTCGAGCCCCGGGCGGACCGGGACGGGGCCCACGGGCCCCGGGGGCGGCGCGCGTTCTGGAGGCGGGCGGCCGGCGGCGGCGAATGCGGCGCGGGAGCGCAGCCGCGTGCAGACCCTGCGGCACGCCTTCCTGGAGCTGCAGCGCACGCTGCCGTCCGTGCCGCCCGACACCAAGCTGTCCAAGCTGGACGTGCTGCTGCTGGCTACCACCTACATCGCGCACCTCACCCGGAGCCTGCAGGACGATGCCGAGGCGCCGGCGGACCCTGGACTGGGCGCCCTGCGCGGCGACGGCTACCTGCACCCTGTTAAGGTAAGCCGGCAGGGCGCCCTGCGGGGAGCAGGACAACCTGGCCTGCCCTATCTGTCACTGTCTGCATAGATGCCACCGAGCCCTCACTCCTCTCTACGAGTGAGGCGGAGGACTGACCAGGAGAGCAGCTGTGGCCTGCACGGGCACCGGTGGCAAGGTCCCCATTACAAGAGACTGCTCCTTAAAGGTTCGCAGGTAGTGGGTGAGGCGTTTAAACCTGGGAGTTTGGGTAGGGGCCTGTGAGGCCCCATACAGGAGGCAGTCTAAGGATTTGTGCTGCCTTCCAAGGCGAGAAATGGGGACTTGGTTGCATGTCCTGATAATTTTTAATACTGAGTTACATTTATGATCCTTTGAGAATGTTTGAGTGTTTTAATTTACGTAATTACCCTTCTATTGTATTTTTATGGGGTATTTGAAGGATTTCATGCATTAAATGGAGTAATGGGATTATCTGTTCCTAAGCAATTCTAGGAAAACTGTTGAAATTTCTTTGGTAAAACAAGTAAGAACCCCCAGGGAGTACTATTTCAGTCTGTTTAAATAAAGGTTAATTATCATGGACTGGACAGCTACCAAAAATGTTAGAAAAAACTACATCTCTTTAATGTAATTTTCATAATAGATTGGCATATATGTTGAGTGAATTGATTAAACATTACATTCAAATTCTGTAATGTACAGAATTAGCCAAGAGGACCCATTTTGCATAATTACTTTATATATAGGTAGAATGGTAACTAACAGTTTTCACTTGATATGGTACATACGTTTATGATGTATTCCCTATATTGCAGTAGTTAGTCTTTGCATCATCCTTTTCTCCTAGATTTGTTTGAAATCTTACACTGATTGGACTTTCTGTTCAAAAAGTGTCATTTTTATATTTTTTAAAGCTAAATTGTCAGTTTTGTTTCCACCATTCTGAAGTATTTTGACACACACACAAATCCTTAACATATCAGTGTTCAATAAATTATTAAGTAATCATTATTTAAATATGGTAAAGCACACCTTCATTAACTGATATTACATTGTAATAAATTAATTATAACTTACAATTAAGTTCAGTTAATATTAGAGGGTGTGCTTTACCATATTTAGAGGGTGAGGTTTAACAAAATTTACTTTGCAAATAAAATCAAAATGTTGATAGACTTTAACCATTTCAAACATTAAATATAAAAAGGTAAAATATTTATTTATAATTATGATAGACCCCATCCTATTCATGAGTTTTATAGCATAAGCTCAGCAGAAAAGTCACTCATTACTAATTAAGGGGTCTTACAGTGTGCATTATATTGCTATTCAAATATACCATTAATGTTAGGTTTCTTTTGACTTGACATTTGCCATATACTCTAACAAAGTTTATTTTAACATTAAGTATATTTTAGTACAAAGAGAAACTGTTAAATGCTCTCTTTCGTGAGAGAGATAATTCAGAATGAGATATCAAGAGTGGTTTTTCACCTTAGTTTCTCACAGTGCTTTTTTGAATAATATTAGAAGCATCATTTTCATGTAACAATAAGCATAGCAAGCTGTTTTTTGCACTTGATTCATGTATCAAATGTTTTTATAATCATAACTATTTTGAGAAAAAGCAAATCTCATTTGTCCTCTGAATTAACTATTTTTATTTTAAAAGACATCTCTAGAGATAATGATACAAGGCCAAAGGTTATGTCTTAAAAAGAAATTGATGGTTGAACAAGTGACTAAAACAAGTTTTAAAATCAAACATTGATTGAATTCCTACTATGTGCAAAGCACTGTTTTAGGAGAGTGAATACAGTTATGAGTAAGACTCAGTCCCTCTCCTAAATGAACATATTACAGAGACAAAAACAAAAGTGCAAATATCAGTACCATACGGGAGAATGTTACATTTGTCATAAAAGAACTATAATCATGTGTTTTGGAGGATCAGAGGGGAGAGATTTTATATACATAATTGAAACTGCCTGTTAACACATTATTTTAAGATACTAACAAAATATTTAAATGTTAAGACTATCTTTGATTAATGCAAAAGAAACAAAAATATTCTCACTATTTGTACTTTTGGGGTAACTAAAGGTTCATTATAATAAACTGTTGTATCCCTTAGTAAAAAGTGTTCTGAAATGACTTTATTTTTCTGCCTTACAACATAGTGTTACTCTGATGATAGTCTTACTTTGATTATCAAAGATACATTAACAGTTATTTCAAAGCCATGCTTTTGAATCATCATTCCTTATTATCAGTATTGTTAGCACTGTTGGGGATTTACTTTAAGAGTATCTCAAATGAAACTGGAAGGTTTAAGAGACTGGGATCCTGGGGCATAGCCAAAGACTGCAGTTTTTATCCCTTTGGGGTACTAGCAATTTCAATCAGCACCAATCACCCTAAGGGCAGTGAATCTCCAAGAGAACAGGAGTATATTTCAGATCTTTACATTGGCAGAAAAGCACATATGACTTTATTAATCGCCATACCCCTCAAGTGTCATTGTTTATAATATAGGTAAACAATAATTTAAAAAATAAACACAAGGTTTTGTTATTTGGGAGTCATTTAACTAAACCAAGAGTGCATTTTTAAGGTCTTCAGTTTCAGGTTCAGCTCTGGTTCATTGTGAGTTTGCTAGGTTTTTCTAGGCTCAATGAAACTATAGCACATGGTTTTAAATATACCTTACTAGGGAAAGTAGAGCTAAGGTTTGTGCTAATCTACACAATGCTAAAACAAACCATTGAAAAGTGAAATGTGAATCAGTCAACTGGCTTTTTTGGCATCAAGGTGACATGCAACCTAATCAGTATTCTATTTTCATTTTAATTCCTAATTCTTAAAACTTTTATGTGTCTACAGTAAGTTGATTAAAATCATTACAAGCCTTTTGAAAATCAAGGACACAAAAGTTCTTACAAAGGAAAGTTTTATTATAAAATCCATGAAAAACAAGGCAAAAATCCACATGTACATTTTTAGGTTTGCTTCATTACTTACTTATATCCTAGCAAAGATGAAAGAGACAGATGCCTTCATTTGTCTCTACACTTGGTTGAATGATTCAGAGCAATTCTCAACACAGTGGGGCCTGGGTAGCACATGTGAGAACCACCAGGCAAGCATTCGGTGGTATTTTGATTTTATCTGATTTTAGTTTTATAATTGTCACGTAATTGTGGAATTACATTTGAGATTTGTACATGAGATTTGTATGCTTATGAAAATGGGATAGGGGTTTAAAAGATCGAGAAGCATCGGTATATAATATTGCCAGAAATCCAGCACTTGAAATTGATGATTTCTGCCACCATACCCTATTCACTGCATGTTTTAGTCTGCCCTACACTACTCACAATATGTATTAATCTGATATAACAATGCCAGGTCCTGACATTTTCTCACAGTCTGGAGGCTGGAAAATCCAAGATCAAGGTGCCAGCAGGGTTCAGTTCTTGGCAAGGGCTATCTTGCTGGCTTTAGATGGCCTTCTTCGTGCTGTGTTCTCATGTGGTCTCCTCGCTAGTGCATGTACACCAGGGAGGAGGAGAGAGACAGAGAGAGAGAGAGAGATCTTCCCCTTCTTAAAAGGCCACTAGTCCTTCATGACCTAATCTAACCCTAATTACCTCCCAAAGGCCCCATTTCCAAATCCTATCACCTTCAAGGTTAGGGCTTCAACATGTGTATTTGGTGGGGGTGGGGGGACACAAACAATCCCTAACACTACAGCAGTGGGGTCTTTGGTATAATGCAGGACTTTAATTTGATATAACAATGCCAGGTCCTGACCTATCAACCTCAGTCTAGCTTCTAAACACCTCAGCAAAGCAGCCTTTGGAAGATCCCACGGACAGAACCAGTGGCAGTGTTATACCTAAAATGTACAAGAATACATGTGTTATTTAAAAAAATTGAAATGGATTTGCAAAAAGCATAGTGTCAGTCTTATTACTGTATCAAACATAATGTACAAGGTTATTTATAGGAAGAATACATAGGAGCAGACCATTTTAAATTCCAAGTAACATAAATGTTATCTTTTATCTATATTTAAAGTATAGATTACTGGCCAGAATAATCTGAATTTAGGACTCTTAAATGATCTGAACTACATAGTTGCAAACTCACTTATCACATCTGGAGACATAAAAAATAGAACTTCTGTTGTCACAGAATAGAAACTTTCTGGTTAATATGGCATGCCCATTTATTCTTTATGGCTACATTTGGAATCCCAGTTTAGGTGAAAATAACTGTACTCAGAAGTACAAATGAGAGCGTATATTCCAGCTCCACTCAGGGGTGGTGAATCTTCGGCCTTGGGGCCACATGTGGCCTTCTGGATCCTTGCATGTGGCCTTTTGACTGACTCCGAATTTTACAGAACAAATCCTTTTATTAAAAGGAGTGTGGTAGAGAAAGATGAAGCTTTTCTTGCCTCCTTTGGTGCTTATAAAAGAACAGTCTTGAAATCAGAAGGCCACAGGTTCCCCACCCCTGCATGGGTGATTTTAATATGCAACTTGGGTTGAGAACCCGGAGCATATTAATAATTGTACCTCTATTTGAGCACTGTGGATTATCTGCCAAGCATTTAAAAACATTTCATGGTGCTGTGTAACCAGCAGCCTGCCTATGCATGTTCACTGATGAAGATAGGTAGCCTGATTGTGGCAGCATTTGCTCTCTGCAGAGTGTGGGATCACATTGCTGACCTTTTTGGGAGTTGTACTTTTTTTAGTCTATCTTTGTATTTAAAAAGATGGTATTTCTCTGATTAGTATTCCAAGGACCTCAGAACTTAACTCATTGTATGATTCCCTCCCCCTAAAAAAGAGTTCCATTCTAAAAGTACTACTCATGTTTTTTCATCATTATGCCTGTCTGGCAATAAATTATATTGTTTGAGGGGGAGGTTTTCCATCACAAAGATGAATTGAGAAAAGTTATGATCAGTAATTAACATGTGATTATTACCAAAAGGTTAGAGCTGTATTACACCAATACATCCAGACATTTAATCTGGACATTCTATCTATATAATGCCAAATATTCTAATATTTATAACTTCCAGATATTACTTCTAGCTAGAGAAAACATTTCAATGGTAGAATTAGTCACTTTTTATCATGGTTCTTTTCTTCTTCTTCTTTTTCTTTTTTTTTTTTTAAGAGACAGGGTTTTGCTCTGTCACCCAGGCTGGAGTGCAGTGGCACCTTCATAGCTCACTCAACCTCCAATCCCCCAGCTCATCCGATCCTCCAGCCTCAGCCTCCAGAGTAGCTGAGACTACAGGCATGCGCCACCATGCTCAGCTAATCTTTTAATTTTTCGTAGAGATGGGGTCTTGCTATATTGCCCAGGCTGGTCTTAAATTCCTGGCCTCAAGGGATCCTCCTGCCTCAGCCTCCCAAAGTGCTGGAATTATATGCATGAACTGCACCCAGCCACTGTGGTTCTTTGACAAATGTAGACACATAATACTTATCACATGGAACTTTTAAAAATATCTTTAAAGCCAGAGGTCTAGTTTTAGGCTTCATTTTGCTTTAGGTTTAGTTTGAAATTAAAACATTATGGGTAGATATATTTTTCTACACTTCAACTATATTCATTCTCCATGATTTCTTGCAATTCTTGTCTACATGCACACATTCTTTCTATAGTTATAGTCAAAGTCTGGGAATACTTTTGCTTTTTACTGTTAGCATTAATAAAACATTTTTTGTATTCCTTATACTTCATAATTATAATTGTTATTAACTACATAATATTGCATTTGCATGGGGCTATTTGGAATCTTTCACATTACAGACTATGCTATATATATCATAGTTACTAATCTTTGAATTCTTGTTTAAATATTTTTCATATTTTTAATTTATTTTTCTCATCAACATTATAACAAAATAAATATTCTTTTTCAGAAATGGCCCATGCGATCAAGATTATACATCGGTGCTACTGGTCAGTTTCTGAAGCATTCTGTCTCTGGAGAAAAAGCAAATCATGACAACAGTCCAACAGACTCACAGCCATAGGCTTCTAGGAGCTGGTAACAGTGGTGGCTGTTGTTTTAAATACTATGAAATAATTCTATATTTATTATGTCAGACCTAACAAATATCATTTCTGAAAGTTTACATATGAATGCATAGTTGGGTGTTAGATTTGTCTGTCTAATATAAACATGGAATGAAATAATCGATCTTATATAAAACACACAGCTTATCTATTCAGTGTGAGAGAGTCAGTACTATATAGTGCAAGAGAAACTATTAGGAAAAAGACATATGAAAGCAAACAATTGTTTGTATATCCAAAGAATGTACACATTTTCTGTAGTGTATCCATTAAAAACCAAAAAGCTGGTATCTATTGATATAATCTTCTTACTTTAAAAAGATAAAATCTGTGTTTGTAATACACCAGTATTCCATTTTTGTGAAAGCCAGATTGTACTTATAGTTGGTCTAAGAAGCCTTTCAGTTGGAAGGTGCGAGATCATTTATTCAGTTTAGTTGAATATGTGTGAAAAGACTTGTAGTAATATAAAAATGCAGTAACTTCTATCACTAGTTATTTTTCTCTGTTAGAAAACTTAGAGTATTAGAGATGGTTTGCTCCATAAGACAGGACTTGGCCACCTTCTTAGAGGGTTATTCATTATCTTACTGTGCAAATTGTGGAAGGCCCTGGGAATCCCTGCAGCCCAGTGTGAACAGGACACCAGGTGTCACTGGGGAGCAGCACTCATCACTCTTCCTGGTCAGTCCATATCCACCCCACCCTTTTTCAGGTCCTGGGCTAGGTAAACAGGTTCAGCTGCGGCTACCGTGGATCGAGTGGCATGTTCAGGCCTGGCAGGAGCCTCAAGTGAACCCACGACCCTCTTCACAATCAACGCTATGATCAGGCTTCTCCCCCCATCTGTTGCCATTCACAATCTCCCTGCCTCACATTGTGAAATGGCAGAAATCCAGTCTGATTTGGGAGTTCTGCACTTTGAGAGGGTCTGAGAACACACAGTGACAATCCTGAGATGAATTCAGGCTAGAGCAGACCCCTTGAAATCTGCCCTAATATGAACCTCCTCCGCGGCCTCCCCCATTACACCGCGTGCTGACGAGTGCCCAGGGAGCAGCTGGTCTGACTGCACCAGTGGTTTCAGTTTTCAGCAGGAGTCTGGGGGTCAGGGCCATGAAGTAGAGATGTTTGTCAGGGAACACACTGAACCCTAAAACAATGGGGTTCAGTAGAAGACATCTGGAAAAAATCAGCCTCAGTCATTCCCTTTTACCTACCTTTCTTGCTTTTCTCCCCAGTCTTTACTATTTCTCTTTCCAACTGTTTTGTGTTTTCACCTTAGTTTTCTGGTTTTTGGCAGTGAAGTAAAGTTACAAGATCATTTGGGTTCGGGCTCAGCGGCTCATGCCTGTAATCCCAGCACTTTGGGAGGCTGAGGTGGGAGGATCATGGAAGCCAGGAGTTCAAGCCAAGCCTGGACCACATAGTGAGACCCTGTTTCTACAAAAAATAAGAAAAATCATGCAGGCATAGTGGCATACGCCTCCAGTCCCAGCTAGTTGGGAGGCTGAGGCAGGAGGATTGCTTGAGTTCAGGAGTTTGAGGCTGCAGTGAGCCATGATCACACCACTGATTCTAGCCTGGGTGATAGCAAGACCCCATCTCTTGAAAACAAACAAACAAAAAATTAGCTGTTATTCACTTGATTCAGGTGAACATGACCATGTTTTCACTTATATTTGATAGTTTATAAGTTTGATTATTTTAATGTGACTATACTCCTTATAATGTGACCAAAGCATGTCTTTTTAAAAGACACATAATAAAAGCTTTCTCCATATTAATATGTAGCAAAAATGTTTGCATATTTAAATATTTGTGAATGTATTTACTCATGTAATATTGAAAGAAATAAAAATTAAAATGATATTTGGATTCAGCCATTTACTATTATACATTATTGACATAAGAAGTGCTAAAAATAACTTTATCTTAAGAAATGAAATCAAAACTTCTTTAAAGTTACCTCAAACTGAATTTCATACACTAAATTTGATAGCAAGTATTCCAGAAAAATGATTTTCTTGCTAATAATGCTTATCTATTAGTTTGACTACAGTTTTTAAAGCATTTAATTAGGAAAAAACTATGACTTTCGTTGAATTCTTAGACTTTTCTAAATCATCCTGTTAGTATAGTTTTGCCTTTGATGGTTTTACTTTTTATTTCTTCTTGTCCAATTTCAAATATTTTAATGCCAAAGAAGTGTATTTCTGTCATATATTTTCATAATATTTTATTAAATTGCTAAATATGATGACAGGTTTTGGTAGGTTAGAAAATCTCAGAGGAGAAATTGCATATTTTCACCCAAAGGTTTAAAGGAGCATGCTGTTTTAATTAATAGTGTATCGTCAGGATAAGAAGTATTATAAAAATAAAATAAAGCACTAATTTGAAAATTAGTCTGTCAGATGTGCATCTGTCTTTTTGGATATTTAACAAATAGTAAAGGTACATTTGAAAATCTTTTTAGAAGATAGATAACCAACTTGGTGTTAGCTTTTTTACCATGCTTTCCTCAATAGAGAATATATTAGGACTGGGGAAGGGGGTATATTTGGATCACAATATTATCTCATAATCTGCAGGGAAATCCTCAGTTAAATTTCTTTCAATTCACTCTGATCTCCTAGTGATAAGACACATTTAAAATTTTTTCTGTGATGGTAATATGGGGGGCTAGGAAAATGCCTTTTTAGAGGCATAACCAGTTTTAACAGACTTACAAAATTTTTATTGTTTCTTTTTCTGATTATGAAAATATATGTAGTATAATTTAGTTTATACATCAATAAAGCTATATTAAAAAGTATATATATACTTGTTTTTAAAAATAAACTTAACAAAAGAATGAAATGGAAAGTAAAAGTCCTGTAGTAAAGAGGCATTTAGAATGGAGTAAAGGCAGGGAAATCTGTTTCACACATTAATTGGTAATAAAATGAGTGGTTTTGCATTTTTATAAGGCTTTTTTGACCAAACTACTACAATCTGCAGAGTTACAGATAATCTAAACAGTGGCTTTCTTATGTATTCATGGAGACCTTATTTAAATTTAGAAGAACCTATGCAAAAAGAAAATAAATGCTGATTGACTTTACTGAAATTCACAGTAATTATTTTAGTTGAAATGGCTTCTTAGGTTAAATTATTCAATAATTTCTTTCTCTCAAAGGGCCTCATTTTATATTCATGAAAGCAACTGACCAGTTATCATCAATTAAAGAGAAAGTATTCAGGCTCTAGTGTAAGTTCTCTTTTTAGGTGATTAGGTTGGAGGAAATTCTATATATATTTTTTCCAGCACATAATCTTTTTATTTTAGGCCTCAGTATATCATAGTGTCATTCTGAGAAAATAATCTAATACAGATAAAGCATCTCTGCAGTGGCCAACATGATTCACTTAGAAATCAACACACAAATTATATCTGGCATCATGACATGATAAAACAAGTTGCTTGTAGGCTCTATATACAGTTGTCTTGCTGCTGCTCTTAGCTGGCAGGGAGAAGAAATTACAAATCAAACAAAATGCTCCTGATTCCAATTTACATATTAGATATTTTGAGAGATGGCTTATTCTAAATGCTCTTACTATGTGTGAATTGCAAATTATATCAATCATGTATTTTATTTAAAAAGCTGTGAACTTGACTCTTCTAGCATTGGTAGATTCTGTCTTAATTTGGTGACAAATTCATGTCTTTTTTAATCATTGTTGGAGGATGTGATTGATATCTACAGTTTCCCAGATAATTTAAGATGTAGTATGCTATTGATATCTTTCTCCAGTGTACACACTTTTGATTTTTTATGATAGCTATTTTGTTTTTGTTATTGTATTAATAATTTTAACAGTATCCAAAAACTAAGATTGCAAATTTTTAAAAGGGACACTAGGGAAATATTGTAAAATTGCATATCTCAGAGACAATATGTACTTTTGTTATGTCATGGTAGCTGTTGGTCTTATATGTGACTATTGTACTGAAAAATAAATATCCTTTAAATCCTGTAGATTGCTTCCTATAGACTATGAGCACGGCACAGATGGCACTGCAAAACAGTTGGGAATGAGGGACATTAAGTATTTTTGCCTAACTATATAAACCTGGGAAGGGTTTCCCTTCCCATGTTTACACAAGTCTTAGTTTCAACTCATAAGAGAAACCAGCTCAGTGAAATATACCTCAATCACTCAAATGCTTTCATTATAAATTATAACATAGCATTTAGCTGTCAGAAGCTTTTAAATTATAAACTGCAGAATAATCTTAACTATTAGACTTAAAGATTATGTCAGTAGTCATTTCCTGTGCACATGAATGTTACTAAAGAGACGAATACATTCCTGCCCTCTCAGGACCAAGAAGTATGTCCTGGGGATGAACCTTAATCACTCATCTCCATTTTTTGGCCATTGGAAACTGAAGGCCGTTTCAAACAATGTGGTGTCTAAATAGAAATTAATTGTAACCATTTTTATCTTCAAATTCTGAAATCACTCAATTTAAAAATTTAAATATGTGCTATTATAAGGCATCTTAACTGTATAGATGAGTATGTCAGGTGGGACAAAATTTATTTGTATTAAGTCCTTTATTAAAAAGTAGACCCATGCAAGATTGTTTCTACTCTGTGTACAGCACATCTGCACCCCTGGCTACTGTAAGTCCCTGTACCAGAGTCATCTTGAAACATGGACTGCAATCAAGTAGAAAAGGTGGTATGCAATGGTAGAGGAGAATCAAGAGAGAAAGGTGGCAAGTGGGAAGCTCTTTGCAAGATCCTCCTTTCAGCAAGAGGAGGCCAGTTCTACCAGTGTCCAGTGAGACCATAGGTGTGATTATATTATAGGGACACACAGGAGAGACTGCCTTGAAGAGGAGACCTGACTTCAGGACCAGACCACAACAACAGCAACAAAAGCTGCTAATGCTGGGCCACATTTGGCCTGAGAGGTCCAGAGAGCAGCCACACCTGGTGTCATGAAGACTACTAGGCCCAGGTGGTCCTTTTTCTTTCCAGCCAATCAATGCCAGAAAATGGACAATGTCTGGGGTGATGGTGGTAATGGAAATGGCTTAACCCAAAGCAAAAGTTCTTGCTGCCTTAAGCAGTGACTGCTATTCTCTCCCCTTACCCCACCCTGTGCATGCCCCACCCAGACTTGGGGCCACTTAAGGGTTACATGCTTTGCTAACAGTGCGCTCCCTTCCCCTGTTGGAAGGAAGCAGAGCTTCCTGCAGGAATAAACAGTACCCTTCGAGGTGGGAGGTAAGAACTTGTTACTCAAGATGTAGGTTTAGTCAAACTTATGGAAGGGGAAAGGGAGAGGCAAGAAGGTGTGGAAGAAGAAATAAATTCTAAAAAAAGATCTAGATCTTACTGCTTTTTTGTTTTAGTTTGTTTTTGTTTTTTGAAAGAGTCTTGCTCTCTTCCTGGGTTGGAGCAGTGGCACCTCAAACTCTTGGGCTCAAGTGATCTTCCCACCTCAGCCTCCCAAGTAGCTGAGACTACAGGTACACCACCTTGCCCAGCTAATTCTTTTAGTAGAGACAGGGTCTCACTATGTTAGCCAGTCTGGTCTTGAACTGCTGGCCTCAAGCAATCCTGCCTCGGCCTCTCAAAATGCTGGGATTATAGGTGTGAGCCACCATGCATGGCAGGGTATATGTTTTAAAGGACATATGTGTCATAGGATTATGTTTTCAAACACTAAAGATATATTAAAGAATAATGACACTGGGCTGATCCTTAATAGGGGATGAGTTGGAGAACACCTATGTGAGTAAATATCCTTAGAGCATACAGCAGTTTAGAGGAAGGAGAGGGTTATATATTTTTAACTACCAAATAGATTTGGTGGCCCTCAGCCTTCCTTATTCATTGAATTAAGGGCCTCTGGTTTAGGGCAGATTCCTTTAGAATGAAGTCATTTTACACTTGAAAACACAAAACTGTCAGAATCTCTAGCAAGATAATAGACTTAAGTTTCAGACTTTATTAAGAAGGAAATGGAATTCTAAATTCCAAAAGCTGTACTGTGCATATAAGAGCCAAGATTGGAGGGTCTATAAATGGAGTTTTACTAAAAGTGGTACAGAAAGGAGTGGCCAGCAAAGGCACCGAGAAGGAGGAAGTCACCCGTGGGGACATCAGTCTCCGCTGGCATCCACCTTGGGGAGAGTATGGAAGCATGGGGCAGTGAGGAGTTGGAGACAAGGGCTGACCTTGCCACACTCCTCTAGGCAAGGCCCCCAGAAGATCGTGGATTCAACCCAAAGCCACACACCCTGGTGGAGAAGCAGAGGCTGAGGGAGGAGCCCGAGGGCAACTGCACGCTGCGGGCCATCCCAGCCAGGATGCCAGGACACAGAGGTGACAGGGTATGGGGCTCTCAAAACAGGAGGTTGTAAGCAGAAGACAGGGCCTCAGCAGTGGGTGCCAGCACAAGTGCCAGGGACCAGACACCTTATGTCGGAGTCCAGTCTAACCCAGAGGACAGCATGGAAGCCTACGGTCCCTTCCTCTTCCTCCTCTGGATATACAACTTCTCCCCAGCTCTCCAGGGACAGAAGGGGAAGGGCAGGCGGGAAGTCCACTGAGAGGGGAAAACGGTGCTGATAAAGCTTCAACTTTTATTTGACTGAATATTTAAGAAACGAGACTAACATCAGAAGGGATCTGCTTGAGCAGGTGATTTTCCTTTTCAGAAGTGGGGATTCCAGAGCAAGATGAAGTCAGGTACAGGACATAAAGCTACATTATTTCCCTCACATTTGAGTCCTGGTATAGACATTTTAACCCAACTATACAGTAGAGACTGACTATCTGCCAATTTACAAACGAATTGCTCAGTATTCCATTTTATTTGACCTTACAGTTTAGCGCACATCAAAATTATTGATTGTGATGATACTGAGGACCTTACCTTCATGGACACTTGCAAATGGATTAGGAAGACTCAGAGGGTCTGAGAAACCTGACCAGGGCTGCCCGGCTAGTCAGTGGCAGAGCCCGGATCCCAACTCTGGCAGTCTGGCTCTGAGAGTCTGGCTCCTGCCCCAGGCTGCCTGCCCCGGTAGCTGCCTGGGTGCTTCAGGCACAAGAGTCTGTACCCCAAGCTCACTTGGGAAATACCATCCTTTGCTGCAGCTCTCCCACTGTGGTAGGCACGTGGCAGAGGGTTTGTTCTTAATAACTTTCCCTTGCCTTTTGCCTTCTTCCCCTCAGCTCACAACGCTGACATGAAATAATAGCTGAGCAAGTACATGCAAGCAGCTCAGCGCCCACCAGGTGTGTCTTCTCTGGCTGGTTAGCTCTAGTCAATGAAGAGTTAAAGGTGATAAGATGAAGTGTGACACATAAACCACAAGATCCCATAAAGGAAAATGTGGGGCGCGGTGTTCCACCATTACAAGATGGCGCCTAGTTCCGGGTGCAGC
>VBSM01001124.1:16747725-16778333 GCA_008086735.1 Cheirogaleus medius | reverse complement strand
TCTATGTATTTTTAGCTGGCCAATTAATTTCTTTCTATTTTTAGTAGAGATGGGTCTGGCTCTTACTCAGGCTGGTCTCGAACTCCCGACCTTGAGCGATCCGCCCGCCTGGGCCTCCCAGAGTGCTAGGATTACGAGCGTGAGCCACCACGCCCGGCCAAGATCCTTTTTTAGAGCATTTTCTGCTCATTTGTGTCCGAGTAGATAACTTATTTGCATATTCAATGAATTAGCTCTAGCTGAAATAGCTCATGAGCCTTTAAAACCTCGCGGGAAGTTACACAGCTCCCCAGCATAAACTCGAATTCGAGACTCCTGCATCTGCCCTTTGCACTAGTCCCGACTGTGCACTCGGAAGGGCGGGGCCATGGACCGGAAGGGGCGGGCCAAGCTAGGAAGGCCCAAGAGCTGCCTCCGGACGTCGCGCTTCCTTTTCCGCGCTGCCGCCGAGAGGGTAAGGTTAGCGAAAGAGCGTCAGTTATGCCGGCGGGACGGCGTCTGAGCTTGCGCGCCCGTAGCTGGGCTCTTGGAGGTGAGAGTCCTCGCGGTCGCCGTTCCTGCTCTCCTGCGTGCGGGTTCCTCCGCTCGGTGGGTGCCGCGTGCGGCGCCTTCTTTCCCGCCGCCTCCGTCCCTCGTCGGGCCCGGCCGAGCCGCCGGCTGCCGCAGAGTTGGCGCAGGGCAGCGCTCCCCGCGCCCCCAGGGCCTCGTGCTAACGCTCTGCGCCGTGTGAGCAGTCGCGTCTGTGAGTAATCTCCTGTGAGTCTAGAGCCTGCTCCATAAACCGATTTTGACTGTCAGCTCACAGACTAGGAAAGGGCCTGCTACGACTCAAGGGAACCCGAGGCGCCCAGAAGGAACGGCCGGATGGCTTCGTGCTCCGCCCGGCCTTCGCCGATCCCCTTTGTGTCTACGGCTTTGGTGGTTTCACGTTCCTCTAAGTGGACGGCTTATTTTTCCTTAATAAGGGAGCATTTTATAAAGGGGGAGGTGATTGTCTCTTAGGTGATAAGACGACGCTTCCTCGACCGTACTTTGTGTGTGGCTTTTTAATTTTATTTAATAAACGCAGTTTAACTGCTGATGGTGGGTCCGTACTGGTCTCCAGCCATTAGTGGAGCTATTTGGCATTCATCCTTAATTTCGAGCCATGTGTGGCTTGAATTCCTTTTTCATTGCTAAGTGGTGGGATTTCTAGGAATTTCCAAGCTAAGTGTTTGATAAAAACAAAGGAAGTGTACGAAAATTCTGGAGCATAATAAATACAAAAGAATCTACCGATCCATTTAGGAGCTGTAATATTGCCAGTACTGTGGTCTGTTTGTCTCCCATTCTCATTACCCTGCCTCGCATCTAGAGGTAAACATCTTCTGGAATTTTGTTGGGGAGAGTGGTAGTGGAACGGATAGCAGTCTTAGAATACATATGCATCTCTAAGCATATGTTTTCTTAAGCTTTATAAAAATATACAAGCATGCATGTAGTTGTCTGTAGTTCCTGTGAATCATAATATTAAACTGAAATTTTTCAAATTAGAATTATTCACAGCTAATAGTTTGTATTTCTCATACTGATTGTGTGAAATATTACAGCATTTCAAGATGTGAAAATGAGAAATTGTTTAGTAGGGTCCTAACTTCTATGTCTTCATAAGTCATTTTCAGTAGTTGTCTGGCTCAATGATTTATACTCCTGGGGTGCTGTATGGCATGATTTGGCCATGTCCTTTGCAGTACCTGTGTACATTCAGTTAACTTGAGATTACATTCTACAAGAATATGCCCAATAATTTGACATTGTAATGCTTTTAGGTGAAAATCTGCACACAAGTTTCTATACATCTAACCTTTAACCTGGCTTAGCTCATCCTACTCAAGCTTTGAGACAGAAATGCAATGGCTGTGTACTCATTAGGACCTGTGTCTTAAAATCAAAACTGTGATGGTATCATAAAATGTTTACAACATTTTTCCTGCTTGAGAAAAAGCTCATTTATGGAATTATTAGGTGAATAGAGCAAGAATTATATTCCTTTATTCCATTAGAGATGTATTGAACAACAGATACTATAATTTTATTAAAAAGTGGGTTGGAGTCCCGAAAGGTAGATTGCAAGTATGGTGTTTTATGGTTCCTTATAGGAATGCAGTTCTCTTATTAGACCATTCCTTCATATAACATGCCAAGCAAATGCAAGTACAAATGGGAATTGACAATGAAATATTCAATTTACAGGTGAGAAAAAGCCTATGAGTTTTGAAGGTGTATGAAGGTCATTGTGACAAATGTTTTCCAAAAACCTATAGAAGATGGCAGTGAAAAAGCTAAGACCACCATTGCATATATTAAGGTACCAAAAGTTAATGTTGTGGCTTTTTTTTTGTCTTTGTGCTGTTACTAAGGGGCAGTACCCCAAAATGTTTAATATGTTCTTGATATTGATAAGTTTAATACCTGGCACAATGATGACTTAAATTACTTTTTGCCGTTTACCCAGCTGAGGGTGTCTTTGAAGAAATACTTTAAGACTGAGTTGCCAGTAATCTGTGTTGGTTATGTTAATGGCATGTAATACAATCTTTTATTAAGAGGTGAAATGTTTTTTCTGTTTAGCTTATAGGTAGCTGCAGATGAGTGTACTTCAGCTGCGGTTTTTAAAAATATTTCTTCATTGCCTCAAGTAAGTGTGACTTGTGAAGCAACCATATCTGTTGACAGTTCAGAAGTGTCTGATAAACTCCAAAGGGTTAGGTCCAATTCCTGTTGAAGTTGTCTTTGCATGTCAGGGTACAGTTTCCTTTTCTTAGCATTAATTTTTTTAAGGGCACTTATGCATATTGAGGTTATGTGATCACTTTATCTTTGATTATGGAATGTTTCTGATTTTTTGAAGGTGTGGCATGCAACATTTTGGAAGAAGGAATGAAGATTTCAAGAAAATACATGAACAGAAGCAAGTGATGCAAATGAATGTTTTACTTGATATTATGAATTAACATCACAATAAATTATGTAGAAAATAGGTGTTTCACTAATTATTTTAATTGCTGGGCAGTAAAGTGTTTTCTTTAAAGTAGCACCATTCTCATAGTCACTACTAGTCAGACCTGTTTTTTTAACACATTTTAAGTATATAATGTTCTTGTCATTAACTAGCTCCTTTGTGGGTGATGATTCTCAATTGAGGTAGACAGTAAGGAGATATTTCTTGTGTCCCCAGTTTCCCTTTCTAGGCTTTGGAAATTTCTGGAGAGGCCTTCATCTCTGGATACTTCATATCTGGCCTCCCCTTCATCACCTGCTATTGTACCAAAAAAAACAGGTGCCTGGAATCTTGAACTCCTTAATGCAATCAAATTGTCCCTTACAGGTAAAAGGTTTCACCTTTTGTGATCTACAGATTTTATTTAAAATTTAAATTTTATTCTTTAGTTTGCCTTCATCTTTGTGAACAAAAAAGTAATACTAATCCTGGTACAATTAATAATTAGCAATTATGCTATGTTAAAAGAAACAGTGGCTGGGCAGGCAGGTCTGTCTAGGATTAAAAGAATTGACAAGAATCCTAAAACTGAATTTCTACCTGAGAGAAGCTTAAATTTAGCTAAATCTTTTTCTCCTGTTAAATTCCTTGCTTTTAACGAGGATGCAATTTTTAAAATTTGTACAGCAACATTCTAATCACTTCCCATCAGAGGCAACATGTAAAAACCATTTGTGTTCTGTATTTCCCAATAGTAAAATGAAGGTTATTTTATGGATCCTAGTTTTATAACATAGGGAAGTGTTCTGCCTTCATCCCATAGAGAACCAGAAAAGTTTGAGATGTACATGAGAAGCACAGGATAAGGGTCTTGCTAACAATATCAAATTGTAATATGTAAATAGTTTGTTAAAAACTAGGTTTGCTTTCTGAAAACTAATAATGTGGACCCTAGCTGGCACCAGTAGGTGTTCAATGATAGTGACTTCTAGATCCTATGGAGAGTAGGCAAAGCTTTGAAAAGTGAGAACTGAAAAAGATTTAAGAATTTTACAAAATAGGTATGTTTTCTCACTATGTCCTTGCCTTTTCAGAGCAGATAACCTTTCCTCCAAAAGTGAAGACTGGGCTTGCAAATTGATTTCTTTGCCTTTTGGAACCTTTCTTGTAACTAGTCAAAGCTATATATATATAAGGAAAATTCCTAAGGCTTTTTCCTGACTCCATATGTAGGGCTTCTGAAACAGTACATAATGGACATGTCAAAAATAAAGCATGAAAAGGCCATAAACTTTAAGCTTAAGGTTATATAATTTTTTGATTCTTAAAAGTTTTTGATCTGCCAAAAGTCAGACAAAAGGTTATATAAATTATTAGTTTGGCAAGTTCACAAGTGTAAGGGAAAAATAATTTAAAGTTATTTGTAGATAAAGTGTTGTCATCTTGTGACAAATAGAGCAAACTACATAAAAGTTACCATTTTTCACACTGCTTAGCTTACAACATTCCTCATGTTTTTATCTGTTCACCATTGATATTCTGGGTTAACCAAAAGTATTCTTTTAAAAAACAGTATTCTCAACAACTTTATTACTTGTAAATTGTCACATTGTTCTAAGTTTTAAAAGTCTGCTGTTGGCTATGGAGGTTCGGATTAGTATTTATCCCATTAGCAATTAATCTTGAGGATACTATATATTTTTAAAAGTAGTATTCTAACGTACTATATGCAGTATTATCTGAAGCATTACTTGAAAGTCAAATACTCACACTTTTTCCCACTGCTTAAGTAGGAATAAAGAAAAATTTCCTCAAATTATTCATCGCTAGAGAAAACACCTGTCCCAGGTCCATATGTGGCAATAAACTGTTCAAGCTGTCGCTGGCACTGAGTTAGATAGAGATCCCTTTGCTCTAAATACTCTTCATTATACAAGTCAAATGGAAATACTGCATTTGGAGCAACACAAAATACAGTGGCCCCTAAATGAAAAAGGAAATACAGTGTAAATGAGGAATACTCTAAAATGCTAAATGTGGAATCATTATCAAGCAAAATAATGAAAACTTAAAAATTAAAGTTCTGACCTATTCAATAGAATATTTCAATAATCATTTTGAATCTTACACTTGTTTTTTGAAACCCAGGAAGCAGCTTCAGTAAAATGCACAAACATTGGTACCAGAGCCAAGAGAAGTATGTTTACATTTTAAAACTTGGAAATTGTAAAAATGATTACAGTTTTGAAATTGAATAGTAATGTGAGGAGGTCATAGGGGTAGGGAGGGAATGTATTGGAATGTGGAGAAACCAGATAAATATTACAGTACATTTCTCGGTTTGGTTTTGGTTTTTTTTGGAGACAGACTCTCACTCTGTTACCTGGGCTAGAGTGCCACATGGCATCAGCCTAGCTCACAGCAACCTCAAACTCCTGGGCTCAAGCAATCCTCCTGCCTCAGCCTCCCGAGTAGCCTATTTTTTAGTAGAGACGGCGTCTCACTCTTGCTCAGGCTGGTTTCGAACTCGTGACCTCCAGCGATCCACCCATCTTGGCCTCACAGAGTGCTAGGATTACAGGCGTGAGCCACCGCGCCTGGCCCGTTTCTCAGTTTTTAAAGCCACTTGCATAAAGGCAGATATATAAATCTATGGAACAGGATAGCCCCCAAATAAACTCTTACATATATAGTTAAATTAATTTTCAATAAGGGTGGTAAGACCATTCTATGGGGGAAGGACAGACTTTCCGACAAATTGTGCTGAGAAAATTGGTTATCTACCATGTTTCCCCAAAAATAAGACCTACCCATAAAATAAGCCCTAGCAGGATTTCTATTGCATTTGCGCAATAGAAGCCCTACCCCAAAATAAGACCTAGTGATGGGCGTGGCTACGCAGCGTATCTGCACAACCCATGCATTTCGTCGCGGAGCGGTAAAGAGGTAAAGAAGATGAGCAGCCCTTCTCATCTGCCCCATCCTGACAGCTACTATCCCAGAGGCCCCCCTGTCAGGTCCCAGCCATCCTGTGCGTGCTGCAAGCTGAGGCTTTGAGGGGAAAATAACACATCCCCTGAAAATAAGCCCTAGGGTGTCTTGAAAATTTTCGGGGAAACACGGTACATGCAAAAAGATGAAGTTGGACCCTTAGCTTACATCATACACAAAAATTGTCTCAAAATGCAACAAAGACCTAAATGTAAGAGCTAAAACTATAAAACTTAGAAGAAAGCATAGGAAAGTTTAATAACTGGATTTGGTAGTGATTTCTTAAATATAACACCAAAACAGGCACCAAAAGAAAAGACAAATTAGATCACGTCAGAATTTAAAACTGCATCAGAAGATACAATCAGTAGTGAAAAGGCAACCCATGGAATAGGAAGAATTATTTGTAAATCATATCTCTGATAAAGGGGTCTGTAACTCACAAAGATTTTTAAAATGAGGGTCATGTAGGAGACCAGGTTTCGGGAAAAAACAAATGGGGAAAGGATTAAAAGGGACATTTCTCCAAAGAGGATAAACAGATGACCAATAAGCATATGAGAAAGATGCTTGACATCACTAATTAGGGAAATGCAAATCAAAACCTCAATGAGATATTGCCTCTTACCCACAAGGATGGCTATGGTAAAAATAAAAAGCAGAAAATGACAGGTGTTGGTGATTTGTAGAGAAATTGGAACCCTTGTGCAGTGTTGGGAATGCAAATGGTACGTCCACTATGGAAAACAGTATGTTATTTCACCAAAAAGATTAAACAAAATTACCATATAATCCAACAAAATCTCACTTCCAGGTATATACTGAAAAGAACTGGCCGGGCGTGGTGGCTCACGCCTGTAATCCTAGCTCTCTGGGAGGCCGAGGCGGGTGGATCGCTGAAGGTCGGGAGTTCGAGACCAGCCTGAGCAAGAGCGAGACCCCGTCTCTACTAAAAATAGAAAGAAATTAATTGGCCAACTAAAAAAAAATATATATATATATAGAAAAAATTAGCCAGGCATGGTGGCACATGCCTGTAGTCCCAGCTACTTGGGAGGCTGAGGCAGGAGGATCGCTTGAGCCCAGGAGTTTGAGGTTGCTGTGAGCTAGGCTGACGCCACGGCACTCACTCTAGACTGGGCAACAGAGTGAGACTCTGTCTCAGAAAAAAAAAGAACTGAGAGCAAAATCTCAAAAGGGATATTTGCACATTCATATTCATAATAGTATTCACGATAGCGTAGGTGGAAGCAACCAAAGTGTCCATTGACAGATAAATGGATAAATAAAATGTGGTATATACATATTATTACATAATAATAATTCAGCCTTAAAAGAAGGGAATTCTAATACATGCACAATATGGATGAACCTTGATAACATTATGTTAAGTGAAATAAGTCAGTCACAAAAGGACAAATATTGTATGATTCCACTTATATGAGGTACCTAGAATAGTCAGATTCATAAAGACAATGGAATGATGGTTGCCAGAGGCTGGGTAGAGAGGGAAATGGGGAGTTAGTGTTTAACGGGTACAGAGTTTCAGTTCAAGAAGATAAACTTCTGGATATGATGGTGGTGGTGATTGTACAACAATGTGAATATACTTAACACCACTGAACTGTACACTTAAAAATGGTTAAGATAGATTTTATGTAAATTTTAGAAACATTGACTTTTACTATAGGAGCTAAGCTCTTATATTCTGTTTCATTCATTGATTCATTGAATGAGTACTTTTTTTTTTTTTTTTAGAGATGGGGTCTCGCTCTTGGTCAGGCTGGTTTCGAACTCCTGACCTTGAGCTATCCACCCACCTCGGCCTCCCAGAGTGCTAGGATTACAGGCGTGAGCCACCGCGCCCGGCCTGATTCATTGAATGAGTACTTAAGTGTAGGAGGCCAGGAGTACCATAGCTACCCCTCTGCTGCTTCCAGACCATTCTTTCCCCTGCTTCCCTCTTGGTAGTTAAAAATCCTTTCTCCTTTGATGCTCAGTGCCACCTAGCTTTACAACCTTTACCCCTTCCACAGTCAACGTACCAGTTCTAAGCATTTGGTGCACTACCTTCCTTTCTTCCCTAATATCTGATATTCAGTGATTTCCATGTGAATTACCCATTTAACTCCTGACCTCCCTGTGTCCTACCCTTTTTCTTCTACCTCAGCCACATAGTCACAGGAAATTGATATCTTACTTCAAAACCAAAATCCACTCCCCTACACTACCTCATATGCTTCCAGCTCAGCTGCTGTTCCAAGTCTTCCAACTCAAGATCTCCAATCTGCTTCCTCCCATTCACTTCCCTCCTTAACCAGCCTAAGAGTCCCTCCCTTGCAAGCCCCCCACTCCCTTGCCCATCTGCAACACTCTGCATGAACCCAACCATTCACTCTATGCTGGCGCTGAGGCTGCTAGGCAGAAAATCACACAACTGGCATTTCTTCTTTTCATTTTAAATGAATCACAATAACTTCAAACGATCACTTGCACTGCCTGGCAACCCTGCTGAGTTTCCCTAGGACATTTCTGTAGCTCCTACAATGACTATTATATTCCATTCTTCTCTCCTCAAACCTTTCATTTTCAGGTGGTGATCCTGAGTAAGGTATATGACCAAATCTACAAACCTACCTGGTTCTGTATCCACTTTCTTTTCTCCTATAAAATGAAGAAGTGACTCATCTATCAGAAGCCAGTATTTTCACATGTACCCTGGATCCCAACCCTCCTACCTTTTTAGGACTTCATTCCTGGATCTCCCCCTCTTCTATAGTATCATTAATTTATTTTCCACTGCCCATGATTTAATACCTTCTGTCTTTAAAAAGAAAATCCCTTCCTGGACCACTCATCCTTCTCTACCTAATGCCCCATTTCTTTCCTCATCTCAAAATTGTCTGTGTGCTGTCTCCATATGCTCACTTCCATTCCCACCCACTGAAATAGCTCTGATGGCCACCTAAAACCTCTAGGTTACCAAATCTAATCTTACTCAAACTCTCAGTAGCATATGAGACACTTGACCATTTTGCTCCCTTCTGGAAACACTCTCCTTTCTTGGCTCTGTAACAGCACACTTCGTACATTCTAGCTGCTGCTTCTCAGTCTCCTTTATTAGTTCTCAACCTCATTTCTAAATACTGGAAGCATCAAGGGCAGTCCTGGAGTGCTCTCTAGTCTCTCTCTAGGTGATTTCATTCATTCCTTGGCTTTGAATAACATCTCTATGCTGATGATTCTAACTTATATTCCTAGGCTAGAACTCTCTTCCAAGCTACAAATTCTTCTATAGGATATCTTTAAGTTATATCTATAATTTGATTTTTCTCCCAAACCTTTTTCTCTCTTTCTTCCCAGTCTTGGTAAATGGCACCGTGACCCACTGAGTTGCTTAAGGCAAAAACCTGGGAGTTTTCCTTAATTCCTCCCTCTCCCCCACCCAACTCCTAAATCTAGCTCATGAGCACAACCTATTATTGGTTTTTGCATCCAAGGTGTATCTCTAATTCACTAATTTTTCTCCATTTCTATTGACTCCCCCTCATCAAATCTCTCATTATCAATTGTCTGGACTATAACAACAATTTTCTAACTAGTCTCCCTGTTTCTGCTCTTAGCCCCCTCCATATCAACTCCAGATGTGATATTTTAGAAAATATAATTGATCACATTAGTCCTCTGCTTAAAACCTTTCAATGGCTTCTCATTACACTTGGAATAAAATCCCAGTTTTCTACTGTGGTCTGAGGCCCTGCAGGATCTGGCCCTACTTTCCTCTCCAACCTCAACTACTCTGCTTAACTATGTTTTAGCCACCCTGGCTTCCAGTTTCTTGAAAGCACCTATATAATGTAATTTCCCTCTACATTGACTTCTCATCCTTTAGGTGTCTGCTTAAATAAATATTACCTGCTTAGAGAGGTCTCTGTAAAAGCCAGTCAAAGTAAGACCTTTCTATTGTTTTCTCAGAACATATTGATGTTCTTCATAGCATCTGTCTCAATTTATATTAGATATTTATCAGTTTATTTACTTTTTAATGTCTGTTCTCTCACTAGGCTATAAGCTCCACCAGGTTAGGGACTGTTTGTTTCACAATTGTATATCTAGTGCTTAGCACCTAGGTATCATTCAATAAATATTTGTTGACTGAAAAAAATTGTGAATATTTAATTCAAATAGTGATAATTATGAGGCATACTATGACAGCACATAACATTATAATTTTAATACGTCAATCCTGAAATTATAATTAACCTCAAATTACCTTTATAGTTTTACTTTAATATATACAGGTATACCTCAGAGATACTGCAGTTTTGGTTCCAGACCACTGCAACAAAGTGAAAATTGTAATAAAGCGAGTCACATAAATTTTTTGTTTTCCCAGTGCACATAAAAGTTATGTTTACACTATACTGTAGTCTATTAAGTCTATTTAGCATTATGTCTAAAAAAATATCCATACCTTAACTAAAAAACACTTTATTGCTAAAACAATGTTAACAATCATCTGAATCTTCAGTGAGTCTTAATATTTTGCTGGTGGAGGATCGTGCCTCAGTGTTGATGGCTGATGACTGATCAGGGTGATGGCTGCTGAGGGTCGGGGTGGCTGTGGCAATTTCTTAAAATGAAACAACAATGACGTTTGCCATATTGATTGACTCTTCCTTTCATGAAATATTTCTCTGTAGCATGTAATACTGTTTGATAGCATTTTACCCACAGAACTTCTTTCAAAATTGGAGTCAATTCTCTCAAACTTTGCCAATATTTTATCAACAAAGTTTATGTAATATTCTGAATCATTTTGTTGTCATTTCAACAATGTCCACAGCATCTTCACCAGAAATAGATTCTATCTCAAGAAACCACTTTCTTTGCTTGTCTATAAGAAGCAACTCCTCGATACGGTCAAGTTGAATCATGAGATTGTTGCAATTCTATCCCATCTTCAGGATCCACTTCTAATTCTAGTTCTCTTGCTATTTCCACCACATCTGTAGTTACTTCCTCCACTGAAATCTTGAAGCCCTCAAAGTCATCCATGAGGGTTAAAATCAACTTCTTCCAAACTTCTGGTAATGTGGATATTTTGACCTCTGCCTATGAATCAAGAATCTTCTTAATGGCATCTAGAATGGTGAATTCTTTCTAGAAGGTTTTCAGTTTACTTTGCCCAGATCCAGAAGAGGAATCATTATCTATGACAATTATATACTTATAAAATGTGTTTCTTAAATAATAAGATTTGAAAGTCAAAGTTAGGCCTTGACCCAAAAGCTGCAGAATGGATCTTATGTTAGCAGTATAAAAATAATATTTATCTCCTTGTATATCTCCACCAGAGCTCTTGGGTAGGTGCACTGTCACACCTTTTTAAAGGTGTCCTTTTGAAAGGAATCTTTTTTTCTGAGCAGTAGATCTCAACAGTGGGCTTCAAATATTCAGTAAACTGTGCTGTAAACAGGTGAGTTGTCATTCAAGTTTTGTTCTTCCAGTTATACAGCATGGGCAGAGTAGACTTAGCATGATTTTTAAGGGCCCTAGAATTTTTTTAAGGGCCCTGGAAAATGAGCATTGGCTTTTACATTAGCCACTAACAACAAGAGAGTCAGTCTGTCTTTTGAAGCTTTGATCCAGGCATTGACTTCTCCTTTCTAGCTATGAAAATCCTAGATGGCATCACTTCCAATAGAAGACTGTTTGTTTCATCTACATGGAAAAATCTATTGTTTTGTGTAGCCACCTTCATCAACAATCTTAGCTAGATCTTCTGGATAACTTGCTGCAGCTTCTCCATCAGCACTTGCTGCTTCACCTTGCACTTTATGTTATGGAGATGGCTTCTTTCCTCCAACCTCATGAACCAACCTCTGCTAGCTTCAGTCTTTTCTTCTGCAACTTCTTCACCTCCCTCAGCCTTCAGAGAATGGAAGAGAATTAGGGCCTTGCTCTGGATTAGGCTTTTACTTAAGGGAATGTTGTGGCTGGTTTGATCTTCTATAAAGACCACTAAAACTTTCTCCATATCAGCAATAGGGCTGTTTGCTTTCTTATCATTCGTGTGTTCACTGGAGTAGCACTTTTAATTTCCTTCAAGAAATTATTCTTTGCATTCACAACTTGGCTAAACATTTGATGCAAAAAGATAGCTTTTGGCCCATCGCTGCCTTTGACATGCCTTCCCGCTAAGTTTAATCATTTCTAGCTTTTGATTTAAAGTGAGAGACATGCAATTCTTTCCTTCACTTGAACACTTACAGGCCATTGTATGGTTATTAATTGGCCTAATTTCAATATTGTTGTGTCTCAGGGAATATGGAGGCCCAAGGAGAGGGAAAGAGACAGGGGAATAGTCAGTTGGGGAGCATTCAGAACTTACACAACATTTATTGATCAAGTTCGCTGTGTTATATGGACGCAGTTTGTGCGTGGTGCCCCAAAACAATGAAATAGTAACATCACTAATCACAGATCACCATAATAGATATAGTAACAATGAAAAAGTTTGAAATATTGTGGGAATTACAAAATGTGACACAGGACATGAAGTGAGCACATCCTGTTGGAAAAATGGCACCAACAGACTTGGCTTGATGCAGGATTGCCACAAGCCTTCTATTTGTAAAAAATGCAGTATCTGCGAAGCATAATAAAATGAAGTGCGATAAAATGAACTATGCCTGCACTTTAACATATGGTATGTAAATAATTTAAAAAGGAGGTAAATTAATTCTAATACTCAAGGTACTGTATAAACATTAGGAAACCCAAGTATGATTTCATACAAAGGCTGCTGCTACTGTCCATGTCAGTTTCATACTCTACCCAAGAAACATATCCCTTGGTAGGGATCATTTTCCTGATGTGTTTAAGGTAACATTTAAGTAGCTCTTAACATTGTTTTGCTTAAGACTTAAAAATCAATATACCTAATTGAAATTCATTATGAAAACAAAAATAACTAAAGGGAAAAAAATCTTGACATAGTTTTTTTCCCTTCAATAAATGCTTTCTGAAATGCTTCAAGAAAGTCTTGGCCAGGCGCGGTGGCTCACGCCTGTAATCCTAGCTCTCTGGGAGGCCGAGGCGGGCGGATCTCTCAAGCTCAGGAGTTCGAAACCAGCGTGAGCAAGAGCAAGACCCCGTCTCTACTATAAATAGAAAGCAATTAATTGGCCAACTAAAAATATATAGAAAAAATGAGCCGGGCATGGTGGCACATGCCTGTAGTCCCAGCTACTCGGGAGGCTGAGGCAGGAGGATTGCTCGAGCCCAGGAGTTTGAGGTTGCTGTGAGCAAGGCTGACGCCACGGCACTCACTCTAGCCCGGAAAACAGAGTGAGACTCTGTCTCAAAAAAAAAAAAAAAAAAAAAAAAGAAAGTCTTGAAAAACAGTCATCAGGTAAAAATATTCAGTCATGTTCTACCACAGAAGAACTTAATATTATAATACCTTGTTTTACAATTCAAAGTCACACATTTTTGTCTTCTTACTGAAATCCAGTTGTGTTTTAACAATTGATGACATGTCATAGTAAAATTGGCAGCATCTTTTCTTTCTTATATGTAAAATAATGTGTCTTAGATTTGATGAAATATGGTCTTAAGTATAGAATAAGAGAAGAAAGGAAATTAAAACTAAAAATATTTATATATCCTTCCTATTGTTTCATATTGGTTATTAACCAGTGTTTTTCTCTTTTGGTAAATAAAACTAATTTAGGAAGTTAATTAACCTCTTCTGGGGGTCATGAATCTCTAAAACATACTTTATGAAACTTATAATCTATCTTACTAGGAAAAATGTATAAGGAACACACATATACAAATTTGTATATAAGTTGGGGATTCACAAGCCCCTAGGACACCAAGGATCTATGGATCCTAGGTTAAGAATGCTTGATTTAGACAATTACAGAACAAGGTTCTAAAGTTCTAATGAATCTTTATAAAAAGTTAATATGATATAAATGTAATTTAAAGCAAATTTAAGCACTAAACACATAGACACAGAAAAGCTAGTGTTAATATGTTCTTTAAGTCCCAGGGTTGGAACCAAAGTTTGGTTTGAAGAATGATACCTCTAATCTAAATTAATGTCTCATCTAATTCAGCAAAGAACTTTGGGAGAATAATTCTCCTTACCTTTACCTTAAGAGTCTTTTTGTGTTTTTATTAGCAAAAGCATAATAGGTGCCATTCATTTCAAATAATTTAAATTCTATAGTCATAGTATTAAGACTACCAATTCAGAGAAGGCAGCAATACAAGATGATCACATTTTCTTTCACTTTGTGCCCAACTCCACTGTGGGGGATTGTTTGACAATTAAATGTTGCATGTTATTTTTAAAAGAATTTATTTCAAAATTATTGAAGTTATTATAAAATTATTTCATATATTGTATTAACTACTTTTTTCCTCAGAATTCTTTAAGCAATGCAAAAGTTCAAATATGGAAACAATTATGCATAATAAGGAACGTAATATCAGATGATGATACTACCTAAAAACAATTAGTAAATGTTCAAATTCAAACAGGCCTTTCCTGATATTTATAATTCTTTAAAATAATATTTTTAAAATATAGGTAACATTTTAATTTAAGAGACTAAGAATATTTAAGTTTAGGTAAAATTATTTGTAGTGATCATTAATAATTTAATACGTTACCATATTTCAATGTGAGAGATGTTTCAAATAATAAGGCTGCAATTAGTACATCTTCTTTAAGCACTTTGTTCCTTAAGTTCAGTCGAGCATGGGCTTCAGACAGGGAAACTCTTAAAGAAAAAAATTGATGCCCATCAAAATATGTTGATATTACAAAAACAATACATTTTTTGGCAGGAACAAACCAAGACATGTGAACACTAGCTGCACCTAAAAAAATCTGCATATTCTTACTTTAAAAAAATTTTAGCTTCTTTTTCAGAGCATTTTTTCCCTACAAACTTAAATAGACTGTTGCAGAACAAGCCAGTATCCTGACTTGTTCCAACAAAGAGTTGGTTTCCATCAAGGCTTCTATTATATTTATCATTCCACACTCCCCTCCCCAGGTTGTGTTCAGATAAATACACAGCTGGGAAAATTAATCTAAATATCTCTTATAGACAAATCCTTGACCCTTTCTTCTAGTTCCTTATCTATCTGAAGTCCTCATAGAATCTTGCAATTTCAGTGTTAGAAGGAATCTTGGAGTTCAAAGTTCAAACTGCCATCAGATAACTGAATTTCTTCTACAACATCCCAGGCTACTCATTCTCCAGTCTCTTTTGAACTTTTCCTAGCATTCACTGCTTCATAAGGGAATTCCTTTATTTTTTATTTTTTAACCAGCTTCAATTACCTGAAAGATCTCCCTAGGCAGATGTGATGTACTTGAACAATTACTGGACTTGGCAATCAAAGAACCTAGACTGGGTCTCTATAATTTAGCTGTGTGATTTTGTATAAATCATTTAATTAATTTTTTTTCCCCCTGAAATCAGTTAGAGCTAATTAAGACCTTCATAGTTCAGTCAGTATTTGCTTTATCATCATCCAGGAAATCATTTAATTTATGAGATTTTTTGAAACTCAGCTATAAAATGGGGATAAATAAAGACATTTGAAAGTTCTGCAACTAACTATATCTATAACTAACTATAACCAAGGTTATATAAGTCTAAGCTGAAATTAGTTTCACTGCAATTTCCATTCATTGGTCTGTTGTTCTGTCTTCTGGAACCTCTTAAATGTGACAGCTCTTCAAACATTCAAAGATAACTTTTATAGTTGCCCCATGTTTTCTTTCCTTCAAGGTAAATATTTCTAGTTCCTTTAGTATATTATGAGTCATAATTTTCAGCTCCTTACCATCCTGGCTACTCTCTTCATGGCCAGATTTTGTTAATACTCTTTTTCAGTACATTACCACAGGTGTGATTTAACCATCAGAGTAGAGATGAGGCAGAACTAGCATTTTGTTGCTCTTGATATATATTCTACTAACACAACTCTAAATTTCAATATTATTAAGAGCCATATTATATCACTTGCAATAATGAAACATAAAAAAAATGAAATCTGAAGTCCTTTTCATATCTTTTCATATTAAGCCACTTACCGTTTTTCCATCAATTCACACGTGTACTAGGGAGTTTGGGGATCTAATAGAGGACTTTACATTTATCCTATTAACTTTCTTCTTGTTAGATTAAGATCATAATTCAAGGCTGTGAAGGTTTCCCTAATGTTGCTCATGTAAAAATTTGATTATCATGTCCCTGATGTCCTCATACAAGCTCCTTCTAAAAATGCTGATCAGAACAGAATACATATTGAGACTTTCAGGAAAAGAGAAAAGAGTATTTATTGTTCAGCTCCACTTCTCTAGAAAAGCAAAAATGGTGTTATTGGGTACCTGTCTATAGAAGTGGGAGAAAAATTCAAGGTTTATGACTCTTAAGGGTAGCAGTTCATTTACTCTGCTGTTTCATAAATGACCCTCAGTATTTATTTCTACAATGTGAAAAAGTAGTTAACATATTAAAATTAACTCTAATTTTTTTTAGAGGCAGGGTCTTGCTCTGTCGCCTGGGCTGGGTGCAGTGGCACAATCATTGGCCACTGCATCCTCAAACTCCTGGGCTCAAGAAATCCTCCTGGGTAGCTGGAACTACAGGTATGTTCATCTAATTTTTCTTATTTTTTTAGAGACAGGGTCTTGCTATGTGCCCAGGTTGGTCTTGCACTCCTGGCCTCAAGCAATCCTCCTGCCTCAACCTCCTGAGTAGCTGGGATTACAGGTGTGAGCCCCTGTGCCCAGCAACTCTGCTTTATCCTTGAATAAATATAATCATATATAAACTGAATCTATGTGAGTTTAAATACAAAATATTTTTTTACTACAGAGAAAAAAAATTATGAGAAAATAGGACTTTCAAAGCTTTTAAGCAGTATAATTTGATCTGAGTGTTTTAAATATTACTTCAGAAAATACAAAGCATTATATAATTCTGTTTACCATTTTTAAATTTAAAAAGATTTTAAAAATTATTTTTGAGACAAAGTCTTGATCTGTTGTATGGGCTAGAATGCAATGGCATGATCATAGCTCACTGCAACCTCAAACTCCTGTGCTGAAACGATTCTTTTGCCTCAGTCTCTGGAGTAGCTAGGACTACAGACACTGTGCCACTATATCTAGCTAATTTTTGGTATTTTTTGTAGAGATAGTGTCTCGCTATGTTGCTCAAGCTGGTCTCAAACTCCTGGCCTCAAGCGATCCTCCTGCCTCAGCCTCCCAAAGTGCTGGGATTACAGGGGCACACTTCTGCACCCAGTCCCATTTTAAAACATTTATTAAAGAGTTGATTTCTACCTTGGTTTATATTTAGCATTTTTTTCAGCTCTATCAAGATAAATATACAGTTGGACAAATTAACTAAACATATCTATGTCTTATAGACCTATACTGATATTTCCTGCCAGTGCTTCATCTGTCTTATTTTATAAAATGCAGTTATAACAAGATATTTATATATTTAATGGATTATTTTACTCCTGGTCCTACTTCATAATTTGTTTGAGATTATACTTTAATATTGTATCAAGTAAAGTAATGGTCTATCAATAGAGGACTATTTAAATTATGGTACAGCCACATCACAACAGAGTGAAGCTGTGATGCAGCTATTTAAACCAGAATGAGATAATTCTTTACGTGCATGTATGATTCCATTTGGGCAAAAGGAATATACCTATACATATAAAATATATATATATATTTATATGCTTATAAATGTTTAAATAATGTATTCATTTAACATATATAACATTTAAATTAAAATATATTTTATATATCATATTTAAATTACATATATGTATATGCTAGTATTTGAATGAATGATTTCTGGAAGGATACATAAAAACTTAATAGTGATTATCTTTGGGGATTGGGGTAGGAATGGGTAGTGTTAGCAGGATATTTTACTCATTTTAGACTTTTAAAATGTTCATACTTTCTTTTATAATAAACATTAGTTTTTAAAAACTTTTCAAGGAACAAAAATAGATGAGTCTATTAATGTTTCTAGAAGTACAAGGAATAATATACTTAAAAATTTTTTCTAGGTTCAACTACAAAATATCTAGAAATACATACAAACAGCCACATTTTTTTAAAACATTTGAAATCAGTGTGATTTTTCTCAGACACATCTCATACAGGGGATCCAATAAAAATATATTTAGTGAAAAATATTACTGGAGGTTAAAATGATGTTACAATATAACAAAAGGAATTGTTAAGCTACTTTAAATTCTTTTGGAACAAGGTAAATTATAAACCAACCAACCAGCAATCAAGCAAACAGAAACAAGTAAAATAGATAAATAAATTAAATGTATCATTTAAAAGTCAATACTGGCTTTTAAAATCTTAAATACCTACAAATATCTTAATGCAGATGCTGAGAGTTTTGATCCATATATAGAATCTGTTCTGATTCTGCGACTTGCTAGATAATAGCCATGAATCATTCTTTCTGCTTCCAAGCTGAATTCTACATTCAAATTCTTTGCAAAAGCCAGTAGCTAAATTGAAAGGGTGAAAATTTTAAGAGATTAAAGCTTTATTATAGAATCTACATAACAAAAATCAAAAGTATACTGCCATTTTATTTTTAAAGTTTGCAGATTTTATTTGCGTAAAATTGAGTAAATATCTGGGGCCATCCTGAAGTCACTGAGCACTTTAAATCATAGTGTTATACTTGTAAAAAGTATTAAAGTTTACCCAGAATAATCTCCTCCCTTTCAGTACAGAAATGTTCTTTGCAATGTAATTGAGTGACTTTGCAATGTCTTTGTTACAGTGGGAGAAAGGCTCACCTCCTTCAGAATCTCATTTCCCTTCTGACCAGCTTTAATTCTTTATTTCCTTACAGTTTATTTCCTTACAACTCTCTCTCATTGGCCCTAGAGCTACTTGCCCTTAACACTGCAAAGAGGGGAGGCCTTGTGTTAACTGCTATGAAGGTGGTGGGCCTTGGAGATTCAGTGAGATTTGGGTAGAGAATACTTTTCCAACACAATGATTATTGCTGTTTTCTCTGAGTTTTGTGCTTTTTTTCTGAGTTAATGATTTCCAGTTCCTTAAGTCCTTACTCTGTGACATAATTTCTAGATATTTTTTATTATCCTAGTTGTTTTCTACTTTTTCAACTGATAGAACCAAGGAAAATATTAACTATAATAAGGTTGCTATTAATAATATTAATATTTTAAATATAACTTTTAAAAAAGTATACGGATATATCTTGGATTGGTCATGTCCTGGATTGAATATGTCCTGGCTTCTTTGTTCTGTTTATACTGCATACAGCACAATTCTCTCTAGGTCTTCAGAACTGGATAATATTACTATTAATAATATCAGTAGCCCTCTACCCTCTGGTAGCATGATGATGTGCCACCTATATCTCCCTTCAGGTAAGGACTTGTTGCCCCAACTCTACTGGGAGTGTTGTCAGTGATGGTTTCCAGCTTTCAGCCCTTCAGGACGGCCCACAGTCCACATCATATGACTGATTGAGGTGAAGTGGGGGAAGGCATTATAAAGCCCACAAGTATTGATAGAGCACTCCCAAATACATTTCATACACTAAACTCCATCTCAGTCTGCCTTCTGGAGAGTCCAGACTACAACAAATCCCATCCACTCTGATTTGTGTGATGGACAGATTCATCTTCCAGAAAAACCATTTTCACTATTTCACTTGCCTAGTAAAGCATACAACTGTTCTCTACAACTTGACAAATCAATTATAAACTCTTCCGCTTGTGCTTCAAGGCTTATTGTAAATTTGCTAAACCCCTATGACTCCATAATACAATTTTTGCTCCAATCAAGCTGATCTTCTCATTATTTACCATGTATACTAATTTCTACTTTTGCGTCTTTGCTTCTACTGTTAATTCTGCTTAAAATATCCACCTTCCTTGCATCTAAATTTTACCTTTTCTTAAAACACAAAGTCCCACCTCCTCCATGAAGTCTTCCCAACATTTGCATTCTACATTCCACAAAATTCCTTTCTGAATTCCTAAAATACTCATAGTCAGCACCACTCTGCTTAGTACTTTAATTGCCCCTTGTTTCATGTATCTTTTTTAATCTCAATAAAATGATAAACTATTCAAAGAAGAAAGTTTATGTTTCTGCGAGAATACAAAAGAACAGAAATAGGCTCATGTATGTTAAGTATTCAATAAATACCTGACTAGTTAATAAATCCATAGTTTTTTTGGTTTGTTTTTCAGGAAAAAACAGGCAAAAATTTCTCTGGATAATTAGTTTGTCTATATTTAGTACCCTAATTTCTAAAGACTAACTACTTTTTTCTTATATACTAAAAAACAAAAATAAAACCTTATTATATCATATTATTCTTTTCTAATCTAATCCATGTGAATAAACAATGTTCATAATTCATCTTTTAAGTTCACCCCACCTTTCAACATTTTACTCATGCAATATGCTTACAAGGAAGGCAGGTATGAAAACAATTTTTTTAATGACTCATGGACTTCCACTTTCTAACATCCCCTGCCTTTTATCTATCATACCCAGATATTCTCTACTGTGGACAGATTTCTCAATAGTTAAAAGAGTTTCAGTTGTTAATACTTGAACACCTTTAATAGCTATCAGAATTATTACTAAATTTACATCATCTACCCTCAAGTTTTCGAAACATGCCATATTTTTATCATGACAGGACATTAAAATGAGTTAGTGAATCATGCTAGATATTCCCTAAAGTCAGAACTCTAAAGGCATTCATATAAGGTAAATCCCTTTGAATAGGCTATAAAATGTAAATAACTATATATCTATATAACCTATCATAATTGTCCATAGACATATTCTATTTTGGTTTTCTTTTCATTGAGATTCTTAAGCTATGGTGATTTGGACAGTGAATAAACTCAACATTTTAATATATGTTTCCTTACCCATTTGTTTATTTAATTATAACTTTAAATAATTTCTATACAATGTCCTTAAAATGTTTAAAAGCTGGAAGCAAGTTGGAATAAAAGAATCCTAAGTAAAGAAAACTGAATGCTCAAAGGGACGTCTATTTAAATTGAGAAACATTAGCACAAGCATTCAGGGTAACCATTTTATCTACCTTTACCTTTTCAAAATCTTCAGTTGTGAACTGTTTAGAAGCTACATAAAGCAGTCTTTCAGGATCAATGGCTTTATTTAAAGTGTGTTGCACGGTAGGAAGAAGTGGGTGACAAGGAGATGATTCATTACAATTAATCAATAATCCAAATGCCTCTACAAGGTTAGCTGGAATCAAACTGCAATCCTACATCAAACCAAAGGGTAACAAACATACATTAAACTTTGGCATTTTCACAATTTTGTAATAATTATAAATTAATCATCACATATAATTTATTATTAAAATTATTAATTATTGTTTGTATAATTATAATTTAAAGCAATTTTTATTATTTTTTTTCAAGAAAATATGAAAATATGAACATTTTGGTTACATTTTATATCTTTGCTTCTCCCTAGCAAGGGTTAGAGGTATGCCCTTCCTCTCCACAATGCTCACCACATCCCTCAGATGTGGGTCTACCCCCCCAACCCCCAAATCCCTGGTGAACACCACCACCATTTGAGCACCATAGTGTTAATCAGTCAGTACCAATTTGATGGCGAGTACATGTGGAGCCCATTTTTCTGATCATGTGTCACCTAACTTTGGATAATGGGCTTAACCTTAATCCAGGATAATATAAGCGGTGCTAGCTTGCTGTCGTTTCTTAGAATTGAGTGATATTCCATTGTAAACATATACCAAATTTTAAATAATCCACTCATGAATTGACAGGCACTTGGGTTATTTCCACATCCTTGCAATAGTGAATTGTGCTGCCATAAACATTCGGGTGCAGATGTCTTTATAATTGAGTGTCTTATGCTCTTTTGGGTAGATGCCTAATAGTGCTATTGCTGGATCGAATGGTATTTCTATTTTTAGCTCTTTGAGGTATCTCCAAATTCTTTTCCACAAAGGTTGCACTAATTTGCAGTCCCACCAGCAGTGTAATAGTGTTCCCATCTCTCCACATCCTCGCCAGCATTTGTGTTTTGGGACTTTTTGATAGAGGCTAATCTCACCGGGGTTAGGTGATATCTCATTGTGGTTTTGATTTTCATTTCTCTAATGATTAGAGACGTTGAAGCATTGATCTTTGGAACAGGACTGATATTCCAGAGATGAAACCATCTGCATATGGTAACCTAATCTTTGATAAAGCGGACAAAAATATACATTGCGGAAAAGATCTCTTTTCAATAAATGGTGCTGGGAAAACTGGATAGCTACTCTCACCTCTCACAAAAATCCACTCAAGATGGATAACAGACTTAAACCTAAGGCATGAAACCTTAAGAATCCTATAAGAATTCTTTCAGACATCGGCCTACGCAAAGAATTCTTGAAGACCCCCAAAGCAATCACTGCAGCAACAAAAATAAACAAATGGGATCTGACCAAATTAAAAAGCTTCTGCACAGCCAAGGAAACTATCATTAGAGCAAATAGACAATCTACAGAATGGGAGAAAATATTTGCTCTCTACACTTCTGATAAAGGTCTAATAACAAGAATCTATCTAGAACTCAAAAGAATTAACAAGAAAAAATCAAACAACCCCATCAGGAAATGGGCAATGGAAATGAACTTCTTCTTTTCCAAAGAAGACAGAATAATCGCCAGCAAACATATAAAAAAATTTAAAGCAATTTATCAATAGTCTGGGAATTCTGTGGTGATTGGCTTTTTAAAAATCTTTATTATTTTCTTACACATCATTCATTAAAGATTCCCCAACTATCTATTCAAGTGGTAGTTTTTAGTGTAGAGATACCTGATCTAAAAAACACAATTTTAAAACAATTTTTAAACATTTAGTTCCTGTGCCCAATAAAGTATAGAAATGGGTTAATAACAAAAACATTAAGAAGACATATTAAAATCTGTGACAAAATACCCCGAACAATATTCTAATAATAAAATATACATATACCCTACCATCTGACCAATTAAAGCGTTGTTTTTCTGTGCAGTTCTCTTTGAAGAGGAATCCATATCAAGAAAAGTCCAAAAACTGCACTGAACTGGAAAAGTCATTTGTTGATCGACATCACCCCCAAACTTCTTTCCTGGGATGTATACTGTAATGCTTCTGCTCTCTAGAACTAAGTCAGAAGACATTATCCATTTGTTATTTAAGTTCTCTTTGGTCTATATGTCTACAAATTAATAGCAAACATTATTATATAGAATTTTACTATACAGACTTTGGGTAGTAAAGACATAAATAAATTTGTTTTGCAAGACACTGCTTAGTTAGAGCATCTGCTATAAAAAAGAACAATGCAAGAAAAATATGTGAATGTTTATGTGTCCCATGACTTGATGAGAACCAGCAGTCCAAAGCATGTAGCTGGAATTGTGGTCAGGCATCTGGCTGGAATAGGCAGAGGTCTATGAGATTGGTCACATAGTGCAGGCATACAAGAAAGGGTAAAATTAAGCAATGTTCTTTTATGTGAAAAAAAACCTGTATCAATAGAAAGCAGGTCAACCATGTGGGAGTGAGAGAAGAAAAGACAGAAAGAATATGAACTATAATGACTGGGGGGAAATATATCTCAAATTTCACATGTTCAAAACCAAATTCATTGTTCCCCCTATTCCAATGGCTCCGTGTTCACTATTCACAATTGGTGGCATCCTCATCCATCCACTCAAAATTCAAACAAAAATATGGAAACATTCTATGCTCCCTTCTCTCCTTCCTTCACCCCTCATACTCATTTATATGGATTTAATACTATTCCTAGGATTCTCCTTCTCAAATAGTCTTCAAATTAATCTTTTCTTCATTCATGATAACAGAGTCTTTTGTGTACATTTATCTTTCCCTTGGGTCACAGGGTAAATATATATTTAACTTTATCGAAACTGCCAGAGCAATTTGAAAAATGGTTATACCATTTTATACTCCCATCAACTATATATGTATGAGAATTCCAGATGCTCCACATCTTTGACAATATTTTTGTTAATCTTTTTAATTTTTGCCATTTTAGTAGACAGGGCAAGTTACATAATTTGTGGAGTCTGGTATAAAATGAAAATTGGGCCTCTTGTTCAAAAGGCAGGAAAAATACTGGTGTTAAAAGTACTACCATAGGCCGGGCGCGGTGGCTCACGCCTGTAATCCTAGCACTCTGGGAGGCCAAGGCGGGCGGATCGCTCAAGGTCAGGAGTTCAAAACCAGCCTGAGCAAGAGAGAGACCCTGTCTCTACTAAAAATAGAAACAAATTAATTGGCCAACTAAAAATATATAGAAAAAATGAGCTGGGCATGGTGGCGCATGCCTGTAGTCCCAGCTATTCAGGAGGCTGAGGCAGAAGGATTGCTTGAGCCCAGGAGTTTGAGGTTGCTGGGAGCTAGGCTGACGCCACGGCACTCACTCTAGCCTGGGCAACAGAGTGAGACTCTGTCTCTAAATAAATAAATAAAAATTTAAAAAAAAGTACTACCACAAAAAGCTTTTTCCTCTAAAAATATTTTTTTATTTATAAAATGTAATAGAGGTGATGTGGACAAATTGGACCTCTGGTGCATTACTGATGGGAATATGCAATGGTGCAGCCACTGGGGAAAACAGTATCAGGGTTCCTCAGAAAGCTGAAGATAGAATTACCATATGACCCAGTAATTTCACTTGTAGGAATACCCCAAAGAGTTGAAAGCAGGGGCTCAAGCAGAGTCTTATATACCCATGTTTATGGCAGTGTTATTCACAATAACCAAGAGGTGGATAAAACCTAAGTGTCCATCAACATATGAATGGATTTTTAAAAAGTGGTATACAGTATAATATTATTCAACTATAAAAAGAAATGGAATTCTATTAATAGGCAAATGCACAGAGACAGAAAATAGAATAGAGGTTACCAGGGACGGGGGGAGGTGACAATAGGAAGTTATTATTTAATAGGTACAGAGTTTCTGTTTTGGATGATGAAACAGTTCTAGAAATGGACAGTGGTGATGGTTGCACAACATTATGAATGTACTTAATGTCACTGAATTGTACACTTAAAAATGGTTAAAATGGGAAATTTTATTTTATGTATATTATATCACAATAAATATAAGGAATGAAGTGCTAATACATGCTACAATTGCGGTCCCCAACCCCTGGGCCACACACCAGGCACAGACCTCCCCTGGCTCCTTCCCCCGGCTTCACTCTGGTCTGTGGAAAAACTGTCTTTCATGAAGCTTAGAAACTGGAGGAGAGGCTTAGGAGTGGAAGGGAGGAGGCACTGCACAGCAGGTGGTGAGTGGCAGCAAGAGAAAGGGAAGCTTCATCTGTATTTACAGCTGCTCCCCATCACTCCACCTGAGCTCTGCCTCATCCCCCGCCTCCCCCCACCACCCTGCCCCCCTGCCATCCATGGAAAAATTGTCTTCCATGAAATCAGTCCCTGGTGCCAAAAAGGTTGGGGACTGCTGTGCTACAACATGGATGAAACTTGAAAACATTATGCTAGGTGAAAGAAGGCAGTCACAGACTGCAAATTGATTCCATTTACAGTCACACTTCTATCTTTGAGGGTTCTGTATCTGAGGATTCACCCAACTGAGGATTAAAAATCATTTCAATAGATCAGAATCAGTAGGTGTAATTTAAAAAAAAGAAAAAGAAAAAGATTTCATAAAAACAATACAAATAATACAAATTAAAAATAATACAGTAGAAAACAATTTACATTGCATTTACATTGTATTAGGTATTGTAAGTAACTAGAAATGATTTAAATTATACAGGAGGATGTGTGCAGGTTATATGCAAATACTACGTCATTTTATGTAAGGGACTTAAGCATCTTCGGATTTTGGTATCCACAAGGGCCCTGGAAACAATTCCCTGAAGATACTGAGGTTTGACTGAGTATGAAATGCTCAGAAAAGGCAAATACATAGAGGGAGAAAGTAGTGTTTGCCAGGAACTATGGTGGAGTGGGTGGTGGGAGGCAGGGATGGGAGGTGACTACCAATGGGTATGGGGTTTCCTTTTGGAGTGATGAAAATATTCTGAAATTAGTGGTAATAGTTTTGCACAACTTTATGAATATTCTAAAAAGCCTTGAATGGTACATTTCAAGTGGTGAATTGTATGATGTGTGAATTTCAATAAAACTGTTACAAAAAATGTAACAGCAGTAATTGTCATTCTAAATAGAGAAAAATCAAAATTTTATTGGCATGAATTTTATCTCTATATTGTACAATACCTGTCTTAAATGCAAACATGAGCATTTATCTCATAGGTGGAACCACTAGTATTTTACACATTCACATGTATTTTATTTTTATCAGAACAATGGAAATGCTACACAAAACTGCTATTTCACTTCTTTTTTAAAATTTTTTATTTTTAATTATTATGGGTACATAATAGTTGCATATATTTATAGGGTACATGTAATGTTTTGATACAGGCATACACTGTGTTGATCAAATCAGGGTAATTGGGGTATCTATCACCTCAAGCATTCATCATTTCTTTCTGTTAGGAACATTCCAACTCCACTCTTAGTTATTTTAAAGTATACCATAACTTGTTATTTTAAAGTATACCATAACTTATTGTTGACTATAGTCACTTTATTGTGCTGTCAAATATTGTTCATTATATCTATCTAACTACATTTTTGCAGCCATTAAGCATCCCCAATTTAACCCCCCCCCCCCGCTACCCTTCACAGCCTCTGGTAACCATCGTTCTACTCTCTGTTTCCATGAGATCAGTTGTTTTTAATATTTAGCTCCCACATATGAAAGAGAACATGTGAGATTTGCCTTTTTCTGTGCTTGGCTTATTTCACTTAACGTAATGTTCTCCAGTTCCACCCATGTTGTTGGAAATGGCAGGATTTCATTCTTTTTTATGGCTATATAACATTCCATTGTGTACATGTACCACAATTTCTTTATCCATTAATCCACTGATGGACACTTAGGTTGATTCCAAATCTTAGCTATTGTGAATAATGCTGTCATAAACATGAGAGTGCAGATATCTTTCTGATATACTGATTTCCTTTCTTTTGGATATATAGCTAGCAGTAGGACTGTTGGGTCATATGGTAGTTCTATTTTCAGTTTTTTGAGGACTCTACATACTGTTCTCCATAGTGGTTGCACTAATTTATATTCCTACCAACAGTGTACAAGGGTTCCCCTTTCTCAAAATCCTCACTATCATTCATTATTGCTTGTCTCTTCGAAAAAAGCCATTTTAACTGGGGTGAGATAATGTCTCATTGTAGTTTTGATTTGCATTTCTCTGATGACTAATGATGTTGAGCATTTTTTCATATATCTGTTGGCTATTTGTATGGCTTTTGAGAAGTGTCTATTCAGATCCTTTACTCATTTTTAAATTGAATTATTTGATTTTTCCCTATTGAGTTGCTGGAGTTCCTTACATATTCTAGTTATTAATCCCTTGTCAGATGGGTAGTTTGCAAATATTTTCTCCCATTCTGTGGGCTTTTTGTTGATTGTTTCCTTTGCTATGCAGAAGCTTTTAAGCTTGATGTGATCCTGTTTGTCCCATCTTGCTTTGGTTGCCTGTGTTTTGGGGGTATTACTCAAGAAGTCCTTGCCCAGACCAAAGTCCTGACTTACTTCCCCAATGTTTTCTTTTAGTAGTTTCATAGTTTCAGGTCTTAGATTTAAGTCTTTAATCCATTTTGATTTGATTTTTGTATATAGTGAGAGATAAGGATCTAGTTTCATTCTTCTGCACATGGATATCAAGTTTTCCCAGCACCATTTACTGAAGAGACTATCCTTTCCCCAAAGCATGTTCTTGGCAACTTTGTCAAAGATAAGTTTACTATAGATGTGTGGATTTATTTCTGGGTTCTCTATTCTGTTCCATTGGTCTATGTGTCTATTTTTATGCCAGTACCATGCTGTTTTGGTTACTATAGCTCTGTAGTATAATTTGAAGTCAGGTAATATGATTCTTCCAGTTTTGTCACACATTTCACTAAAACTCTCTACCTATAGCTTTCTGATGAGTAAGGAAGGACTGAAAAGATAAGGAACTATGGGGTTACCCTATTTTCCCCTTTCCTTCTGTGTCATCATTTTCAGTGTAATTGATTGGCAAATATAGGGAAGTAACCAAGTAATAAAGGCTATGATATGGTTCCTTGGTCATTTGTGTTTCTTCAAATGCCATAGCCTTCTTTCTGCATTAGAAGTAAGTCTGGTTCAAACAGAAGGCATGGCTTCTTGGGGCTGTTAGCACCCCTTATACTCAGTTGAAGAGGTGTTGATATGGAATATGAGCACTGAATTGCAGTGTACCCATGGTACATGGGAGTCCAGCAAGAATCAAAGCAAGTACATGTTAAGTATGTTATGGAAGCAGCATAGTGATTGCAAGTCCTTGTATGAAATAGGGCAGCAAGGCACAGTAGATACATGCATCATGTGTCTCCTCTACTCCATTGTCTCATTGGATTTCCTTATAAAATACAAGTTCAAAGATAAAATCATTTAAAATTTGAGTTAAACAAGATTGATGGAATATATATTTTCCAAAGTCCTTTATACCACTTTATGACCATGTGTACCTATCATTTAGCTCCCACTTATGGATTAGAACCTATGGGAATGTGGAAAGAAACAGGGGAGTGAAAACCTAGAAGGCTACAGCTGGAGAACAGAATAAATAGTCACTAAATGGCTTGAGTTGGAATATCTGGAAATATTAGAAAAACTGAAGCTTGCAGGAAAACCAAAATGTCATCACATTTAGCTGTTAAAATTAGTTTTTCAAAGTGGAGTTCATCGAAGGATCTGTGAATACTGCCATATGGGTAAACTAGAGTTTGTGTAAGGCTCTGCAAAACCCTTACATGTAACAGAACCATTGCATTTTACCACTGTGTTCTTCCAAAAATAAGGACTTCTGCTGCATTTCTCCTTTGCCCTCAGTAAACACTACAGCTGGCAATGGTTCTTTGGTTCCCATTGTAAAAATGTACTTTGGGTACATGACCACAAAGTGAGTTGTAGGATGCAGCAACCAGACAATCTAGATAACTGCCCAAAACACCCGTCTCCTCCCACTCACACTTAAGAGTGTTGACCAGATCAGTAGGAACCTAAACAATTCCTTTAAGTAGAAAGTAAAGAAAGAAAACAACCAGATGGCTTAACATGTCATCAGTAACTTATTTTTCCCCTTTCTTTTTTTTTTTCCACACATGATATAAAAGACTAGACAGGCATGCATTGCAAGCATGGAGATCTACCTTGCTGCCACCCAAGACTGCCTTGTATGTTGAGTTCCTCCTGAATAAATCTTTGACTAACTACCAAAAATAAAATATTGGTGGATGGTGACAGCAGAATTTTAAATCAAATGCCAAGCTCTTGTGTGGGGAGGAGGGCCTCTGTACAACTGCACTTGTTCCATACTCATGAAGCTGGCTCTCCCAGTATTTGATGTTGGTATCTTATTATGGTTTTTATTTTAATTTCCCTGATAACTAAGGATGTTAAGCACTCTTTCATGCGCTTATTGGTCATTTTGTCTACCTTTCTTTGAGAAGCCATTATTCAAGTCTTTTCCCAGTTTTCTGGTGAATTCTTTGTTTTTTATATGATTGACTTATAGAAAGTTTTTAATGTTCTGGCAAATATATGTATTGCAATTATTTTCATTTTCTTTGGCTATTCACTTTTTAAATGGGGGCCTTTTAATGTATATAACTTTATGATGACGTTCAGTCTATCAATTCTTTTCTTTTACATTTAGTGCTATCCGAATTTTGTCTAAGAAATCTTTGCCTACCCTAAGGTCATGAAGATACCTATATTTTCTTCTAGCAACTTTATATTTTTAGTTTTTACATTTAGGTTTATAATTCATCTCAAATTAATTATTGTATATAGTTGTGAGGTATGGGCTAAGATTAATTTCTCCCATACATGTAACCATATGTTCCATTGTTTGTTGAATAAACTTGTTTTCCCATTGACTGGCTTTGGTGCCATGGTCAGAAATCAATTGACCACATTAATGTGGGCCTATTTCTACCCTCTCTTGCAGGATGAAGTAATATGCTATGTACTCTGAGCACTCTTGTACATTCATGTTGACTTGTCAAGAAGGCAAGGTCCTGCCTGCTCTTTGCCCAGTCCATGGCTATTCACATTCTTGTTACTTATAACTGGCCTGGATGGCATTACCCTAATACCAAAACCAGGCAAAGATATTATTAGAAAAGAAAACTATAGAGCAAAATCTCACATGAACATAGATACAAAAATCCTAAACAAAACAGTAGCAAATCAAATCCAACAATGTGTAAAAAGAATTATACTTCACGACCATGTGGGATTTATGCCAGGTATGCAAGACTGGTTCAATATTCAAAAATTAAGTAATGGGCCGGGCGCGGTGGCTCACGCCTGTAATCCTAGCTCTCTGGGA
>VBSM01001124.1:16677033-16740708 GCA_008086735.1 Cheirogaleus medius | reverse complement strand
AAAAAAAAAAAAAAAAAAAAAAAAAAATCATACTAAAAATTTTGTTCCTCCATTCCAAACTTAGAAGTTGGTTGGTGGTAAAGCTATGAAAGAAAGGAGGAGCAAGGGTTAACTGCTTTCTGTGAAGATCAAACAATGACCTCCATTTTTTTTCCTCTCTAGCTTTGGAGGGCTAAGCAATAATTCCAATATTTATTTAACACACACACACAGAATAGTGAGAGATCACTGCCTTAAAATGACTGTGACTTACGTAGCACAGTGCTATGGACATAGCAGGTGCTAATATTTTAAGTGAATGTTGTATGACTAACTGAATAATTGGTACATTAGCTAAATATGAATATTTTTAAAACATTCAGTAATAAGAAGATGTGATTCTTAAGCTATAGAAGTACCATTTATAATATATAAGTATAAACAAGTTAATTATGTAATTTATAGCATTTTATTTTGAGTTCAAACAGAACTTACTCACCCCTTAGGAAAATTGTAAGAGATTGGAACCTAAATGACTGGTTGTTAGAATATCTTTGAAAAGCTTGAAGTGCCTTTGTGGTAATTATTTCAACTATCTGTTTATCTTAAGGCAAAGTGAAAAAAGAATTAGATGTTAGAATATACATTCAATTTAATTCCACATGAAATATCAGACACTATTTTAAAAATTGTAATTACAAAATGTAAATGCATTTTACCACCAAGTACTCTAAATTTTCTGTCTTCTTGAAGTGAAGATGCACATAGATTACACAAAAAGTCACTTCTTATTGTTGCAGATTCTGTAGCACCAGGCACATGCACTCTTATATACTGAAATCCTGAAAGAAAACAGTGATAAGTTAAATTTGCTTTCAGACTTACCTATTTTCAATCCTTTAAAACTAGTTTAATTCAAAGTATAATTAATGCACTTTTGCACTTGGGTTCAGAGTAGTTCAATTAACACTTACTGCATGGCTATTTCTTCCCAGGCACTATGCTAAGGCACTGGTAATATGGATACTTAAACACACAATTTCTATATATGGACATTTCTATAGACAATTTCAATATATGGCATTCATTTGCAGAGTGTTCAGAGAGAAGAGAGGAGGGGCATTCAACCCAATGAGAGTTAGGGATAAATGGAATAGATATCTTAGAGAAGGACTGACCTGAAGTCAAGACAAAGGGATGAGGAAGGACATTAAATGGAGAGGGAACAGGGTGAACAGTCATGAAATAATGTGCGAGAAGAACAAGTACTTCAGCGACATAGGTACACTTGTTAAGTTGGGGGCAGGGGAGAAAGGAGAAAGAATATATGTAAATATTATGCAAAGCAAATGTATAAACATTAGGCGATATCAAATTTTATTCCATTCTTCCCACTTTATGTCTCCTAACTAATTATAAACAGGATTTAGGAGTAAAAAATAAATTGCTTGATGTTTTGATTTAACATTTTAATATTTACCTTTTGAAAGAGGGCATGCTTCATCTGAACAAAGAAATCTTGCACCTTGTGTATACTTAGTTACTGTCGTCATTGCAATCACAATTCCTTGCATCATATAAAATCTCTGAGATGTATAATCAAGTGGAAAGTCACAAAGATCGAGACCATAACTTGGCAGAGGAGGTAAATGTGTTAATTTCAGCACAATATTAATCTAATAAGAACATAAAAATGGTATTAAAATTGCAGATCCCATTTGACTTGCATTATAATATAGTTAAGTATATTGTTGAGCAAATTTAGTAAATGATTTGTTAATGTTGTTAGGAACAAAATTTTAAGCAGAAGAGAAAAGATTCAACTATAAAGTTAAAGAAGTATAAATCTTATAATCCAACATTTTTAACTGAAAATATCATTATGAACTCATTTTTCCTTAAATATACACATTTCCTTGCTAAATCCACTGAAAAGACTTGAAAAACAATGTCAACCCAATAGCAAAGAACATTCCTAGTGTCCAGACTGTGATCTCTAAAGATCATTTCTCACTAAAAGGAACCAGGGATCCTTGGGGGAAATGGCTGATTCCAGGTCTGGGACAGAAAATATACCAGATGGAGTTGGGACATCTTCTTGTGTTAGAAATCAAGGGAGCTATAAAACACAAACAGCATATGTCAAAAGGACATAGGAGCAAATTTGAAGGGATTCCCAATGACTGAAGGTAGGATAATATAAGCATTAAAAGGAATAACAGAGATTCATTGAAATACAACAGCTATATTAAATCAGCTATATTAAAAAGTTCATGAGTTCCTCATATTTAAAAACAGAAAAACAAAAAGCAAAAAATCAAATTGGTCATCATTGGAGGCTGCTAGATTTCAATTTGTTACTCTCTGAAAAAGTATAAAGGCAAAGAATCAAATATTTATCCTGTCTTTCCTGTATAAATTATATTTCAAAGTAACCAAATAGTTGATGAGAGAAAATTTCTCTTATAGAATAATTTTAGCTAACAAATTAAGAAAGAATGCTAACGTTGGAAAAATTGCAATTTTGCAACTCCTAATGAAATAATGGATTCTAGTTGATGGGAAACCATATGATGGAGAGATCAGAATGACATCACATGAACCCACTGATCAATTGTGACATTGTTAAAAGTGGGACAACAGATATTATACCTTCCTGATACAGTGCAATATGGAATACATGACATCAACTATGATGTATTCTTATCAAAACGAGTTGAATCTGAATCTAAAAATCCTTTAGAGCCAATTTCTATTTTAGAAATATGAGGTTTAGGGGAATAAGATACATAGCACCACAAGGAAGCACTTAGACAACTTCAGGTTACGTAACATAGGAGAATTAACTAGTTTCTTCAAAAAGTCATTGGTATAAAAAGGGAGGGAAATAGCTTCTCAGTCTTTTGGCCAAGATCAAGTGTAGTAAAAAGGGAGGAAGAGGGGAATGCCCATAGTTTTTAGAAGTTGATACTAAAGTATGTAGGGATAAAATAATAGAACATTTAGGATTTGCTTTAAAATACTTCAGAAAAAAATTGATGATGCACTTATGGCAAAATATAGTAACATTGAACCTGAGTGATAGATACATAGAAATTCATTGTATAATTCTCTTTACTTTTGGGTATGTTTGAAATACTTTATCATAGAAGTGTTTAATGTTATAAGTGATAATGTAGGAAATAAAGATGTGCATGTAAGATATTCCATTGAACTTTGAAAAATATAGTATACTTCTTAATAAATAAAAAAATATAAAAATATTGATTTACAAGTCATTGTGAAAGTTTGTACCTGAGTTTCCTTTATTAAATTTCACCAAAACTTACTTGAGTTTCTGTCTGCAATTGTCCAATTAATGAGAGAGTCTTAACAGCAATAAAACAGACCTGTAATTTCAAACAAACAAAAAGTTACCAAAAATTCCATGTGGTATAAAATTATTTCTTTCTTTAACTTACTGATTGGAAAACTTGAGCAGCTTTTAAAGGCTGGTGTAAAATGTGATTTCCAAGTTCAGCATCTAATTCAACAACATCAGAAGGATTTATTAAAATATTGAATCGATAGACAGCATAACTTTGTTTTGAATCTGTGAAAATAGACAAGTGTAAAAGTTAGGATAGTTATATGTAGGAATTTAGTTGAGAGTTCTTAAAATAAAGTCACCTTTGCTGAACATACCATTGTAGTACTTGCAATCATCTATAAACTTTTGGAGGCCTCCACTTCTGTCAAGATAGATAAGGGCTGCCTCTTTCATTTTTAGATTTGACATTTTCTCCTAGTTAATGATTTTTCTCTATTACCAACTGATTAAACCACAGTTGTTGGTAAAGACCACAGATGGTGAAACTCATAGAAAGGATCAGAAAACCTAGAGAAAAAAAAAGAAATTTTACTTTTGAAGACCTCTAATAAGATTTTACAAACTATTATAGTTGAGACTGAAATAAAACGAAGGAAAATTTACAACTTTAAAAAATTTCTACCCAAAGAGAAACAAAGATTTTTTTTCTTTTTCGAAATAATATTTTTAACAACACTGGGTTTTAAGATCCTCCATGAGATCGCAAACTTAAAACCAGGAGCCTCAAATGTTTTTAACAGTAGGTAACTCCAAAAGAATGCTTGTTGAAATAAACAGTACAGGATGATGAGGATCTCCTGTAGGTGTTTTTAAAAAAATTAAAGTGGTAAAGTTGTTTCACAAATTCAATCTTAGTAGCAAAATGTAGTAGAATGAGTTAACCTGGGAACTTTGAGAACTTGATTCTAGACCCAGTATTTCCTGGTTGCTGTGGGGAAATCACCTGATCTCTCCTTGCTCAGTATCTTTATCTGTAGGAAATGAAAGAATTGTTATTAGATGATTAAGGCCCCTTCAGTTTTAGATCTTGTGTCAGTGACCAACATAAAACATTAAACCATAGTAATGAGTACAGAATAGAATATATAAAATCCATTTAAGCACTAATTGGAAACAACATATGCTAGTAATTATAACAGGTTCTAGGAATAAAATGATTAAGATTAGATACTTTCTTTCAAGAAGTTGCCAACTTGGAGAAGTCAGAAATAATGACTAACACATTTATTCATTCATTACCAAATATTTATTTGGCATCTACTGTTTATTCCATACCAGACTGTACTAGGCACTAAGGATACAAAGATAAGTAAAATGTAGCCTCTATCTTTCAGAAACAGTGAGGAAAGACATATATGTAAACAGTTATGTGACAATTTAAGTGCTATAATAGAAATATGAATATACTAGGGAGCACAAAGGGAACAACATATATGAAATATTTCATAGAATTTGGGATCATCCTTTGTAGATGGGTCATAATATTTTCTATTGTTTTAGGACATTTTAATTGAAGACAGTGGGGTCATAAAGAAGCAGCTATGAATTCTACTTTAAAGGGGACATTTGATAGATGAATATTTCACTAATTGGAGGAGAGGTGAAGAGAAAGAAGAGAAAGTGTTCCAGAGACAGGGGTCAGCCCCGACCTCCATGATCAGTCCTACAGTATTGGATCGGTACCCCTACTACCTGGAGTTCAGGCTACTTTCCAAAGAAAAATAATTGAGACTGCCCCTTTTGCTATTACTTAGGGGTGAAACTTCTGTTATTTCTCCGTGGCCATAAGTACAACAATCTTAAAATGTGTGTTGTATTCAGGACGTCGTATCTCTGTTTCATCGGAACATTAGGTTTCTGGGGTTGGATGAAGGGAGACTAATTATAATGAAAGAGTTGGGTGAGGCCAGATTATGAAACCTTTCGAAGTCCATGATGATTGTTTGGGAAGGCATTAAAGTTTTTAAAACAGGGAGTAATAGGGTCAGATTTTTTTTTTTTTTTGAAAACAATGCCTGCCGCCAATGTGGAAAGTAGAGTGACTAGCGGAAGAGTCAATAATCAGTTTCTAGTCATTGTCCTGAAAGCTGGATGGCCTCATCTAGGGCATTAGGAAGGAAATGGAATGGAGAACACAGATTCTAGAATTTTAAAGATTTCACACAGGACCTGGTCAGTAACCAGTCTGTACAATATAGGGAAGAAAAAGTAGTCAAAATGTAAGTGGAGTTTTAACTCCATGCACTGTGTAAAGCTGTAGTGCTGGGGAGCGGAAGCAGCATTGTCAAGGAAAGAGCTAAGTGGCGGAAAAGATGGGAGCCTGTGGAAAAAGCATTAAATAAGCGAACAGGGATAAACTTCTAATTCTCAGACTCTTCCCATAGTCTAAAGAATCCAAGTGTTGCTTCACTTGGAACAGACGGGGATCGTGTCCTCTCCTCGCCCTGTCAGCATCTGGTCTGGACTGGTGAGGGGAAGAGGGCAGGAAAACACCTCATAACCAAAGCGATGAAAGCGAATCCAGCCTCACAGGCTAGGACCCAGGACCCCTCCCACCCAACGCAGCATCCTCCTCCTGTACTATGGCCCCCAGCGCTGGAGTGCTTGGCGCGCACACTGGCACCCACCCTGACGCCCACCAGCGGGCCGCAGCGCTTCGCCTGGAGCGCCGGCAGAGCAGTGCCCTCGCGCGCAGGAGCGCTCCCCCGGCCGGCCGTTGGCAGCGCGCGGGGGCTGCCGGGACCGCACCGCGTGCGCCCTCCAGTCGCCCGGGAACCTGGCCGGTCGTGTCCTCACCCTTTCAATTTCTTCCCGCTGACTCCCTCCCACCAAAGAAAAGAAGAGACGGGGCTGCGTTTGATTTTCATTGTTATCACAGGCCAAGAGTGTCCATGTTTGTCTAAAAAATTTAAAACTGCTGGCGGGAATGCAAAATGGCGTACTTACTTTGGAAAACATTCCAGTACACCCTCAAAGGACTAAACATAGAATCACCATATGACCCAGCGATTCCACTCCTAGGTGTGCATGTATGAGAACTGAAATGTCTGTACAGAAGCTTATGCACGAATGTTCATAGTGTTACTCGTAGTAGCTGTTCGGGTGTTGAATCCATACAGGGGATAGAAAGAATTCTCCGTGAATAGGATATACAAAAATAAAAGTTTATTTTCCTGAGAAAGAAATAGAGTGGCCACGACACACAGAAGGAGGAAAAAAATGTCCGGCAAAGAGGAAAGTTGCTTGGTGCTTTCATAGGGTAGAAATGACCATTTTTTTCTCTTTCTCTCTGTTTCAGTGGACTGATAACAAAAGCGGTTTTCTTCTTTCTTCTTGATAGAGATAACAAGTTAGGCCACATGTGTTTTAATTAACCAATGGGTGGTTATGAATTTATTTCTCTTACTTTCTGTTTAATAGTTTATTTTCCTATGTTAGATAGGTTATTGGTAAGACCACCTTTCATTTCCCCCTCTCTTTGGTAAAAAAAAAAAAAAAAAAAAAAAATTCTATTTAACCACTTTGGTACCGCACTCACCGGGGGAGAAACCTTGCCCACAGCCAGCACTGTTAGTCCGCACGATAGTTTGTGCTGTGCATTGACGATAAATCCGATTTGCTCTTGTGTGATGAGGAAAGCTTTAAAGCACTGAAATCTTGTTTTACTTTACAGGCAGCTTTAGGCAAATAACTATAATAACTCCTACCAAGGACTTGTTAAAAGGTCACAGATTTGTAGTAACTTATTAGCTGAACGTACACACTGCAACTGCAGAGATAAAAGTGAAAGCTTTTGGCTGTCGACTAAAGTTGATGCTGGGCTGTGCGCGTTCATCTGTATATTTAGGTCTTAAACCACTTGGGTACGAGCGACTATTTTCCTAAAGCTGCCTGTAAAGTAAAACAAGCTTTCAGTGCTCTAAAGCTTTCCTCATCACACAAGAGCAAAACGGATTCGTGGTCAATGCACAGCACAAACTATCATGGGGACTGTGAGTGCCAGCTGTGGGCAAGGTTTCTCCGACGGTGAGTGCGGTACCGAAGTGGTTAAGGAACTCAAAATCTGGGGACTATGGGTGGAGGTCTCATCTTCTGGAGTTGCTTCCTGCTGAACATGGGGGTTGAGATGTCCCTGCCTATTAGTTTATTTGTATTATGAAGGGAGAAGGGGGTTTGTAATGGAAGGTCTTGAAAGTAAAGTTAAAGGCAGATTGGGGGTTTCAATGAAGAGAAACAGCTAGAGCTTGAAATTGGCTTTGTATGAATGTTGTCAGCGGATAATGCAGGGTCCTAAAATGAGAGCTAAAAGCAAAACTACTAGAGACCCTATTAAAGGAGCTAACCAAGAGAACCATGGCCACATACTGGATTTAAAACCTTATCAGTCAAATAAATCTACCAGAAATTGGTTTGTTCATAAAGTGTATTAGTCCTTTTTTAGAATGTTTTGAAGGTTAGTTTGTATTTTTTCTGACCAGTCAATAAAAAAACAACAATCTTTTTCTCAGCATGAGCAAAAGGGGTATAGTCTTGGTATGTGAGTTAGGTATTAATACTTTGAAATATAAGAAGGAGGACAAGAACAGTAAGATGTTTTCTATACCACAGCATTTTGAAGCTCACAGTTTGAAGCTTCTGTTGAGTGAATCAGAGTCTGGTGTCCATGATGGGCTGGCAGGTATAAGCCTGCAGTGGACTCTCAGGCAGTTCGCTGTGGGTGGAAGCAGGTTCTTCTGGAGGATTTGTAGGCTTGAGACATGAGAAATGAATTCAGTACAAAATTCCCAGGAGTTTAGCTGTAGTATGGAGAATTATTTAAAAGACCTTTTTTTTTAAGGTTGAAGAGGCCCAGTTTGTCTTGGGAAATCCTTGAGTAAGATCTAGTCTCTAGGCTGTAAATGTTGTGGTCTCTTTAAGAAGCAGTCAAGTGAGTTTTACTGCTGGCAGGTAGGGGGTGGACACATTGAGGAGAAAGATGACAAGGGAATCAGATGTTTACTAATTTTATCCCTTTAAATCGGCCCTTACAGCAGTGAAATAAGTTTGGACCAGGCAGGATTTAATAGTTTTTAAATCCTGCAGACATCAGATAAACTTTGTTATTTTATTTGATACTTGTCATGACTCTGGAAAACAAAGCAAGAAAATCAGCAATGTTTTAAACAAAAAGTTAAATTAAAAAGTTTTTAGTTCTTTTTATAATATATTTTTTTAAAGAAGCAAATTTTGGACCATAGCTGATTATAAACTGTTGTTTAAGCAGAATCAAAGTAAAATAGTAATTGTCTGTGGATGACAAAAGTCTTTTTTTTTCCATTTGTTCTTTTTTTTAAATTTTTTTTATTTCAGCATATTATGGGGGTACAAATATTACGGTTACGTATATTGCCCATGCCCCCCTCCCCCCTCGAGGCAGAGCTTCAAGCATGACCATCCCCCAAACATTGCACATCTCACTCATTAGACAAAAGTCTTATATTAGCCATGGTCAAAGATGTAAAGGAGACCTGGCCATTTTTGTGGCACACAATTTAGTATAGATAATTATTATTAATTATATAGGTATTATATATATTAAGGCATAATAGAACTTTAGAAATCTCACACCAGCTTTGGAACAGATATTTATGTTTATATAAATACAATCTAAAAAATGTTAAACATTTTATATTTGACAATGCATTCCTGTATGGTTTAATATATCAATAAGCCTAATAAGTTTCTCTTAGACTTTTAGTGGCTCTATTATTAAAACCTAGTTTGAGGTTAAAAGGATTGGATTTAGAATTTTGTTCTTGAAAAGCCTGCCAAACATTACAGGTCTAAAACATTTGTTTAAATAGAATCACAAGTCACTGTAAAACAATGGCTTTTATTTAACCAACAGTGATAGTCATCAGAAGACTTTAAAGACAATGTAGGAAGTAATATGGGTATAAATCTCTTCTCTCAAAGTTTTAGTTTTAAATGAGTTTTTAGTGTTTACATTGTTGGTAGAACTGGCTGTTTTAAGTGACCCTGAATTCTTGATAACATAGACATACAGTGAGTTTTATATTATGTTTGTAACTTAGCAACCACAGCTATAGCGGGCAAAAGATAGTCTAATAAACTTTGCATTTTAACTCTATAGTGGTAGATTGGACCCTTCAAGTTTTAAACTGTTGATGTATTTTGTCCATTAGTTTAAGCATGTGTGCAAGAACAGAAATTTAAGAGGTTTTAAACATAATTCTTATAAACTAAGAACATAAAACTTTGTTGTTTTACTCCAGGCCTAGATAAAGGGAAAAAGAAGGTTGTATGTAAAGTCTCAGTTAAGTTTTTCCAAGAGCCCAAGAAAGGAAGCTTGTGGTGTTAAAGAAGTTAGGTGTCTAATTTAATCACAAGATTTTTTCCCAGTCTGGGGTAGGGCAATTGGGAAGCACAAAAAAGAATGGGCAAAGACTTCATCTCCCAGTGGGTAGAGAAGCTGTGGGATACAAATGGGGTTTGTATTTTACCTTCCACTCCAATGATGGAGATAGGAGAGGGAAACAGAGGTCCTGAAAATTCAGAAAAAAACAGAGAAAGTGGCCCCAGTGTTTATTAAAGTCAATTTGCTTATCTGTGACAGAGAGTTACCTAAGGCTTGGCCATCCTGTTGTGAGCTTGTTCCAAAGCCAGGGTCTATCCATCAGACTGAAGTAGTCCTAGAGGGTCCATTGATGTGGAGGATGCTGGCTCATGGTGGGGCTCCTGATTCCGGAGGCCAAGTGTGGTCCTGTCTCAAGGAGACAGCACTCTATCCTCCAGTGCCCTTCCCTTTTGTAGAGAATGCTCTGCTCCCTGGGGCATTCTGTACACCAAGGATCCAGCTGGTTGTAGAGGAAACAAGATGTAGTTCCCAGAGCAGTACATGGTCCTGGCAACTTCTTGCCTGAGCCTCCTGAGTAACTGTGTCTCTGAAAAACTCTTTTATAGCAGCAGGCACTATTTGAGAAGCTTTCTTTGCTCTCAGAGGCTACTGCCACCCCCCACTACCCCTCCTTCTCTCTCTCCTCTGTCTACCTTGGTTATCAAAGACCTTGAAGGCCAGGTTTAAAAGTTTCACTTGTGGAGACTGAGGTCCCTTTTCCAGTTTTTGGAGTTCACATTGAATACTGTGGGCCAACTGGGAAATGAAGTGCATTGCTAAGATGGATTGTCCCTCTCGGGTGTCAGGATCTAAGTAGTAAAGAGGACAGTCATGAAAGGAAAATAATTGGATTTTTATCCTGGTTCTGAGTAATTTACAATGCCAGCAGCCTCCCAAAGAAGGAGGTGGTGTACAGGCAGGGAGGGAGCTTGGCTGGCCTTGGCAAGTGTGGCCAGGCAAGAGTGGTGGAGACAGAGAGGAAGAAAGAGGAGGAGGGGAAATAGTGGGAGCCAAAGAGAAACCTTATCTGGAATGTGAAGAAAGTGAGAGAGATCAGGAGTAAGAAGTAACATGTGGCAGGCAGAGTGAAGATTAGGATTTCTAGCAAGTTTAAAGAAAGCCTGAACACAGAGAACTTTAGAGCCTCTTGCCGTGCCAGCAGCAACAAAAGGTTGAGTGGTAAAATAGCATTATGATTCAGAGATCCATTCTAGGGCCAAATTTTATTTAATGCAATGTTGCCCCTGATGGCTACTATGAGAAAGAAAAGGAGAAGGACTTTTAGAATGGTCATAACTTAGAATACTGAGAGTCTGAGTGGGGCGTCCCCCACTAGATAACCTGAGGTGCTGATTAGACATTGGACATCCCTGAAATCTGAGTCAGACCGAGATGTAGAGATCAGGCCAGAAAATGGGCATCCTCAAGTTCTGACTTAGGCCAAGACCTAGAGATCTTCCCCAAAGCCAGGCATGTCTGGGTCTGGGTGAAGACTGATGGGGGTGGTTAGGAGGCATACAGCCCTCCAAGGCACCCCTGGGGGAAGAGTGATTACGAAATGCCACTCCAAGGCACCCTCCTGAGTGGTAGACCCAGGGTTGGGTTTTCCCTTGACCAATCAGAAAGCTACCACACCCAAACTTGTGCATATGACCATTCCCAGAGTTTCCAGAGAAACTTACCAAATTCTGAATGAGGGCACTGAGAATGAAGTCCTGGAAGCTGTGCAGCAGAGGCGTGAGCAGTCTCAAGACAGAAGCTGAGAAGTGACTCAGTGACTTAGTTTCTCCTCCCTGTACAGGCCACCAGTTGTTAGGGTGTGAAGTCCATGTGAAGGGTGGGGGTGGAGGGAAAAGAATTCTCAGACAGTGAATAGGATATACAAAAGTAAAGTAAAAGTTTATTTTCCTGAGAAAGAAAGAAAGAAAGGTAGAGACAGAAAGAGAGAGAGGGAGAGAAAGAGAAAGAAAGAAAGAGAGAGAGTGTGGCCATGACACACAGAGCAGGAGAAAGAAATGTTGGGCAGTGAGGAAAGTTGCTTGGTGCTTTTAAAAGGTAGAAATGGCTTCTTTTTTTTTCCCCTCTGCTTCAATGGACTGATAACAAAAGCAGCTATGAAGCTGCTGTGTTGGCCTTTTCTGTTTCTCACATAGCAGACTGACAGCAGAAATTAGTTTCTTCTTTTTCTTGATAGCAGGAGGCATCTGGTACTGCCTCCTCTTGGGGAAGCAGAGGAAGCTGGCGGTCCTACTGTCCACTCAGGAACTTTTTCAAGGCTGAGAAAGAACTCAGAGATAACAAGTTAGGCCACACATATTTCAATTAAACAAAGGGTAGTTTGTGTCGTGACTTTATTTCTGTTACTTTCTATTTGATAGTTTATTTTCCTCTGTTAAATAGGTTATTAGTAAGACAACCTTTCAGTAGCCCCAAAGTAGAAACCACCTGAATGTCCATCATTGATCAATGGATAAATGTGGTGGATCCATACAAAGGAATATTTTTTTGGCCATAGAAAGTAATGACATAAAACACTATTCAAAGTGAAAAAAGCAAGACACAAAACCCCACATGTATGATTCCGTTTATATTAAATGTCCAGAATAGGTGAATCCATGTATGAAGTAGATTAGTGGTTGCCTAGGGTTTGGGGTTGGGGAGGGAAAGAGAGTGATTGCTAATGGATATTGAAGTTCTTTTACTTTCTTTTCAAATTGTAGTAGAACATACATAAAATTTACCATTTTAAACTTTTTAAGACAGGGTCTCACTGTTGCCTCAGAGTCTAGAGTAGCTGAGACTACAGGCACGCTCTATCATGCCCGGCTAATTGTTCTGTTTTTTTGTAGAGACGGGGTCTCCATATGTGGCTGGTCTTGAACTCTTGGCCTTAAGCAACGCTCTCGCCTCAGCCTCCCAAAGTGCTAGGATTACAGGCATGAACCACCATGCCCAGCCATGAACACTATTTTAGATGGGCACATGCTATGGTTTGGTGATGGGCTTTGTATTTTAAAGTAGAATCAGTTCTTCAAGAAGGTATTCATACACTTTAAAAGTTTTGATTAATCAGTTCATAGCCATAACAGTTCATTTCTGTGCCAAAGTAATAGTTTTATATCAACCAAGTCTAGTAAAATATTCTAATAGCTTTTTATATGTTTAATCATCCTCTGAAATATCAGTTAGACCTAAGAATAGAATTTAAAACCTAAGAATTCAGCAGATTACCACACGTTGCAAACTCTCTGAAAATGATAGTGATATCTAAAATCAAAATTTCATTGCTGCTTATTGCTACTTATTGCTACACTGCTATAAATACTTACAGAACTTTATAATTACAGAATATCATGGAACATCAGAAACAAATTTTCAGGGGTAGCTTGAATTAGAAATTTCTCAATTGGTTGAAAATTTTAAGTTATATTCAATGTGTAAAACAAGTCCACTTTACATAAGGAGCAATATTTACTTTTAGATACATTCACATAGAGCATCTATTGGGCAGATTTATAAAAATGAATGAATGGATGAATACTTTTTAATCAATATGTTCATCTTATTTTTTTTTAACCTGGGGGGTATGTATACACATACTGTTTTATGCAACAGTAGAGGACTGTTTTATGCAACCCAAAGTCCTTTCCCCTAACCACCCTTTAATTTTTCCTTTGCTCTAAATTCCTGATCCTCTTACATGTGATCTGGTAAAATGGTTCAAATACTTCTTTTAAAGTGGTGGAATTGTTTTTATTTTTGCCTTTTATAGTTGACTTTTTTTTTTGCCTTTTATGAATATTTTTCATTGAGGTATAATTTACATACAGCAAGATGAACAGCTCTTAAGTGTTAAGTCTTAAGAGTTTTGACAAATATAAAGCTTTGGTTTTGATATCTACTTGATGCATACTGCTAGGAGATATCATGCTAAACCAGGTAAATGTTAGTGTTCAACAACACACCTGTAATCCCAGCTACTCAGGAGGCTGAAGTGGGAGGATAGCTTGAGCCCAGGAGTTCAAGACCAGCCTGGGCAACATAGTGAGACCCTGTCTCAATTAAAAAAACAAAACAAAACAAATCACCTCCCCAAACCTCATCAATGTATCATAAACAAAGTAAGATGTAATTTTTGCATTATCATTTACTATCATTGTGGCAGCATAGGAGAAAAATTCAACACAGCAGGCTGTTTTAACTACTACCTAGAAAGAACTGAAAAAAAATCCAATATGCTGAGATCAAATTTGACCATTTGAGTGGGTTGATTTTACTGTAGATAAGCCTTCTGGATTCCATTATTTAACCATTGAAACAAAAACATTTAAATATTAACAACTCATTACAGACTTTCTCACAAAGATTTAACTAAAATTGAAGTGGAAATCTCTGCTCCCTAATAAATTGTTAGAAAATATATTAGAAAAAAAATGAACCTATGAGACACATTCCTGCAAAAGAGAATTTACATTAAAAATTTACAAGTCACATTTGAATGCAAGATTTGCAAAATCACTAAATGTGCCTGGTTCTTCCAGTAACACTGTTTGAAGAGTAAATCCTTGTTTTAAACTATTCCTTTAATATTCATATGGTGATCCATCGTTTCCCATACAATATGTAAAAATAAATTACTTTTCCTTTGTAGGATCCTTTGACTACTTCACTGCTATAAATATCACTCTATATAATTCTCTATTGGTTTTTTTCTTTGTGTAATATTGCTTTAAATTGTTCTCTACTGTCTTGACTTTGGGTAAATTATAGAAAAAAATTACAATTTTTCAGACTTAATTACCTCTGTAAAAATGTATAATGTAAAGAAATAGTGAAATGAGAAATACATTTATGTAGAGGTCCTTTAGCTAAGGGATATGTTTAAAGGATTACAGATGTATACAACACTGGCAAGACACCAAAAATGTTAGCTAAATAAGGTAAATCTATTGCAATAAGGGAAGCTAGAGAGCAATTCCCCCCCACCCCCCAATTTCTCTTAATATTAGGTGAGTAAAGGAGAAGAAAAGTGGCAAAGAACCCCAATGTAAAAACCCATGTATTTTATATACATGAATCCTTTTGATAAAACCATGTAGCACCACTTGCTCCCCACCCTGCCCCACCTTATTCCCAGCAATCTCATTTATACACAAAACTTGGCCTGTCATTTCAAGGTACTCAAGCCACCTGAAACTCACTTAGATACACTTAAGGGTTTCATATTGCTGGTTTGAATGTGTCTTCACAATTCCTATGTTGAAATCTAATCTGCAATGTGAATAGTATTATTGAGAGGTGGGGCTTTTTGTAGGTGAATGGGATTAGTGCCCTTATAAAAGAGACCCAAGAGAGCTAGTTAGCCCCTTCTACCACATGAGAACACAGCAAGAAGGTTCTACCTATGAGGAATGTGTGCTCACCAAATACTGAACCTTTATCTTGGACTTCCCTGCCTCCAGAACTGTGAAAGATAAATGTTTGTTATCAACGACCCAGTTTATGGTATTTTTGTTATAGTAGCCTGAATGGACTAAGACACATATAAATTAACAATCACCTTGGGAATAATCTATAAAAAAACAATAAAAGTAAAAACTGCCTTTAAAGGCAAGTAGCAGAAAATCCCTCTTCAAAACAGAGCTAACTTCCAAACAGCATACATGAGGAATTAAGTTTTTAATTTTAACATAATGTATTGAAAAGGCCATTCCAGCATTACCAAAAATGTTCCTGTATATTCACTTCCAACTTTTTCATAGACTGTCTAATATGCAAAAGAAAGACTTACAAAATATTTGTGTACAGTTTTATATTATTATGCCTATGGAAAATCACTATACTAGTTACAAACATGCTATAAGACATTGGTAATGGTAAATTTTTATAGTGACTTTTTTTTTCTAAATAGGGTCTTACTCTATCACCCAGGCTAAAGTGCAGTGGCACGATCATAGCTCACTGTAGCCTTAAACTCCTTGGCTCAAGTGATCCTCCTGCCTCAGCCTCCTGAGTGGCTGGGACTACAGGCACATGCCACCATGCCTGGCTAATTTTTAATTTTTCTTATAGAAATGGGGTCTAGCTATATTGCACAGGCTGGTTTCCAACTCCTGGCCCCAAGCGATCATCCTGCTTTGGCCTCCCAAAGTGCTGGGATTACAGGTATTAGTGACCCACTCCTGGTCTGTGATACATTTTTACAGTGATAAAAATTTAGATTATTTAAATTCCCATTAAAATGTTTACTATTGCGGAAATTATTACCTGTACAGTATTTACTGACTCTCTTTGTAAATTTCTTAAATACAAAAATTATTGTGGCTTATTAAAACTTTGTACAGAGCACCTGCTACCAGTGTCTACATCATTTGGCACCTACTCCCCAGGTGTGCCAAACCAATTTTGTAATTTTCCGTGTGTATTATGATGTGACAGTGGTTGGAAAGTCCTACATTGTACCATACACAATAAAATAAGGGGTATGGGTAACATGAAGAATGTTGCAGAGTCTTCATTTATGAGTTTATTTTGGTAATAACCATGAAATGGTTCAACTATTCAAAGGGCATACATTTTTCTAAGATACTTATGCTATGAAAGAAAAAATTAACTTGAAACATGGAAAAAATTTTGTTCCCTGAATATTATATACATCAACCTATGATAATCTAGTAATTTACGTGCCCAAATATTTTCAGTTAAAATTTTATACTCCCCCCACACATATAATTTATTTTGTAATGACCATTGTAGCCATCACCAATTTTAATTTCAAATAATGACAGACATTAGATGATCATTAATCTTTTTGCTAATTTTATTATACTATATAGATTTGTATTTCTTGTGATCTGAGAAATATCAAAATTCTATTTTAAAAATATACAATATTGCACTTTAGTTTTTGGCAGTGTAGTTAAGGAATGACTGAGTACAAAAAAATCATACAAGAAACTACAATTTTTATTTTGCTTTATAATAAGCAAAGAGCTTTGTGTAAAAGCAAAACTTACAGTAGTGCCAAATAAACCAAATATTTACAATGTAGATATTAAAGTCTTACCTCTAAAGGAAGATTCAGTGTATGTGTATTGAATGTAAATATTAATCTAACAAAAGCACAATCCCCCCTCCCCCATTCTGCTGAATGTTTTTAAGCCAAAGGGTATTGGTTATTTCCTTCTCAAGAAAAACATGAAGAAATGCATGTTCTTGGAGCATGTAAACTGGGTCACTGGACATTTTCACAAGAATGTTTCCTACATGACTTGAAAAACCTCTAAGAATCAGAATTGCATGTGAAGCATTCTTCTAAAGTTTTCTGTAGTTATTCTCTTTTACAAGTGTACAACTTAAGTTGGTATGGTATAATTTTAAGGTCAGTTCCTGTACTTTTTCTAAGATACATAAAATATTGAATATGCATCTGCCTGAATTATTTTTAACTTTTGTCACATTGTAATGAAACTATATATATTTACACTGACCCAGAACTTGTTATTTTACTTTTTAATTTCCAGTTAGGCAATACTTTAGAAAGCTCAGTATTTTTTTTTTCTTAACCAACTGGGAAGAGAATTTTTAAATAGCTATTTGCAAAAGCAAATACAAAGATTTAGAACTACTTGACAGTATATTAAATATCCAAAATACCAACAGGAACATAAATAGAATATTATCTGTAATATAAATATATCACATAGAGACATTCACTTGTGGCACCACCTAAAAAAATCCAGCAGTAATTACCTTTCAGATCTTTGGGAATACTTAAAATTCCTAACCATTAAACCTTTTCTTTTCCTCTAGGGGAAAAATAATCCGCAAATTTGAACTGGTATTTCAAAAGCAAATGATTTCCTTTTGTTACTTCTTAAATGATCTTGTGAATGAACAGTTATTCAAAGTGTTAACTAGCAGCCAATGCATTAATTATGCCTTTACATTTTAATCCTACCAAGAACCGATTGTTTCAAACAGTGATTTATCATGGAAAGATATGGTTTCTTCTTAAACAACCATGTATCAATTGCATAGTTCTGATTTGATAACAAAAGTCATAATAGAGAGTTATTAAGGTATTAATACATGTTAACTGAACTGAAAGAGACTGTTAAGAAACAGTCTATCATGGGTAGATGTTAGTGTAAACTTGGAGGGAAAAAAACAGTCAACACCAAAAAAGTTTTCTTTAAAAATAGGTTAATGTTAAGAATAGCTTTAAAAATTTCTGTTTAAAAATAAGTTTAATAAACAAGAATACAAATTTTAATCAAAACTTAGCTCTTTGAAATGCCCTATTTTCTTGCATATAGCAGAAAATACATTTTTCCATAGTTTTCAATATGACATGTAAAAATTAGGCACTAGTTATACATATTTGAATATATTCACACAAATAGGAGTTTCAGAATGGCAAACCGTTCACAAAAATAAATCTTCTGAAGGAGGTGCATAAGAGAAACCAACGAATGCATCATCTGCCTCCAATACACTGGCATTCACTATAGAATAGTCAGAAGATACGCACACAGAATATGGAACTGTTTCTTCTGTAAATGCTGTGTCAAAGTTCCTGATATCATCTGGTCCAGCCTAAAACATCAAAAGCATAGTATTATTTACCTTAGCTTGTCTTTCATTAATTTAGTCCTTTATTAAAAACTCCTTTAAAAGAATTTGTATATTTATTCCTAGCAAGTTTAGATGTCTTCCTAATTCATTTCTTTGAAACATTTTTCTACTTTTCCTTTCCTGACTTTTATTATTTAGGGGAGGTTATCTGTCCTAGCAGTTAAGGTTCTTGCTGGGTAGGGGAGGAGAGAAGGGTAAGGAAGGCTAGCAGAGTGCATACCTAAGCTAATTTGAATCTCAAGCCCTGTAACTGATCCCCTTTCTCTCTACCCATCACCACCTCAAAGTTTAGAAAAGAGGCTCAGGTAGGTTTTCAGGATAGCATTTTGCATTTGAACTTCCACAAAATGCCTACTCATGTAGTTTCTCAATTCTGGGTGGGTGAAGCCATCTGATGAAGGTATAAAGAAGGTTTTAAGTAAAATTGTGAAAGCTGACTCTTACTGTGTTACAGTCAAGATCATGAAGCATTTGGCTAGGACATTCTTAGCTCTGGAGGTCTATGGGGTCCAGGTACATGGGAAATGAAGCATGGTGACAGTGTCTCAAAGGCAGTGGTCCTTTACAAACCTGATGCAAGCAAACAGATTCTCCCCTTCCAATGCATTTGCAGATAAAAGCTGGGCTACAAATTCTGGTGATTCATTCTTAAAGCCCATCCTTGAAGCTCTAGGTTATTTCTGCTCTACAGGGAAGGGAATCCTTAAAATGTACAAGTCATCAAGTGTAACTGAAGTGAATAGATAGGAATTCAGAGCAGATATTATAAGCTAAGGATAATAGCTAGCCTGGTACACCTACAAACTGGGCAGAGGAGAGACCAGGAAAACCCAGAATGCTAGATCCTTCTATAAGAGAAAATCCCTCACAAAGAATGCTAGAAATTGTGAGTGTGTATGTGTGTTTGTGTATGTCTTTTTTTTCTCAAATTCTTATATATAATCCTAGAAAAATCATGGGCCCTTGATTTCTGGCTATAATATTTGCTAGCTGTAATTCTTTATATAAACTACTCTATTTCTATAAGCTTATTTCTTCTTCTGTAAAACAAGAACACCATCACCTACCTCTTAAGATTGTTGTGAGGATATGATGAATTAATATACAAAATTCCCAGAATCTGACACATAGAAAGTGCTCAATAAATGATGGCAAATGTTCTCTGACTTGACTTTATAAGTATTCTATGAATGCCCTTATGGCTGGTACTGACAGGTATAATACAGATAGAGCATCCCAAATCTGAAAATATGAAATCCCAAATGCTCCGAAATCTGAAAGTTTGAAATGTTCATCAGAGCATTTTGGATTTTAGATTTTTGGAGTTGAGATGCTCAAATCAGTAAGTATAATGCAAATAAATATTCCATAATCCCCCCAAAAAATCTGAAATCTAAATCACTGCTGGTCATAAGCATTTAGGATAAGAGATACTCAACATACACTGTATGGTTTATGTTAAGAATGAGGGCTCTGAGTCACTGAGCTGCCGCCAGGGACTCAGCAGCCTCCCCTTTGAGACCCCTCGCTTCCCGAGGCTCCGTCCCCCTAGCCCGCCTTCTCCCGCCGCCACCTTCCCGCCACCTTCCCGCCACCTTCCGCAGGCCGTTTCCACTGAGGAAAAGGAATCCTATCGTATGTCCGCTATCCAGAACCTCCACTCTTTCGACCCCTTTGCTGATGCAAGTAAGGGTGATGACCTGCCGGCACTGAGGATTATATCCATATAAGAATTCAACAGAGAAACGGCAGGAAGACCCTTACTACTGTCGAAGGGATTGCTGATGATTACGATAAAAAGAAATTAGTGAAGGCATTTAAGAAGAAATTTGCCTGCAATGGTACTGTAATTGAGCATCCAGAACATGGAGAAGTAATTCAGCTACAGGGTGACCAGGGCAAGAACATATGCCAGTTCCTTGTAGAAATTGGACTGGCTAAGGACGATTAGCTGAAGGTTCATGGGTTTTAAGTGCTTGTGGCTCACTGAAGCTTAAGTGAGGATTTCCTTGCAATGAGTAGAATTTCCCCTCTGTCCCTTGTCACAAGTTTAAAAACCTCACAGCTTGTCTAATGTAACCATTTGGGGGTCTGATTTTAACTTGGACTAGTGTAACTCCTTCATGCAATAAACTGAAAAGAGCCAAAAAAAAAAAAAAAAAAAAAAAAAAAAAAAAAAAAAAAAAAAAAAAAGAATGAGGGCTCTGTCTTTGGAGTGCCTGAGTTCAAATTATATTTCTACAACTTTAAAATTAGGGCAGGTTATTGAACCTTTTCTTTGCCTCAGTTAACTTATCTACAATATGTGGAAAAAACAGTACTATTTCATAGGATCAGGATTAAATAAAAGGATGCATATAAAGTATTGAGAACAATGTATGAGAGTATCTATCTACTTCATCATACCCTAGAAGAGCTAACTTTCTGATCTTTGTTAATCTGTTTGGGGAAAAATGGTAACCTGTTATGGTTTAATTTTACACTTCTTCAATTGTCAGTGAGTTTGAACATATTTTCATACAATTAAAAGCTATTTTTAATTCTGTCTCTGGAATTGTATGTTTTGTGTCTTTTGTCCATGTATTTTTTTTATTTTTTATTTTTATTTTTTAGAGTCAGGGTCTTGCTCTGTCACCCAGGCTAGAGTACATAGGCATAATAGTAGCTCACTGCAACCTGGAATTCCTAGGTTCAAGTGATCTTCCTGCCTCAGCCTCCTGAGTAGCTGGGACTAAAGGTGTGTGCCACCAGGCACAGCTAATTTTTTCTTTATTTTTGTAGAAAATATGGGGTCTTGTAAGGGTTACTTTTAGGTGGCATGGTGTAATGACTCAGAGTCAGAAATACCTAGGCTTTAATTCCTCAGAGGTTTGGGGACAAAGGTAATGTATATAAAGGACCTACCATCACTAAAAGTTCACTCCCTTTCTCTTCCTCTCTACTTGGAAATTTATTGCATAAATATGTCCTGCTACTAATACGTACACTCACTCCAATATGAACCTTCCAGACCCCTATACTTCCATAGTAACCCTTTCTCACCTCACCAATTCCTTGAACACTGAACTAATTTTAAAAGCCATTAATGAGTGATTCATTGACCTGGGAATGAACATTTTTCTTTCAGGTTATAGAATTGCTGGAATAGTGCTAGCCTCTCCCTGGGGTCCAGACTCAGCCCTCAGATGTGGCTTCTAAATGACCCTTGTGAGCATGGCCAGGCCACTCGTACTGCAGCTCCACGCCACACCCCATCTCTTCAGGGCAAGGCTCTGCGACTTGTCAAACTCACACAGATGTGTGTGCCAATCATTCCCAGTGCAAGTTCTACTTGCATCAGCCACCTTATCTTTGTATAATGCTTTCATAGTTTACAAACTGCTTCATACATAGAGTACATTAATATGACAACTGATAAAGGCACTTTCAATTTAGGGATTATTTCCTGGCAACCCCTAATTTGAAATGTCAGTGAGCCCTCTCCCATCAAATAATCAACTCTGTTTTCGTACTTTTCTAAATCTAAGTTCACAGTAGACTTTTATATGTAATAAGCAAAAATTCCTAAAGTAGGGACTGAGGCCATGGAACTGTAAACTATTAGCTATGCAGAATAGTCAATATTTCAAAGAGGGAGCCAAAAACCTGAGGAAGCTGTATTCCAGAAGCTACCAAAATGAAAGTAGCAAAAAGGTAAGTTATCTGAGGATTACAGTGGAAGCAAGGATGGCAACCTGGATGTACCCAACATAGTGGAGTGTTAGGGGAAGCTTCCATAGTAGTTTAGAGGATTTTAAATGGAGTTTCAATGAAGTCCTATCTGAACATTGCTTATTTTGGAGGGACTTGTTTTGTTTTGGTTGTTCTGAAATGGTATACTGAGGAACAAATCTTTCAGAGTATCAAAAACTACTTGTTGGAGCCAGGTACAGTGGCTCACACCTGTAATCCTACCACTTTGGGAGGCGCAGATGGGAAGATCACTTGAGGCCAGGAGTTCAAGAAGAGCCTGAGTAAGGTATAGAGACCTTGTCGCCACAAAAAATGAAAAAAAAATTAGCCAGGCATGGTGGCCTGTGCCTGTAGTCCCAGCTACCTGGAGGCTGAGGCAGGAGGATCGATTGAACCCAGGAGTTTATGGTTGCAGTGAGCTATGATTGTGTCACTGCACTCAAGCCTGGGCAACCAGGTGACACACTGTCTCAAAAATAAATAAATACTACTTGTTGATGAGTTTTATAGCAAAAAGAGTTTGAAATATAATAACGTATCCATTACATTGCTTGTGTTAGCTAATTTTAGATCCCTGCTATTATTGCTTCTCTTTTATAGTAACTATCAACTGTTGAGAGAAAAAAATTGAGCCACCAATGCTAGTTAGGATGAATTAAATATTTAGAAGTATTAAGTGCAATTCTGTGGATTAAAAAAAAAGAATTCAGAATGCATTTTACCCATTGTTGACAGGGAAATAAACGGATTTTAATCCTTTTATAATGAAGAGTACTTGGGCATATATAATTGAAGCAAATACTTTATGCAATCTATTGGATTTTGGAAGAACCCCTATTAACTGCTAGAAACACTCATTATAAAAATGTCAAGGCTTAGCATGGTCAATAACCCAACTCTCTCTTTTCCTAGTAACTAATCCTATTTAAAATATAAAACACCAACCTGACTGAAAAATCAATTAATACATTTTGTTCATAGGACGAGTAAACATCAAAGACAATTTCTGTCAACTGCTTTTCCTACACAGATGTAATCATAAGTTATTAGGAGGCATCTGTTTTTTTTGCCTCACTTTATACTGCACTTGATCTTAGCCAAAAGGCTGAGAAGCGATTTTGCCTCACTTTATATATTTCAATTCAACCAAAATACTGAACGCCTGATTATGTGCTAATCATAGAGTTTTTAAAACTTTTTCTCTTTATAGATTTTATCTCTTTAACTATAATTTTTAGTTGGAGTCTGAAGACAGACTCTATGCCCTATGTATTTGTATTTTCTAACTAACTATTTTCTTACCAATAAATATTTAACTGATACATTCCCAAACAGAGGAAAGGGAGAAGGGAACTAGTTTTTATTGAATATCAACTATGTGCAATGCACTCACAGGTGCTTTACAAATGTTACCTAAATTAAACTTCACAGTCCATGTTAGAAGAAAAGCCAAAAACAAACAAACAAACAAACAAACAAAAACAAAAACAAACCCAAAAACACTTTATGGAGGCTTAACCTCTAATTAATCATAGATGAACAGGGGTCCAAAGCCAGAGTTATCTGACTCTCAAACACTGTTTCTACTTCCAGTGTTGTTTAGGAGGAGTCCCTGACTCTCTAGTATCTGATGATGCATTTATTTGAGGATAACTAAACTCAGCTAAGACTTCCAATCAGAAGAGAAAAATATAGTAATTCTTAAGAGTCTTAGGTTCCTACAACTAACTCTAGAAATCTGAGACAGACACTGTCCCTAATGAAGTCACTTCTGAAACAGTCATTTATGGATGCACTACATGAAATAAGTCAATACAAACATTACGCCTGTAGGTATAAAATATCACACCTATTAATACCAGCTATAAGATATGTACACAAACTAACCTTAAACAAAACTGAGTAGATTAAATAATACTTTCCTAAAGTGATTTCTTTATCTGCTCTAACACAGTAAAAAAGTATTCCCTAAGTTTTACAGCAACACCAAAAAACTTTAAATAAAAGAAAAAAATACACCTATGATTTTACAACCCCAAAACAATCTTGGTTTATATCTCTTCCAGTCCTCATCCTATATTACTGCTGTAACCGTAAGTCACAAAAATTGTAATTACCATGTCTTCATTTAACATCACAAGGATTTTTTAAATGTTTGCTCATTTTTATATTTATTTTAATTTACTTAACAAGAAAAGGCAATAGAGCATAAGAAAGCACAGAAAGAATGACTTAAATCATGCATAGATTTGAAATCATGGCTCTGTTACTTTTCATCCAGCCATGAGATATCTCTGAGCTGCTATTTCCTCCTTTATAAAACATGTATAATAATATTAATAAAAGTAGTAATAGCAGTAAGCTTGTAGCTTGAGGAATAAATTATATATTGTAACACACACACAAAATATACATGCCTATACACAGGAAGCTATAATAGTTAGTGACATTATTGGCTTACTGATGATTAACAATTCCCCTATTGTTATATATTTACTATATTTCCAAAATTTCCCAACATTTTTAATACTGTAAACTGTATCTTTGATGCAGCTTTTGCTTTAAAAAGAATTATCTTTGGGTGAAATGTTTCTATCACTAGGTTTAACAAGTCTAGCTAACATGAACAATTTTATAATACTATCTTACTATTTTCTAAAAAGGATGTAACAATTTACATTACTATTAATAATGTTTGTCTGTACCTGGTTTTATACCAATCTAGAAAAAAACCATGAATTAGTGTTACTTAAAATGTCTGCTGATTTAGTACTGATAAAAATGGTAACTAATAGTTACTTTAATTTGCATCTTTTTTTACTTACTGAGCTCATCCCTTTCTTATACATGTTCCAGAAAAATACTTCACAACTACTGTACTAGAAGATATTTTCATCAACCTAATCTAACTATAATCTTACTGGTTATCTTGAAGTTATTAGTTGTACTAGACAACCCTGAGTGACATATTTCACAATATTTAGGTAATCATTCCATTTATTCAGGTGAGATTTTGAGATCTATTTCCAATATTATAGTGAACTGCAGTTCTGTGTTTCACTATTTTAGGACAGAAAGATTTGGATATATACTTACCACATTAGGATTAAATGGCGGTGGAATCTTCTTTTGTACAAGATCAGTCCAGCTGAGAGATTCGAAAAAAGGATGATTCTGAATTTCAAGCTAGAATATTAAAAAAAAATATTTTTTTAACCAATGCTGATGAATATAGTTAAGTACTCACTGAAGAATTTTATGAAGCTAAACTATTACTATTTTGCCCCCCAATAATTCCTTTTATGCACATGTTTATGTTATTTATGCTGCAAAATGATGTTATTCATGTGGCAAAGTGGTAGAAAAACTGCCAAAATAGACCTGAAAGCAAGTTACCTAGAACGACTTACTTAAAGTTATATCCCCTTCACAGTCATCATTTCCTCAGAGGTTAAACACTCAGAGATGTTTAACATTTCTGTCCTAAACACTTCACAGGTTGTTTTAAGGATCAGGGAAAAATATGGAAATAAAAGTGCTATGTAAAACAGCAACTAAGGTACTAAAAAAAAAATGCTATGAAAAGAATAAAGCACTATACAGACATGAAGAATTATTATTAGAGGAGGTAAAGAAGTTAGGCAGAGTGTTCTACAGTGAGGCAGAGGTAAAATCAAGGTGATGAGCTCCACTACCAAAAACATATTCCACTCTGGGTTGCTACTATTGAAAATTGGCACAGAATTGATTTTAGCTTTTTTTCCTGCAAGGGGTCACGAGAGTGTATAAATTAAAGTAGGATCTAACCTTGTTTGGTGGGTTAAAGACTTTTTAGAGAAACTGATATCTAATTAGAGGTTTGAAACACGAGTAAGAATAAGCCAGATAAAAGAACAAGGGGATGATGTTCCAAGCCGAACAGAAAGGCCCTGAGGTGGCAAGGAGTTTAGTCTGGTGAGGAAAATGAGAGTCCGATATGGTTGCAGTATACAGAAGGATGGGACTGTCACACAGAGGACTGTCACATAGCTCTGAAGCACAAGAGCTAAACCAGCCATATCATATCAGGTCTATATTAAGAATTTTAGATTTTATTCTTGGGTTATAAGAAGACATCAAGGAGTTTTAGTTATACAATGTCACAACTGTTTTTTTGTTTTTGTTAAGACCACGCTGGCTACAGAGGGAAATGGAAAGTCAAGACCAGATAAAGGAGAAATAGCTGCTGTGTGGCCAAACTTAAGACAACAAATGGTAGGAAAAGAGTAGCAGCAGCAAGGCTATAAAGAAGTATGTGGATATAGGAAAGATTTCGGCAGCAAATGCAACAGGACCCAGCCATTTGTTGAATATGGAAGTATGGAAGAGAGAGGAGTCATGAGTGCCTCTCATATTCCTGACCTGAATAACCATGTGGACAATGACATCCTTTAACATGAAAGGGAGCACTGGAGGATGCTAGCAGGAGTTCAACATGAACATGCTGTGTTTAAGGTACTCTCAAGATATTCAAGTGGTGGTGTTGGGCAGGCAGATTGTGTACATTTAGAGTACAAAAGAAAGGTCTGGACTGAAGATATAAATGTGTGAGATGAAGACATACAGATAATTAAAACCATGGGACCAGCTGAGATTGTCCAGAAGAGAGCACAGAAGAAGAAAAGAGGGTTTAGGACAACAACAAGGAACTGCCACAGTTAACAAGTTGAAGAAGAGGAGCTTACACAGGAGATAATGGAGGAGGGCCCAAAAATACAGAAAGAAAATCATGAGATGAGATGTATGCTCTTGCAGAAACCTAGAGAACAGGAGAGCTTTGCATTTAAATGCTGCTGAGAGCGTAAGCAGCTTTTCTAATGGCTATTTTGTGATAGACTGAGAAATGAAAGAGCTTGGGAAAGGGAGAATGAACACAGAAAACTTTCAACAAGTTTGGTTAAGAGGGGAAGATAGAGTAGTATCCTGCAGGACAGTAGGGTTGAGATATTTGGTGTTTTATGAAGCAGGAGACTTGGCAATGTTTAATTATTGAGTAAAAGGAATCAAAACAAAAGGGAGCACTTATCTGTGCAGGGAAAAGAAAAAGCATGCACAGGGTTCCCTGCAAGGAAATGGGATTCGGTGTACAGGTAGAAACAGACCTTTTCCACTTTCTTTTTTGAGTCAGAGTCTCACTCTGTTGCCTGGGCTAGAGTGCCGTGACATCAGCCTAGCTCACAGCAACCTCAAACTCCTGGGCTCAAGTAATCCTTCTGCCTTAGCCTCCCGAGAAGCTGGGACTACAGGCATGTGCCACCATGCCCAGCTAATTTTTTCTATATATATTTTTAGTTGGCCAATTAATTTCTTTCTATTTTTAGCAGAGACGAGGTCTCGCTCTTGCTCAGGCTGGTCTCGAACTCCTGACCTTGAGCGATCCTCTCGCCTCGGCCTCCCAGAGTGCTAGGATTACAGGTGTGAGCCACTGCTCCCGGCCCTTTTCCACTTTTTTATAATAGGAAGAAGGAAATGACAAGTTCCTATAGGTATATATAGGTCTGCAAATTTGATAGCAGGAGGCTGGGTTAGTTCTGCTCTGATGGTTCTATTTTCCCTATAAAACAGAAAGCAAGATCATCTGCTAAAAGTGAAGAAGAGGCAGAAAAGGAATCTGGAAGTCTGGAGAGAAGGCATGACATAGTAGAGAGAGCAGGAGAGTAACCAAAAGAGAGAAAGGAGAGTAAGCAAAAGAGAGAAACACAGGAGCATTACTAGACAGTGGTGAAGCACAGAGCAGGTTCCTGACTATGACGTTACAGTGCTGTCAAAATGCCCAGCATGCTATTTTCTTCAGTACTGTTCAGCAGCCCAGGAGATGACAGTTGGATTCATCCAGGGCTGCAATTTCTGCCAGTGAATTCAATAAAAGGACCAAGGACAAGGAGGTGTGAAATATTAGCAAGACTGGCTGAAACAATGGATAGAAAATTGTTGAGAGCTACCAGCTGAACTGAGGAGTTGGGGAGGGGGGATAAGAAAGCAGTAGTGGCAAAGTCTTTTATTCACAACTCAAGTTCAAGACTGATAAACAACCTCCAAGAATACCTGAGAAAGGAATTTAAAAGTTCATGTTCCTAAAAAAGTTTGTGAATTTACTGACATATTAACATATTACTGATAACTACACTAGAAATTTAATTACCCTAATTTGAAACAAACATGTAGATTCCCTAATTATCTCAGTAAGGTGCCACCAAATTCTTTAAAAAAAAAGGATGATTTAATGTTAGTTCAAGGCAAAAGGTATTACCTCGTGCAGATAGGAGGCACTTAAATTCTTGTTAAGGAAAATGATTTAAAAGTTTAGGTAGCCCCAAACCCCCAACAAAAAGCTTACTTAATAGCTGGTTAGTCTCTGTGGTATTAATTCATGGAAATGCTAGTATTATTTAGCAATGAAAATAAAAACTGCAACAAAACTTTAGGTAGTTAAAAACATACACCACATAGCATTTTTTAAAAAGAAGGGAAGAGGAGGGGAACTTGTAATAAATAAAAATAGAATAAATAGTAGGATGTGAAAGCTGGATGTGGCGATGAAGAGGAGAGGAGCAAATCGTTACAATAATCAAATGAAAAAATGCAAGTGAAAGTGCTTTAAATACTGTATAGTTTTATAAAAACACAGGTGAAAACTGTGGAGACAAGTATGTTTTTATCCCATGTTACTATTCTCTAACAGATAATTCCATTAAATACCATATAATGGAATATATGGAATATAATGGAATATTCATTCCATTAAATACCATATAAAATAAAGATTTATCTCCTAATTTTAAATAAGCTTAAATAAAGCTGGAATTGGGAAACATGTTACATACAAAGTCTTCTTTGGCACCAAGTCGATTTTGCCTGTCTTTTTCTAGAAGTTCCTCCAGAATGGACCAGGCTGTGAGGCTCACTCCTGGCCTCAAACTCAGGGGTTTGTGAAGAATATTGTCATACATTTCAGCAACATCTCGGCAATAAAAAGGAGGCTGGGGAAAAAAGGAAAGCAAAATAAACTTAGTGGTAATTGAATCACGCCAAAACAGGGTTACAATAGTTGGATTTGGCGTTGGTTTGCAGGGAGGAGTCAGGGCTGCACACTTGCAGAAATGCATGGGCCTGCTGGAGTGTGTGGACATCTGCAGTGTGGCCTCCCAATGCAAGGAGATTCTAAAACCCAGCACATCACAGAGCTTAATAAATGTTCACAGAATGGAGTAGGGCCAATTTGTTCAATAGCGCCTTGCAGACAGCTGTTAAATTGTATATAACTTGTACCTGTTTTAGAGAAAACCACCAACCTCATTATAGGAATAATGATAGAATCACTGGAAATGGAGATTCAAGACAGATTAAACAATTAGAGACTTGAGAATAAACTCACTAAAATAAAAAAATTTTTAGTAGAGATGGAGACCCAAAGATAATGCTCCTTCCTAAGTACTTATGACAGTGACAGCATTATGGATGGATTTTGCAGAATTAAAAGTATCAGAGCCTAAAGACGTAGGGTACACCTTTAATATGAGCATTAGCCAGTTAATCATCAAATTAAAAAGTTTAAAGTAAAAATAAGTTTTAAAGTTAAGGGAGCCTATAAAACATAGGCTTGTTACTTTTCCTTTCTTTTTTTAATATGAAAAAAAAAACCCCTTTATTTTACTTTTAAAATATAACTTTAAAGATTCAATGAAAGTCTCATTAAGTATATGTTTCAAATGTTCCCTTTTGAATCAACTGCATTTTATATACAATGATATTTTATATTTTCAAAGTCCTCTAAAGAAATACAAAGGATTCTGAAATATCAAGATGGCAAATAAACAGTGCTTGAAGTAAGGCATAAAGTCGTTTTCCTCATGTGCTGAATTTCACTGAAACCCCCACAGTTTTCAGGAAAAACAAACACCCTAACTCAGGTCTCAGGTGGCATTTAGCATCAGTGGTGGCAGCAGCCTCAGGGATTAGCACATGGGTCCCAGCATGTGGCTCCTGGACACTTACAGGACCAAAAAGGAAATCTAGAAACTATGCTAAATATTTCAAAAAGCCTAAAGAAAACCATACATTTATTCTCATGAAGATATGCAAGCTAACCAAAATGTATAAATCGTTTGCTTAGCGTTGGAACAATATTAACATACTAAAACAACTTTACTCATGTTAATCAGAGCTCTGGCTGGCCATATGTATCTTGAACTAATAAAAACTGGGGAAATCTACTACATATTAAACATCACTTTTTTCAGTAAAATCTTTAGGACATGGTGTTTTCAGAGAAGGGAATACAGGGTAACCTCCAGTGATGAGAAAAGCTGAAATATCCTATAAAAACAAAATAAAAGACAAAAAGCAAAAGATATTATCTTCTGAAACATTATAATGTGTTGATAAAATGTACAAATCTTTTTCTTTCCATCTGTTTGAAATTAGAATGATGTTTAGGGTAAACTGAATAAAAGGAGATAATTTTAATGTTACAACTAGGTGTCTACTTCTAAAAATGCCAGTGGGATGCAAACACCTGAAGTAACGATTAGTATGACAGAGAAATAATTTTATTAGTTCAAAAAACTAGTAACAGAATGAAAAGGTTTTCTTTTTGTGCATATTCCTAATATGGTTTTGGATTCATTTAACCAGGCCATTACTGTTCTGTTAGTGTTGTCTAAGCGTCCATTAGATTTTTAAGGGAGAGTGACAGACACATACAGAAAGAGAGGAGAGAACCGAATCAATGCTAATACACGGGAATAATAAAGTGTAGAAATACATACCAATCCATACAGCATTTCATAGAGAACAGCACCAAGGCACCACCAATCTACAGTATTGTCATAGGGCTGTTTTCTGATTACTTCAGGTGCAAGGTACTGTAGAAAAGAATGAAATATTAGAGGAAATCAATCAACTCAAGATAAAATTTAAAAATAATTGAGAAATGTAACAAATTTTAGGTGTTACCTATCACACTAAAAACATACTATCTAGATTTTCAATGGGTTGGGTGTTCTCCATTCTATACCAGCGGTTCTTAAGCAGTATCAACTGGGCACTTTTCAAAATACATGTATTCATATACTTCTCCTTTGAAACTGTTCAACAGTTAAGACAAATACATGAGGACAGCAAATGTAGAATCTATAATACCGAGTATGTAAAGTAGGTATTTTAGGGGAAAGTCTTTCACAAGATTAATTTATACTAGAAGTTCCTCTGGTCATTATGCATAATGTTTTCTCCTTGAAGAAAGAATTAATGTAGCAATTATAATACATTTTTCTTTTTAGTGAAAGAAAAAAGAATGAATTATATTCTTGAGAATTACAATAGTAATAGATATCAACATACCATATAGAAAAGTTGTGTAAGTTGTTAGATGGCTATTTACATTTTAATTTGTAAGAAATTTAAATTCATCACAATTTCACACATACAATAAAATGGTGAACTTGAATTTTAAATTCAAAAATATATTACCTCTTCCCATGTGACATATATGTAAGGAAATAGTTTCTTCTTAAACATTTTTGTGATCCAAAAAAATAGCAAAATATATAAAAAGGATATAATAATATCTAATCACATTTAGATTTAGGTGATCAAAAATACTTGTGTTTCCTTTCTAAAAACTACAGGACTTAAGAAACATTTTGATGCCAGGAGCGGTGGCTCACGCCTGTAATCCTAGCACTTTGGGAGTCTGAGGTGGAGGATTGCTTGAGGCCAGAAGTTCAAGACCAGCCTGAGCAAGAGCAAGACCCTATCTCTACAAAAAATAGAAAAATTAGCTAGGTGTGGTGGTATGTACCTATAGTCCCAGCTACTCAGGAGGCTGAGGCAGGAGAATTGCTTGAGCCCAGGAGTTAGAGGTTGCAGTGAGCTATGATGACACCACTGCACTCTAGCCCAGAAGACAGAGAGAGACCCTCTCTCAAAAAAAAGAGGGGGAAGGGAAAAGGAAGAAAAAGAAGAGAAAGAAAGATATTTTGAAAGAAGGATCAAGATGGCCAACTAGACACAAGTATTATGTGCCTTCTCCACAGAGAGGAACCAGAATAAGCAGATGCTCACATTTGAACAGATCATCTAGGAGAGAATGCTAGGATTCACCAGGAAAGCCATGAGAAGCACCAAAGTGGCTAAGCAGAGGGTTCAGTGCAACTTCCCCAGACAGGGACTGGCTAACAGCAGGGAGAAGCTCCTAGTGTAAGGAAACAGTAAGAGTGAAGCCCCCAGGGCGCCACACTCTGAAACAAGTTTTTACGATCTTGGCTACAAGAGAACCCCCTATGCACGCAGGTCTCGGGCCTACCATAGGGCACTGCTTGGAGATTGCACAGAGTCATTATTCTATAAGGGAACCCACACGGAATCCCATAGGCATCCAAGCCTAGAGCAGCTCGAGCTGGATGCCATTCTGAGAGCCTAGAAACTGGGGAACTGCATGTGTGCCTGCAGCTACTGTGTGGCTCGGAGGAGGGGTAGAGGAGCCCAGACGCTCCCACACACCCCTGGGAAGGTCCCCACCACCCTGCTGCAGAAAACCCAAAAAAAGCTTCTTTTGGACATTGGCCTAGGCAAAGAATTTATGACTATGACCCCAAAAGCAAATGCAACAAAACCAAAAACAGACAAATGGAACTTAATTAAACTAAAAATCTTCTGCATGGCAAAAGAAATTACCAAAACAGTAAACAGACAACCTACAGATTAGGAGGAAATATTCGCAAACTATGTATCTGACAAAGGACTAATATCCAGAATCTACAAAGGAACTCAAAACAACCCAGCAAGAAAAAAGCCAACAACCCTATTAAAATGTAGGCAAATGACTTGAAAAGACATTTTTCAAAAGAAGATATACAAATGGTCAACAAATATATTAAAAAAATGCTCAACATCAGTAATCATCAAGGAAATGCAAATTAAAACCACAATAAGGTATCATCTCACTACAATTAGAATGCCTATTACTAAAATGTCAAAAAATAATAGATGGTGTGGATGCAGTGAACATAAAAACTGCTGGTGGGAACATAAATTAGTACAATCTCTATGGAGATCAGTATGGAGATTTCTCAGAGAACTGAAACTAGATCTACCATTCAATCCTGCAATCCCACTACTGGGCATCTATCCAAAGGAAAAGAAATCATTGTAGCAAAAAGATACCTGCACTCTTATGTTTATCACAACACAATTCACAATTGCAAAGATACGTAATCAACCTAAATGCCGATCAACTGATCAGTGGATAAAGAAAATGTGGTGTGTATATACATCATGGAGTACTACTTAGCGATAAGAAAGAATGAAAAAAATGTCTTTTGCAGAAACTTGGATGGAACTAGAGGGCATTATCGTAGGTGAAGTAACTCAGGAACAGAAAAATAAATGCCACATGCTCTCACTTATAGGTGGGAGCCAAATTACAGCTATACAAGGACACAGAGTGGTACAATGGACATTGGAGACTCAAAAAGAAGGAAGGTGGGAGGGGGTGAGGGATGAAAAATTACCTATAGGGCACAATGTACACTATTCAGGTAATGGGTACACTAAAAGCCCAGACTTCACTGCTATACAATATATACATGTAATGGAATTCAACTTGTACCCTTTGAATCTATTTTAAAAAAGGAAAAAAAGAATGATTTTAACTATGAAATGAATATACATTTCACAAGAAATGTTTCTTTATGCACAAATGAAAATAGTTATAAATATATCCAAGAGCTAGGGTTAGATTAGAGAGAAATAAAGAAAAAATAAGTTTCAAGATAAATAATTGTTACTTATAGATACTTTTAATTAAGTTTCTGATCTCGATTAGAAGGTTCATGTGAACTATTTTATCGTGCATTTTCAATAATGTATTTGCAAATACTTCATGATAATAATGAAACATTACATGGCATCTAAGATCACTATAAATACAACAATTTGAAATAAACACATGTATGTGTGTGTGAAGTGAGAATAATAAGGCTTTTAAATAAATTATAAGGATTATTATTATCATCACAAATAGACATATTTTCTGCTAATAAACGTGATTAGAGAATGGGATATTCTGGTTAATGAATTCTGATTCACTTTTTTTCCTCATTCATTGCTTTTTCTTCTGTTAAATAAACAGTTTTATTATAAAATATTACAACCATATAGAAAAATATAATAGAAACCAAGCTGTAATCTAGATATAGGCAATGTTAATATTTTGCCATATTCGCTTTAGCTCATTTTTTAAAAATAGCTTTATTAACATCTTCACATATTACACAATTCATTCAGTGTACAATTCAATGGCTGTTAACATTTTCACAGTTATGCAACCATAATCACAGTCAAGTTTAGGATATTTTCGTGACTGCTTCACGATTTTTTTGAAGGATTAGAAATATAATCAAATCTTTAAAGAACTGTAGGTAAACTTTTAGCATTAAAAATAAGCATAATTTATCTTTGTTGGATTATTCAAAAGGGTCTTGTGGTATTATCTCACAATCACAGTTAAAAATACCAACTATTAATAAACTCTGAATGTACAGAGGGATGATTATCACTTGGTTGGAAACTGAAATGACAGTTCTTATTCTACTTTTCTTATTTCAAATTTATATATGCAATTTGTGATTTGTATTTGTATCTTATACATGATTATATGAATGACAAATGAGACATATTTCTTACCTCTGGTGTCCCACAAAATGTTGTGGTGGTATCAGAGATAGCAATTCCTTCTTTACAAAGCCCAAAATCTGTTAAGACAACATGTCCCTGACAAATACAGGGGCAAGAAGATAAAACAATATAAGGATATAAATTGAAAAATTTTAAAACCTTTTTATTTGACATAATTATAGATCTACAGGAAATTGCAAAAGTAATACACAGAGTCCTTGCCCAGCTTCCCCAATGCTGACATCTCACATAACAGCAGTACAATATCAAACAGGAAACTGATGTTGGTATAATACTCTTAACCAGACCATGAACCTTATTCAGTTTTCACTGTTTTTTACATGCATGCTTGTGTCTGTGTATGCAGCTATATGTAATTATAGATGTACTGATTCGTGAACTGTTCCATCACAAAGGACCTCCCTTGTGCTATCTCTGTGGACCCTGTCCCCTTTCAACTACTAATCTGGTCTCCATCTCTATAGTTTTGTTATTTTGAGAATGTTATGTAAACGGAATCATGTAGTATGGAACCTTTGAGACTGACTTTTTTCCACTAACTATAACAACAGCAACAAAATTAAGAACTAGTAAAAAGAGAACACTTACTACAGAATCCAGAAGAATATTTTCTGGTTTCAAGTCTCTATCAAATTAAAAGAAAAGAAAAGCAAAACTGAATATAAACTGAAATAAAATATTAAAAAGACATTTTTACAAGTAATATTTTAACATTTTACCTGTACACTATTTTTATGGAGTGTAAGTAACCCAATGCACTGGCAATTTCGGCAGCATAAAACCTAGCTCTTTGTTCAGGAAAGGATCGTTCTCTTTGTAAGTGAAAAAACAGCTGTAAAATTGGGGGGGAGAGAATGTTAGGCTCATTCACACATAGCATTAAACAAATATATTCTGTAAATACAAAGGTGGGAATTGTTTTTATGACTTTGAATGTGAGATAAAAATGCACCACAGAACTCTAACTCTCCTTCCTCCACGTCCTCCATCTAACGATCATTCTCTCTTTTCAACCATGTGTTTGTGAACCCTTGCTAACATCTCTCATCTCCCATTTACCCCTCAATCCTCAATGTGGCAGTGTCCTCGCCCTTCTAGGCAACTGCTTGGGAAAAAATTATCAATGAAAACTTGATATTGCCATTCTGGACTATTTTTTTCATTTTAGAAAAACAAACCCTATGCAGAGATTGAAAATGCATGGCTAACAGCACACAGTCTACAGGTATAATTTGCTTGAGCCAAATACTATTTTTAGAAAAATCTAAATTAGTTGATAACATCAAAAACTGGGAATTTGGAGGGTAATAATTCATAGTTTTGGTTTCTTCTAAAAGGGGGGGAGGGAAACTCTGAACCATTACACATAAATTCCAACGTGGTAGCAGCTGGCTAGAGCTGAGCAACAGCTGGACTCTCCTCTCCAGTTCACTTATTTGTTCACACTCTACTTTGCTCCAAAAATGATATGAAGGAGCATACAAAAATAAGTATCACATGTCAAGGTTAAAATATAAATATGAACATCAGGGGGAAAATGACAGCATACTAGTACGGAACACATGATGAAACCACATTCCTTCTGCCTCTTTTTATCCTTTCTCATCTTTATTCCTTGTCTACCTATTGCCCCACTCAATTTCTCCTCCATCCACCCTAGCATTCTATTACATTTCTTTCTTTTTCTCATTATCTTAGCCAAGTGTTATCTTTTAGATGATAAGCCTACCTCTTAACATCTTTCTTGCTCAGTTTATGAGCAGTCACTATGTAAAAAGGGCTCAGAAGCAAAGGCCTAAAACAGCATGAAGAAATCCCACACAAAGCAGGAAACCTACAGTAGGATTTAGTCTGCAGTTAGACTCACATGAACATTTTCAAGACAGCCTGGCACTTAAGAATGGGCTTTGCAGTCAGGATGTCTAGGTTAAATCCAGGGCCCGATACTTACTAGAACATTGTGACATTAAGAAAGTTACTTAACCTCTCTGAGCCTCCATTTCCTTATCTATAAAATGGGTATTACAGTGTTTATCTCAAAGAGTTGTGATGATTAACTGAAACAATGCATGTAAAATAACTAGAAAGTGCCAGGCCTCAAAAAACTGTCATTATCTCTTAGCACTCAGGCACACACAAAATGAAATGACAAACTTCAAAGTGGGAAGAATGTGGGGTCCTCTATAACACTGAATAAAGGTGCTGGGAAGACGCACAGTGTTGCCCTGACCCTAAAGAGTCTTAAGGGACTTTTGTCATAAATGTAGGGAATTGAATAATGATTCTTTTTAGACTTTTCCCCAAAATGATCTCAAGGTTTATCTGATCACCTTTTGGGATTGCAGGGTAGAAACTGCTCTTCCTAATAAATTCCTTTTAGCTACAGTTAAACGTACTATAGTAAGGTTGCAATATTCTTTTTCTTCTCTCTCTGCTCTGAGATTGGAAGATGGAAAATCCCTTTGTAAAGATATGACAATATCTATGAGTTAGAATAATTTTTAGAGACATTCACAGGTCAAAGATCAAACAAATTAGAAATGTCTGTTTTCCTCCCTGCTTTTTCCGAATTTGTTTTGCGGGTAGATTCGTTACAAAACGGCAGTCTGGGGCGTGCTCAGCGCGGACGGTTTTCTACTCTCCGCCCACCACGGGGACGCGCCCCGGGGACATGGTGTTTGAGACTCCGGGCTTGCTGAGCAGAAGTCCTCCCAGGCTCGCAGTGGCCTAGAAGTGACCAGCCCCGAGCACCACGACTGCGACCCAGCGAGTGCTGTGGCGGCCACCGAGGTGGTTTGAAAAAATGGCCAAAAGACTTGCCCAGAAGGAACTGACGGATAGGAATTGGGATCAAGAAGATGAAGCTGAAGAGGTGGGAACATTCTCAGTGGCCAGTGAGGAAGTCTTGAAGAATAGAGATATAAAGAAAGAAAAGCGCAGAAATGTTGGATTTGAATCTGATAATGGAGGAGCCTTTAAAGCTTTGGTTGTAGATTCTGGAGGAGGTGGGTTTTCTGGATTTGGTAGTGGTGCTGGAGAGAAGCCTCTGGAAGGAATGTCAAATGGAAACAGCATACCTAGCACCCCTCCCCTCACCAGTGCAGGGGTGGCAACAGAGACCAAGGCAGCCTCTGGTTGTGTTGCCGCAGACGGCTTTACCACCTTGGTTGATAAGACGATTTCAAATGCCAAAACTAACAGTGACAGTCAGCAGCCTTCCTCCTCTGGCCTTGCCTCTAGTGAAGCCTATGCCAACAATCCTTGGAACAAGCAGTTGACTGTCTTGAACTGCTGCGTTCGGGATTGGATAGCGAAGCATGTGAATGCAAGCCCACTTTGTGATCTAACACCTATCTTTAAATACTATGAGAAATATTTAGAGAATATTATACAGCACCACAGAAACTATTTCAGTGGTCATTATCAAGGTGAAACTAACAAGACAGTGGTTGAAAAGCATTCTCCTTCCCTGCTTGGTTCAACAAAATTACAGGAAGAGTCAGCAAATTTGTTCCATGGCAACAAAACTGAAGATACATCTGAAAAGAAGATTGAGGTTGTGTCTGAAAAGAAAATAGACCCATCACTAGGAGCAAAAAGTGCCCCATTTAATTTTGGCAAGAAAACCGATAGCTCTGTTTTAGGCTCATTAAGCTCCGGCCCCCTGGCTGGACTTTCATTTTCCTCTGGAAACTCCAGTTTATTTGGCAAAGGTATTGCCCAGAATAAACCAGTTTCTCTGCCATTTTCCACTAAAACATTGGAGAGCCAAGCAGAGGGTGGCAGTAATGAATGCAAAGGTGGAGATGAAGAAGGGAATTATGAGCCACCCAAAGTAGTAGTTACTGAAGTAAAAGAAGATGCTTTATACTCCAAAAAACAATGTATTGATTCCACCCAATATGCCATGTACCCGAACAGGGAAAAATAATGTACTTATTGTCTGTGTTCCAAATCCACCAATTGATGAGAAGAATGCCACTATCCCAGTTACCATGTTGATGTGGGTAAAAACTAGCAAGGATGCACATGAGTTGCACAAAATTTGACTGGAGAAAAAGGATGCCTGAACACATGAAGTCAACTGAGGAATTATTGCCAAGTTGCTGCTTCCCCCCACCACCCCTTAAAACTTAGTTTTTCTTCTCTTCGTACTTTGACATTCTAAAAACTTACAGATACCTTAAAATTTTTGTGAGGAAGATTAATATGGCCAATAAAACCTTTAAATATGAAGTGTCAAGAAACTGTATTCTCCCTTCTTAACAACTGTCTAATGTATAGAATACATTCGAATGAAATTTTTTGCAAGATTTTTAAATGTTCATTTTATTAAACTAACCATAAGTGATTTCAAAAAGAAAAGTAAAGTGTGAGGGTTGAGAAATAGAGCAATGGGAATGGTCATTTGTCTAAATCCTGGAATCAGATTGCTTGAGTTGAATTCCTGCGCCTCTAATACTTACTAATCACATGATTTCCACAAGCTACCTAGCTTCTCTGTGCCTCCATTTCTATAGTAAGATTGTTGTCAAGATAATACATATAAAGCCAGAGTGCTGGGCACATAATGATAATTAATACATGTTAGTTATTAATGTAATTATTATTATAATATTTCAATATACCTCTGAATCAGCATTTTGGGGGAATATTATTAATAGATTTGGTTCAAACAAAAATGGGACTACACAGTAAAAAAAAAAAAAAATCTTTTAAGATATCCTGGCTTTGCTTAAGGCAGAACTTCTGTCTTTAACATGCTGAAACATATCGCAAATCACCAAGAAATGGATATAACATGAAACCTTTCCCAAACTGACTTCACCACATCATCCTTTATTAGAGGACCATCTCATCTGTTTACTATTAATAGTTTGCACATTTCGGAAAATGACAAGCTGGTATAATATTTATATGCAAATCCTGGAATAATTATCCAAATTACAAATCATGTTTTATTCTAATATTCTGATCTATTATTCTTGCTATATATCTTGGTGACAAATCTGTCCATGAAGTTTGAAGCTTCATACCAAGGTTCTTCTTTTATGAACCTTCCCAACTATACCATGTGATTAAGAGCCCGGTGTTACATTTTTCCACATCTTGCACTGTACTAAGTACCTGGAATATTATTGCTACTCAACAAATAGCTATTGATAATGCATTGTCCTTCTAAAACTTACAAGAAAAGAAAAACTCTGACTTTGTGCTATTTTTTTCTAAATTATTAATATTAGAAAACTAATGATAAAACTCACCTCCCCTCCATTAATAAAATCCAGTACAAAATAAAGCTTTTCAGTTGTTTGGAAAGAATAATGTAATCCAACCAAAAATGGATGTTTCACATTTTTCAAAAGCACATTACGTTCAGCCATAATATGTTTTTGCTGGAAAAAAAGGTAAAGGATCAATTGTATTATCTACCAAAAAAAATTCTGTTAGTTGAGAAAATGGGCTTAAGACAAACAATAGCTATTATAATTTTACCTCTTTTCTGTTGAGAACTATTTTTTTCTGTAACACTTTGACAGCATAAAATTTTCCATCCAGTTTCCGTTTTGCAAGAAGAACCTGTGACAGTTAAACATTATGCATACTATTAGAAATTTCAATATTCTGATAGGAATAATTCACTTGTCAATAAATCAATACTTCTTAAATTATGTAAAAAGAAAGTCCACAAGGGACCTAGATATCTTTTTGTTTAGAAAATCGAGAACTACTGAATTTATTTCCATAATTCCACTTTTCTCTAAATATTTTCATTTGTTATTCATCAAGATGGAGTGAAAACATCTTCAGGGTGAAAATGTCTTCTGCTCAACCATTTTGTTGAACGTTCCTTCCTAAAATTTTTCCTTTTATTGACAACTCTCACCTGCCTGATCTTTCCTTCTCCAATATTTTGATTGGTTCATCTCCAAGTAAATCCTGAGAAAATAACTCAAAGAATGTAGCAATTTATTAATTCCCTTCAAGTAGGTATTTTTTTTTTCCCAGTAGAATGACAGATTTGGAGGACAGACAGAAAGTTAAAAAGCAAATGGGTAAATGAAAAGTGGAACTAAGATCATATGCTGGAGAAGGGTTTAGAATAAATGTTAGATTGCCATTATTTCTATTTAATTTATCACATATTTTTCTACTTTTCAAATAGATTGTGAATTTGCATTTGCTTTTCTTTCTTTTTGTGTATTCTGCTTTGTGTTGCATTTTGTTTCCAACCATTTTGAAAATTTTAAATTTTTATTAAATATAGCATACATATAGAAACATTCAAAAATCATTACAGCTCAATAAATTATTACAAAGTGAACACACCTATGCAACCACTATCCAGGTCAAAAAATAAAACTGTAGCCCGAAGCCTCTATTTTGCCCCATCCCAGTCATGCATGACTCATCTCCCTCAGCCTCCAAGGTAATGACTACCATCTAACTTACAATAACACAGGTTAAGTTTTGCCCTTTTTTGAATTTCAGGTTATTAGAATCATAAAGTTGTCTCTGTCTTCTTTCACTATTAACTTATATAAGTTTCATTCATGTTGTGGCATGTGGCATAGTTTTCATATTTTTATTGCTGTGCAGAATATTCCATCATTACCTGACATACCACAATGTATCCCTGTTTTGTTGATAGGTATCTGGATTGTTTATCAATAATGATGCTATGAACATTCTTGCATATATTTTCCTAGCACATGTGCATTTCTGCTGGATGTGTAGCTAGGATTAGAACCAATGTGTCACAGGTAATGCATATATGTAGCTTCAATAATTAACACTAGTTTTTCAACAGCATAAAAAACAAAACATCTAGGAATAAATCTAAAGTTGTGTAAAAATTCTAAATAGATCACTATAAAATATTATTGAGAAAAATTAAAGATGAGCTAAACTAACAAAGAGATATACCCTGGCATGGATTGGAAGACTCAATATTGTAAAGCTGACAATTCTCCAAACTGATCTACAGATTCAATGCAATCTCAATCAAATTCCAACAGAATGTTTGCAGAAATTGACATGCTGATTCTGAAATTTACATAGGTATGCAAAGGGTTAAGAATACCCTTTTGAAGAACAAGGAGGGAGGACTTGTTCTGTTGGATATCAAGCTACAGTTGTTAAAATAATGTACTGGTGCCAGGGTAAACAAATAGGCCAATGAAACAAAATATATAAAATCTAGAAACAAATACAAAACATAATATCTAAAAACAGTCCTGTGACTATCTGAACAGCAGATACATGATGAGGGTGGCACTGGAAAAAATAGTCTTTTCATAAATTGTGTGGGATCAGCTGGTTATCCATATGGAAAAAAATGAACTGTTGACTCTACATCTCACATTATGTGCAAGAACCAATTCCTAATAAACTCTAGATCTAAACATGGAGTTTCCAAAACATAGGTGTTTTGTTTTGTTTTGTTTTGTTTTTTTTGAGATAGGATCTTGCTATGTTGCTCAGGCTAGTCTCAAACTCCTGGGCTCAAGTGATCTTCCCACGCCAGCCTCCAGAGTAGCTGGGATTACAGGTATGCACCATGGTGTCCAGCTCAGATAATGCTTTTCTTTCTAATTAACAAATGATCTCTAGCATCCCAGTAGAATTTGGGGCATTTTAAGAGCAGGATTTATTTCTAACTTTCTATGATTTATAGTAGCATGATGTCCAGCAAGTAGCAGGTGGACAATATATATTTGCTGAATGAATAAACACACATGGGTTTAACTGTATGGCCATAGTTTCTGGTCTCTAGGGAACTCAGAAAACAAACTAGAGTTACCAAAAGCTATGCATACAGCAAAATATAATAAAACACATACATACCGTGTTTCCCCGAAAATAAGACCTACCCATAAAATAAGCCCTAGCAGGATTTCTAAGCATTTGTGCAATATAAGCCCTACCCCAAAAATAAGACCTAGTGATGGGCGTGGCTACGCAGTGTATCTGCACAACCCATGCATTTTGTCACGGAGCGGTAAAGAAGATGAGCAGCCCTTCTCATCTGCCCCATGAGAGCTCTATTGTTCCACACAAGGGACTGGGGCCAATGGTTCTAAAGGAAATAGAGTCGCAAGAAATTCAGGATGGAATTCAGGATTTAGAGAGTTATGATGATGTTCCAGAAGAAGACGACTTAACTGTATTTGAATAAATGTAGATTGTTGTACTGTACTTAAAGATTCTGGTAACTTCATCTATGATGCTTTCCTGATTATCCCTGGCCTTAAGTGATTCTCCTTCCTTGGTATAGCTATACTGTGAAGTTATGTGATTCATCTGACACTGTAAGAGAATAAGCGGGGTCTTCACACATTCCTTTCCTTCTCAAACTGTTATTTACACAGCTGCTCATTTTCGTCTTTCCAGCTTCAGCTTACATAGTACATCTTCCAAGAAGCCATCCTTGACCAACCCATCTCAGACAGTGGGGACTTTCCCCTAGCAACCTACTGTCCTCTCTCACTTCACCCTAGACTTCATTTCCTTCATTGCCATTACTATTTTTATTATTTACTTTGACTGAGTATTTTTAATTGATTATTTCCCTTACCAGGTTGTAATAAGCATCACAAAGGAAGTAACCACGTCAGCTTCTGTCAGTATCTAACCAGGGCCCAATAAGGTACTTGAAACAGATATTAACAACTATCTGATGGATAAATGAACTTTATTTTAGAATTTGAACAGATGCTTTATCTCCCTAATTATTGTTAGTACTTTGAGGGTGGGGGAAGTAACTTAGTTCTATATCCTGCATACCAAAAAGTCTGTGGCTCACACACATAAACCATGGATTCCTTCAGTAGTACTCACTTACTGAATGAGAAAATAAAAACATTCTTACCTTGCCAAAGCTGCCTTTTCCAATAACTTTTAAGAAATCAAAGTCGGTTGGTTTAGCACTGAAATAAATTAACAATAACAAGAATTAGCCCCCTAAAAACTGGAAAGATAATTAACTTTTAAATATTTCTTAGCACCTCACTTTTTAATAAATAAATGTTAGGCACAAAACACTTCCACATGATGACTCCAGCTTTCCCACTGGTAGTAACTCATCTTTATTATATAACAGGTAATATCAATAGTAGTAATAACTACTTTCTGATTAAACATTTTATAACTTTAAATCTCATTAAGTTCTGCTTAAGAGTGACTTCAGTAATATTCTCTTTGGGAGAATAGGATGTATGTATATGCTACATATATAGTTTTGAACTCAAAGTAGCCTCTATCTAAACCAATTTTGTTAACCAAGAACCAATGTTGTTAATGAGGATATGCAATATATAAATTAGCGATACATTCCAAGGACTACCCAGTATCTGGTAATTCGTCTGAAAAGGAAATTCTAGTTGGAACACCTAGTAAAGATGCTATGAAAATTTCTGATGGCGAAAAAAGTTACCACAGTGTTCTACATATAAATCACCTACTGTACATTAAAGACAAAAGACCTCTCTGTTTATTCTCATGGATGGTAACACAGGAAAGTCAGGAACAGAAAAGCCAGAAGGAATATTAGGACTGCCTTTTTATTTATGTTAGCCTATCAGGTAAAAATAGCATTGGCTTTATGTAGGCAAGAGCACACAGCAACAGAAAGTTGAGCTTAAGCAGCCAGAAGAGCCGTTTCCTCCAACACAGTATGAATTTCTAAGTTGTACTAGGGAGAAGGGAATGATTCCAGTAAGATTTGAAATTTGCTTTAATTTTATTATCAAAATAAATAGTTAATTCAAACATGAGAGTAACACCAGGGCCAGGTTAAATAATAACAGGATTAGTGAAATAAACAGTTAACTACATTTAGATGTTTTTCTTCTTCAAAAACCTGCTCTTCGGACTATTTTATTCTTTAATGATAGCTGAGATATTAAGATAATTTTTTAAACAAATGTAGAGTGAAAAACATGCAAATACCTCAAAAATAGTATGTAAGATAAGTGAGGCCATACCCATAGCCCCATTGTTAACTGCCCGTGATGAGCCTTAACTAAAAGCAAATTTTTGCTTAATACTGTGAACAGAAAACAATGTTTAAAACCAAACTTATTCTAGTTAGTATTCTATTTCTTTGCTTTCCTTTGCAGCAAAACTCCTCAAGTAAGTTTTGAAAACTCACTGTCTCTACCTGCTGCCCTCCTCTAGTTCTCTCGTGAACCCTTTCTTACCAGGGTCTTATAGCCACCACACCATAGACACTGCTCATAAAGATCATCAATAACGTATAGAATCTAGTGGTCAATTTTCAACCTTCATCTTACTTGCACTATCAGCAACATTAACAGAGTTAATCCTCCCTTGCCCTTGAAACATTTTCTTTCCCTGATTTAGGGAAACCATATTCCTGGTTTTCCTCCTATCTTACTGACTGCTCTTTCTCTGTCTCCATTACCAGTTATTTCTTCACTTCATGATGTTGAGGTGTCCCAGGACCCAATCCTTAGACCACTTCTCCCATCTGTCTATACTCACTCTCCAAGAAGACCAAGAGGGTAGAGAAAGCCTGGTGTCCTGGGATGAAAGAATACTTTAGAATTAATCCAGTAAGTCTGTGCAGATAATAACACTACACTCCTCCATCTCATGGAAGATATCACTAACCATTCAGGGCATTCCTCAAACTGAGCTAAGCAGCCCTGGAATCCTTTGTACTGAGTCTTCTAGGTGTTTACTTCCAATGAACTGCTAGAGTTGACATCTGAGATGAAGTCTATACCTGCCAACCCTGGTCTTGTTCAGCATTTCTCAGACTGTGTTTCTCAAAATGTTTCCCCCTGTGCTCACATAAATATGGGAACATGGGGAGAAACTGAATAAACAAAATTTAATAGCCTTTACTATGCTAATGTCCATCATGACTCTTCTGGATCAAGCTGGCTTAACAAGTAGGGTGCAGCAGTAACACTGAGCACCAGGAGAATATCAAGAGTATCAATCAGGCCTGCAAGGGTGCTTTCTGAGTACCTCACAGGTATCTCATAGGACTTATGGTCCCCTGGGAAGTATGGTCTACTGATTCCTCCCCCACCATCACCACACATACACAATAAGACTAGAAAAGCAACAATGACAAGCGAACAATTTGTGGATTAAAATTCCTCAGGACTCTACTGAAGCAATGAAAAGCTAGAGCAGTAAATTAGTCAAGCATATGACAGTACTATATTCACTGTAACTATGGTTATATTTCATAGGCCTCCAATTCAAATGGTATAATTATGCTTATCTGCATACTCTCAAAAAAGATCTTTCTAAAATTTAGTTAAAGGATTGTTTGAAATAAATTAAACCTACTGAGGATTTCCAGATGGTCCCAGGTTGATGTTTTGTGAGGTAGAATGTAGCTGTTTGGATGGAGAAAAAAACAACATTTTTATTAGAGCTTCAAAAATTATCAGTCAACGTTTAGAAATAAAATATACATAACTGTACCACAGATATTTGGTATATTGTCAGGCTAAAGAAATCTAAGGTTTTAATAAGCATATAGACTTATTTGGAAACATACATAATTGATATACATATAATTATTTTTATCATAACTTTCAAAAACAGTTGTAAGGAAAAAAGTAAGCCAGGAATCAACCTCAAAGTTGGCAAATGATGAAGTAAACTGGGAAAGCTCCTTGGAAGAGGCAGGTTTTGAAACCACAGTTTAAGAGGGATCATTTTAATATTGAAAAAACTGGTTAAAATGGCTGTTTTTCAAATAGCTTATTAAAAGATGGAAAATGATAGGATGATGATGATGATTTCAAATGCTGGATTTCAGTTTTAATTTGATGGTAGTTAAATACAGATGAAACAAATACAGACAGCACTGCTTGTCCAACTCCAGCATTGTGGTAGCCCCAACATTTTAGAAAAGATTTCCTCTTTGCAACAGTTACAATATAGTAAGTTTAATCTCTGGTATTAATTTAGAAGCAAATCTTTACTTATCTAGTATGCATAAAGCAATTTAACTAATAGAAGATTCTAGTTCACTAACAATTAGCCAGAAATTTAACTCAAAATTTCAAAAGATTAATCTAATAATCCTGTCAGAGTGAGCACTTTTTATAAAAGCCAAGTGTAGGTGAATTCTGCTTCACATAAATTCACTTTAAAATTCTTTATACATTCAGAGAATTAAATGTTATAAATGTCTCAGATATGTATACTTTTACTAGTTCCCTATATAATTATATATCACATAAGTTATAAATACAGAAAGCTTTTAAAAACTTCTCATAAATCAGAAAATCAAGAAAATTTTACCTTGTTCTATTTCATATTATAGGCATATGTAATATATATTTTAACAAATTCATTTCAAATTTATAATCTTCAGAATACAAACTATTTTAAAAAATAAAGAGCAAATACCATCCTTCAAAAGTTCTTAAGTATAAGTTTCTTATGAAACAACAACAGTGGCACCAGAATTTTGGTTACAATTCAAATTTACTTCCTCCTGATATCTGTATATGAAAAATCCTCATGTAATAAATTTTCAATCCCCAGAAGACAGAAATATATGAAACTTATGACAATACAGCACAAGACAAAAAAATTTATAAATTTCACTAAATGAGATTGGTCCTGTTGTGGCTTAATTTTAACATGAGAGTAGCTTTTTTTGTTTAAATATTATAGTGTTCCATAGACTCTGACAATGTAATTCCAAGTAAGTTGTAATTTCAATACACTTTTAATGAATGTGCAGGTAACTGAATCAATTTTCCATTCAATAAACTGTTCTTATATAGATGAGGGAAGATAATTAAATAAACATGAATTAAACAACATGGACAACTTGTCCCCTGAATTATGTTAATATGTAGTTAGATTTTTATTATTTGGCAATGATTTCCCTAATGGAGCATGTTTCTGAAATGATGAAAATTATTCAGATGAGACAACTGTTCACTGTATCTATTTCTAAAGATGACATCCAAATTAAGGCTGAGATATAATTTATTAACAGAATGAGTGCTAATTGAGATCATAAGTTTCTTGACTTCTCTTGGCCTCTATTTTTTGTCTTTATAAACAGGGGTCCAGGTGCCTTCTAAGATATTACAGTTGGAATTTCACTTAGTTATCCACTTAACAGTCCTTAATAAACAGTTATTAACTGTAAGACAAAGTATCAAAGTATGGCTCTTTTCATTTATTGAAGAGATTCTTGAATTCTTGAAGAGATTTTCTTTTTTTTTTTAGACAGGGTCTCACTCTGCTGCCCAGGCTAGATAGTGCAGTGGCATCATCATAACTCACAGCAATCTCAAACTCCTGAGACTTGAGCAATCCTCCTGCCTCAGTCTCTCAAGTAGCTGGGACTACAGGTGCACACCACCATGCCCAGTTGATTTTTCTATTTTTTGTAGAGATAGGGTCTTGCTATGTTGATCAGGATGGAGTTGAACTTCTGGCCTTCAGGAGTGATTCTCTCGCCTCAGCCTCCCAAAGTGCTATAATTACAAGGGTGAGCCACCACGCCATCCTGAAGAGATTCTTTTTGTAAATATTTTAAAACTTCAAGAGAGTCTAGTCCAACTTTCAGACATTACGGATGAAAAAAGAAAAAAAGTAACAAAACTCAGATCTAAAGCCAACAGTGGCTGGGCACAGTGGTTAATGCCTGTAATCTTAGCATTTTGGGAGGCAAAGCTGGGAGGATCACTTGAGGTCAGGAATTTAAGACCAGCCTAAGCAAGAGCAAGACCCCGTCTCTACAAAAAAAAGAAATAAAAAAAAAAAATTAGCCAAGTGTGGTGGTGTGTGACTGTAGTCCTAGCTACTGAGGAGGCTGAGGCAGAAAGGAGGATCGCTTGAGCCCAGGAGTTTGAGGTTGCAGTGAGCTATGATGATGCCACTGCACTCTAACCTGGGCAACAGAGTGAGATCCTGTTTCCAATCAATCAATCAATAAATAAATATAAAGCCAATAATGGCAGAACAGCAGCCAGAACTCAGGAATCTCTCAGTTTGGTTATTTCTTCAAGGCCAGCTGTCTCCTGTAGCAAGGCAAGACATTTTTCAAAGGACCTAAACCTACTTACTCTTACACTGGTAGCTTCAAGCAAAACATGGAAAATCACGGTTACATAGATTTTAGTCCTTAAAATGTTATTTGAATAGTTTAGTCTTTTTCAATTAAAAATATATACTCACAGTCAGAAAATACAGAAAGTATGAGGAAAAAGATATTTTTAAAATTCACAATCTCACCAACATATGATTTTGTGAATATATACAGTAACTGTACATAGTCTTTGTATATCTTTTTTGAACTATAATTCACACTGTGTGAAGATGCATATAAAAGTTTATATACTTATTTCTCATAAGCTTTCACTTATGTCAGTTTAAATATTACCTTGAAATATAATTTAAAATGTGTAATATATACAAATACTTTCTGATTGATGAATATTAGGGTTCTAATTTTTTATAACAGATCACACCAAAAGGAACATCTTTGTTTTTTCTGTGTGAAGGATTATTTCATTGGCATCAATTCCTGTGACATGAATATGTTTATATTTGATACATATTGTTGAACTGCTTTCCAAAAGAGTTGCACAAAATTACCAAACCAATGATGCCCAAGGGTGCTCGTTGTACCTTACCCTTATCAGTCCTATAGTATTTTATTTACTTTACATTTTTACTAATTTGATAGAGAAATACAAATCTCTCCTTCAAAAATTTCATTTGCTATTAGCATCAAGGGTGAACATTTTCCCATATATATATATATATATATATTTTTTTTTTTTTTTTACTAAGAGTACTCCTTCATGTCCCTTTTCATTTTAAGTACTAGGCTATTAAGTACCCTTCTATTCAAAAACCCAATTGTATGAGCTTTTTACATAGATGTTATTTCTTCTTATGTCTTGTTACAAATGTTTTCTCAGTTTATTGTTTCTTTTTTGACCAACTATAAAAATACATATCTTTTTACATTGTTGTAGGAGTAACCATGTCATAGATACAAAGGTTAAAATTTGTTCTCGTAAGTAAGAATCCTCTTGGGACATCAGAGAAGGAAAAATCACTACTTTCCATCAGTCACCAAAAAGGAGTATGTCTTTTTTCCAAATGAAGATTTTAGCCCTAGGACAGTCATGTTCTAATGCATAATATTATCTTTTAAATCACAAAAACAAAACCATAACAAAATTAAAAGACATTATAAAGAAAAATGTACTTCAACCCAACACCTCTAATTTTGATGTATTTAATAACAGTTACAAAAAGTTTGAATTATAAAGATATTATCACATTTATATACTTGTAATTATAATTTTAATTGCTACATAATACACTGAGTTAAATTATTATAATTTACCTTTTCCACATAACTTTCTAAGGTAAATGTTGAAAACGTCTTCATAATAAGGCACAGTTTATTTTACTTATTGCTAGCTTAAATAATAAGAATACCCTATTCTCTACTAGGAACATACATTGATTATGTACATATACCACAGAAATAAACGTTAGTTGATGTCAACTGGCATGAGTATACTGACTGCTAAAAGATGTATGTAATGTTGTGGTTGAAAAGGCCTTTCCTGCTGGCCAAAATTCAAAACGATAGTTTCAAGTATGGTGATGATGATAAAGATATATAATGATCAAAAAATAAGACAGAAAGTGAAGAAAGCAGAAGATAAAATTGTATACTGTATAATTTTCGTTAGATAATTAAAATTAAGATAAATTTTTATCTAAGATAAACTTAGATAATTAAATTAAGAGAAGATTGGAAAGAAAATCACTAAAATGTTAAAAATTACTAGATCTGGGTGGTGAAAATATGGGTAATACTTCTTGCTATTTTTGAATTTTTAATTAACCTGTATTAATAATAAAGTACTCATTCTATAAATTTTATAAGAAATAGTGATCCATAAGAGGTGTATACATTTGTCTTTATGTATTTTACACAGTAGAAACTCTACTATGAATGAAGTTACTTCATTTTGAGTATATATTGTCCTAAAATTGCCACTAATTTCATCTTTGGGGGAATGGTATTTTATTCTGTTAAAAATACAATTCCTCTTACTACCTTCTGAATACTTCTTTCATCCTCATCTTCAGATGGATCTGACTGATGTTTTGGACTGTCCATTTGAAGGAATGCTCTGACATCTGGACTAAAAACAAAAATTAACTTTATTATAACTTCAATAGCATTTCTACCGCTTTTCTCCTTTTAAAATAAAAATCAAAATATAAAAAAACTATATTAGCACTTAGTAAGCCAAACAAAATCTATTAATATTGTTATAAAAGGAATAAGCAAATTATTTTTTTTAAAAAATAGGGAAATCAACAGACAAATGGGCAAAGGTATAAACAGTAGGAGAAAACCCAAATGACAAGCAAATTTGTGAAAATGTTTAACTTCACTAATAATCAGAGAAATACAAATTAAAATGATAATGACATACTATGTTATGTCCATTAACTGGCAAAAGTTAGAAAGATAATACGAAAAGTTGGTAAGGATATAGGGAAAGAGATACCCTCATATATTGCTGATGAGAATTTAGAAAAAGACAACTTTTCTGAAAAGCAATCTGGCAATACTTGTGAAACTGTTCGTGTATTTTCTCTGGGCCTGGAAATTGCAGTTATAGGGATAAAAACAATAGAAAAAATTATGTACAGGTCCAGTGAAAGGCATGTAACCATGACACTCACTGCAGCATTCTCTATAGTAGTGAATTAGAAGCAAAATAGGCATCTACCCCCAGGGAAATAAGTAAATCAACTATGGTAACTGTCTACAGAGACTTATCAGTCAGCAGCCAGAAACAAGGAACTATAGCTCAGGATCATTTACATACATAGACATAAAGCGCCAGTCAGTCTCAGTTTGCCAAGGATGTATAGATATCCAAGGACACATATCAAACATATTTAAGTGGGTATCAATAGTGAGGATAAAGAAATAGGTATGAAGATCAAGGATAAAGAGAAAAAATGAACTAAAATTAAAGAGGGGTTGTGCAGGGATTAATGACGATCCTGAGAAATGATTCAATCTCTATACCTGGTACCTCCTCCCCAATTTGTTCTTAATAATGAAATACAAACAATATACATTCATTGTAGGGATCTCACAAGATAAAAACTCTTTTTGGAAAGGGGAGGGTTAGCATGGATGTAAAATGGTGCAGCCGCTGTGAAAAACAGTTTGGTAGTTCCTTGAAAAGTTAAATAGAGTTACCGTATAACCCAGCAATTCCACTCCTAGGCATATATCCAAGAGAAATAAAAACATATGTTCACACAAAAACTCATATGTGAATACTCACAGCAGGATTATTCATAATAGCTAAAAAGTAGAAACACCCCAAATGCCCATCAATGGATGAATGAATAAACAAACTGTGGTATTATCCATACACTGGAATATTATTCAGTCATAAAAAGGAATGAAGTACTAACACATGCTACACCATGGATGAACCTCAAAAACACAATCCTAAATGAACAAAGGAAGGAAAAGAGGTCACATATTGTATGATTTCATTTTAAATGGTATGTTCAGAATAGGCAAATCCATAGAGACAGGAAGTAGAACAGTGGTTTCCAAGGGTTGGGGGAAGAGATAATTTGGAGGTAGTTTCTTTTTTGGGGGATGGAAATTTTAGCTTAGACTTTGGGGTGATAGAATTAGATAGTGATGATGGTTGTACAGCATTGTGAATGTACTAAAAACGACTGAACTGTACATGTTAAAATAGTTAAAATGGTGAATTTTATCTCTATAAAAGGTGGGGGTGGGGATTTTCAATCTTAAGACATAGAAGCAATCACTATTAACATTTTGGCATATTTTATTTCAGTCTGTTTCTCTGCACAACTAAGATCACAGTATACTTAAATTTTTATCTGTTTTTCACTTAAAAATTACATTATACACATTTCTCCATGCTGTTAAAAACTCTTTGTAAACAATAACTTTTGATAGATATATGATGTTGTGCAATATAAATGCACTAAAAGTTACTCAATGATTCTTTCACTTTAGGATATATAAATGGCTTCCAACTTTTTACCATACAATTTCATTACTATAAATAATGCTGCAATCGGCCATCTTTGTGCTTATACTAGAATTGCATTTATGATTTTCAAGACAGATTTTTAAAAATAAAATTACTGGTCAAAATTATAAACAATTTTACAGCATTATATAGTTTGTTAAACTGATTTCCAGAGAGGTTATACCAATTTATACTCCCCTAGCAGTATATGAACATCCTGAAGACACTCCCAGCCTTGGTTCCCATTAAATGTTACATTTTATATTAATGTTTTTGTTCATTTGATAAGGGAAAAATAGCATTTTAAAGAAAAGGTACTCAGTTTTTGGTACTAAGTGAAATGCAAATTAAAGTAACAATAAGATACCACTAACCACTCACCAAAATGGGTAAAATGGAAAAGACTAACATTACTAAGTGTTGGTGAGGTAGGCAATGTAATTTCATACACTCATGGTAGAAGTGTAAAATTGGTAGTATCACTTTGCAAAACTATTTGACATTATCCATTAAGGTTAAACATATATATACCCTCCCAACCCAGAAGTTCTACTTCAAGATTCATCGGAAATGTTTGCATATGTGCACCAAAAGATATGTTAATGGTGATATTATTTATAATGGCCAGAAAATGGAAACAACTCAAATGTCCATCAGTAGAATAGATAAATTGTGATATATTCATACAATGGAGTGTTATAGAGCAAAGGAAATAAACAAACTACAGCTACATGCAACAACATGGATAACTCTCCCATTGTTGAAAATAAGCCAGCCAGAGAATACATAGTATATAATTTCATTTATATAAAATTTAAAAACAGGGCACACTTATCTATGTTGTTAAAAATCAGAATAGTAGTTACGTTTAGGAAGAAAGGAAGAAATAAAGATTGAAGGAGGATGTGTGAGGGTCTTCAGGGGTGTTGATAACATTCTATTTCTTGGCCTGGTGGGGGCTGGGGGGTGGCAACTCAGGTGTGTTCACTTTCTGATAGTTCATTGAGCTATATAGTCATGATCTGGGTACTTTTCTGTATTGTACACTTCTATTTTCTTTCTTTCTTTCTCTTTTTTCTTTTTTTATTTTAGAGACAGGGTCTTGCTCTGTCACCCAGGCTGGAGTACAATGGTGAGATCATAGCTCACTGTAACCTCAAATTCCAGGGCCCAACCTTAGCCTCCCAAATAGCTGGAACAAGCATGTGCCACCACACCCAGCTGATTTCTTATTTTTTTATAGAGATGGGGTATTGCTATGTTGCCCAGGCTGGTCTTGAACTCCTGGCCTCAAGCAATCCTCCTGCCTTAGCCTCCCAAACTGCTGGAATTACAGGCATGAGCCACTGCATCCAGCCCATTTTCATTTTTTAAGTATACAGAGAAATGTTCAGTTTCTCTGATAATTAGTCAGCTATTTGTATCTCCTCTTTTGTAAACAGCTTATGTGTTTTGTCCATTTTTCTTTTGGTGTCTTAAGTGTGTATTGTTTGCATGGGTTCTTTCTATGTTAAGTATATTTACCTATTATCTTTATCATGGAAAACTTTTTCTGTATTTTTGGTTTTCAGTTTCACTTACGATTTGTGAAAAGCTTTTATTAGTCAGATTTTTCATTGTTTTACTTTTTGATACATCATTCACTACCAACATGCTCAGAAACCCTTTTCCATCCAGAGGTCAGAGAAAATACTAACATTTTATTCCAGTTTTTAAATGATTATTAAATTTAATTTTAATAAAGTTATCTTAAAAATTAGCTTTTCTCTAATGAAGTAAAGCTATTTTTAAAGTACATTTCCTCAACAGTAATGAAAGGTAGGTGTTCAAAATACACTTGTTGATTGGTTTCTCTTCTTGTTCTCTTAAACCTTTACTATTTTAAAAATAGTTTGATGTTCAAATGAAAAGCATGCAAATTAAAGTTCTGTTAATAACAGAAGAGATCCAGAAAATATGAAATGTAATATTTTATTTTATTTTATTTTTTTGAGACAGAGTCTTGCTCTGTTGCCCTGGGTAGATTGCAGTGGCATCATCATAGCTCACTGCATCCTCAAACTCCTGGGCTCAAACAATCCTCTCACCTCAGCCCCCCAAGAGTGTAGGATTACAGGTGTGAGCCACAACACACAGCCAAAATCTCACATTTTATTAAAAAGAAAATGTCAGTTAAAAATTAAGTTTAAAAAATTCTTGGCTATTTGGAGGGTGCTAGAAATGTCCTCTATCTTGAATGGAATGGTGGTAGTTACAGGGTGCAAATGTATGTAAAAATCCACTGAGCTATATATTTAAGAATTGCATATTTTACAGTACAATGTTTTAGAAACTGGTAATTGTGAATAATCAAGGTGCTTTTAGTTCAATTTTAATGCCAAATATAGTATCTTTATAGTACTGCACTTCAAGATTCAGAATAAATATTCAGTATTTATTATATAGTGTTAGAAGTTCTGAGTAACACTTAAAAATACTAGGAGAAATAATCACCACTACCACCATTTATTGTACACCTATTCCAGGTCAGCTCTGTCAAAGGAGAGACAAATTTAAGCTTTGAATGCTGATTATATTTCAAAGAAGCCAGTAATACTCTAATTCAAAGTAATCTCTAGTACATAGAGCAAAAATTGGAGGTTAGAAGGATAGATCTAAGGTGAAGATAGCATAGAACTTGTCCTCAGGAAAAGGCATAATGTTTAAAAAAATAATTATGCAAAGAGCCAAGTAATAAAAGACTCTTTGCTGAGGAACCGACTACACCGGGAACTCAATTTCATGATCCTCTGCGCCACTGCTGGAGGCCCTGAATGGGAGGACACCTGCTTTTACTGTACTGGCTAAGCCTTGTGCTACTACAGGTACAAGACCTCCCTGACCCTTGTCCTACTTGTGAGCATCCTGGGACAATCCATAGCTCTGGGCAGAAGACCTTGTCAGAGGAGACTCAATTTTAGTATTTTAGTAACTTAGTAAATTAAATTAAGTAAATTAAAAAAGAGTAGAAGCCTTCTTTGAACTGTAAAGAACTATACAAATGGCAATCATTGTTTTTAGAACTGCTCAAAAATATAGTCCTTCAGTGTTGTGATTCTGAAAAGACTATTAAAGTGTGTCCTGTTTACATCCATAAAGCAACCTTTAGATTTACATAGCTAGGTGAGTTGTGGAAAAGCTACCCAGATATTTTACTTTATCCTCTTTATTTCTTCTTAGAATATAACGCTTTATACATACAAAACAATGGAATTACTGTAACATATATTAAAGTACAAATGACAATAAATGTAATCAATACCCATGTATCAAATACCAGACACAAAAATGAAAATACAAACCAAACCATGGATCTACCAAAGTTTTCATAGGTATTTCTTTTTTTTTTTAAATTAGAGAGAGGGTCTTGCTCTGCTGCCCAGGCTGGAGTGCAGTGGCATCATTATAGCTTACTATCACCTCAAAATGGGCTCAAGCAATCCTCCTGCTTCAGCCTCCTGAGTAGCTGGGACTACAGGTGCCACCATACCTGACTAATGTTTTTATTTTTATAGAGACAGTCTTGCTATGTTGCCCCGATTGGTCTCAAATTCTGGCTTCAAGAGATTCTCCCACCTTGGCCTTCCAAAGAGCTGGAATTATAGGCATGAGCCACCACACCAGGCCTTTTCCAGGTATTTCTGATATGACCTACCCTCTCCCATCATTGGGAGCTGCTGGCCTACAACATGAAGTTTAAATTCATTAGCACGAGACACACATATAATATATACATGGGCCTGGGAAAGTGCATTCACCTTAAGTGGTTGCCTCAACTGCTATGTTGAGAAGGAATGGAGGCCTGGTGTGGGTCATCAGAAGATAACACTGCTGCAGGTGGAACAAGTGGTGGTGGCATGTGGGCCTGACCCCTGCCAACTCCTTCAGCCTGATCTCCTTTCCAAAAACCTACTCTGTTCCAATCACCACGAAATGTTATTACTTAAGCAGCTTCGTGGTTCAGGGTTTTTGTATTCTCTGTTACATGTACTGTTCCCTTTACCTGGAATACTCTCTCTACCTTTTTTTCTTGAATGATTATACATCCTTTAAGTCCCAGGAGGTTTTCCTTGACCTCCTCAAAAAGACCTGGCCACATATTTTTCTATTATGATATGGCACCTCTGTCATAAAAATTACCCGGCTTCAATTATAATACTTGTTTATATGTCTGTGACTCCCACTGGACTGGGAACTCATGCCTTTGGAAGGTAGGAACAAAACTCATTTAGCTTTATATTCCTAATGCACATGGCAGGTACTTAAATGCTTTTTGAAGGCAGAGATAAATATAATATGAAATAATTACAAAAATGTTTTAGCTGTATTATGCAAATTTCCTTCAAGTTTAATCTACAAAACTAATTCAAATACAAAAGGAAGAAAGAAAGAAGACAAGTTGATGAAGGGAAAAGGGGATTAAGAATATCAGGGAAGAAATGCTTGAGGAAGATTTTACAAACATACATAGCACAATAACATTTCACAGAACAGATAAAATCTGTATGAGGCTTGACCAATATTCTTAGGTTTGATTTCAGCGTCCCTTTAGAATACAATGAAAATAACTTACTGGTTATAGAGCTCTGGATGTCTAACCAGGTTCTGAATAAATTCATTCAGTCCTGCTCTTCTTTGTTTAATAAAATCTGTAAAAGAGATATAAGATATTAGGATTATTTATGTCAGATTATGTAACTGTCATCAATACAGTTATGAAAGAATAGACAGGTATGGATAGTAAATTTTGATTAAGAAGCTATTTTTCAATTCATGCTACTTGGTTACAATGAGGAATAAATACATGAATCTATAAATATGATAATTAAAAAATTAAAATAAAGCAGATAACATCTCCCAAAATAAAATACTGCCTATTTGGGATTCTAAATAGACTCAACTACAAAATTTAGAAAAGCACTTTGTCCAACTCCTCATGTACTACCAGGCAATGAACAAAAATTAACATTACAACACTGATAACACCATCATACTAACTTTTAAAAAAACAAACAAGAAAAATAAGGATTAGTATAACTAGGGAATGGTGATTAATTGGTTAACTGAGTATCACCAAAACTCCGGTTTAACTCCCATTGTTAAAAACTCCTTGAAAATGCACAGGCACACTCACCTAACGAATAATTGTCCGGCATCTCCAGAGTGTTTTATGTGTTGATAATTGAGGCTCATGCAATAGCAGGTTAGCAATAAACATTAAGTACAAACCTTTCTTGGAATTAGAAAACTTTACTCCAGTATCTTTGCTCTGCTACTTAACTAGCTAACTGACCTTGAACCTTTCCAAGACTTAAATCCTTACTTGTAAAATGGGAATAATAACTATTTATATGTCAAATGCTGTTATATGATTAAATGAGATAATGCATGTAAATTTATTAATATAATAGAATGATAAGGGTGCAATCATTAGCTACTATTATTTTTCCTGTTGTTATTAGTAGTGGGATGAAACAGTAATCATCCTAAAACCTAATTCTTAAGAAATATACTCTAAAAACTGAAGACATGTGACTTGAGAAAGTGTCTCCTAGTGGTGAATGTCTGGATAAAAACCTGTGAACAGTATTTCACTTAATAATGAGTTTTGGTTTAGTAAATCTACTCAATAAAGGTTTTAATGTATATTGTTTGTCACCCAAATGATGGGTTATTTTCAGTCATGTAGGTTTATTTCCATTTCTTAAATGTAAGGTATGGCTGCTAAAGAACAAATATAAAATTAGGTCTGGTCTTTTGGATTGAGATGCACTTGGTACTTTTCTTGTTCAACTATGAATTCCCTGAAGAATTTCAAGTAAGTATCTTGTAAAATTCTTTCAAGGACATTTTTCAGATCACCAGACAGTAAAGCACACGTGTACATTAAAAACTGTACTTGAAAGATGGTTATCTCTTGAGAGCTGGACTTAGAAACATACGAGGAAGAAATAAAATGAATGACAACATTTGGAATATTAAAAGAAAATCTAATGATGAGATGGAAGCAGCTTTAAATTGTTCTGTGGATACTTACTGAAGATATGTTTTACTTTTGGAGACCAATATGAAAAAAGAGGGAATTTCCTTTTTTCAATGTACTATAAGCCCGCACTGCACTAAGTGCTACTGACTTTCCATTTCATTACTAACTATAAGCAGTTTTGAAGTCCCTATGTAAAGCCCTATATAGAAATAGAAAGAAAGAAGTTGGTAATGAAACAAGAAGTTCAATAGTGGTCAGAATTTAGGAGCAATTCCAAGCTTAATTTTTTTTAGATTGACATTAAGCACGCAAATATCTGAAAAAATTCCAGGTAAGACTAAAATGTATACCAGCCCATTACAGGATAAGTGCCAAGAATTTATATAAGGCTGATATATTATTAAGAATTATAGTTATAAATATGCATTTTTAAAAATCTCTCTGGTGAAGAACTTACATGAACGTATCTGTTGTAATTCAAAAGAAATTTCAATTAGAAATTCTGAAAAACCCTTAAGGCAAGATGTTTTGAGATCATCTTGTACATATCTTGCCCAGAATCTGAGATCACCATTTTCCCATGGAACTCTGGTTCCTTTGAGAAGGAAATGGTATTTAGAGATCACAACACTTGAATGCTAGGGCTGTTGATTGCTACTTATTTGTTGTTGCTTTTAGGCATTTCCAGGAGAGAGTACTAGGAAATACGTATTTTTTGAAAAAATAAAAAAAAAATTATGATTTCATATTATATTTCCAAATCAAGTTAAAAATTATAGGATTTTTACTTAAAATCTTTGATTTCATATTTGTAGTATCTCTTTCCTCTTCTGTTTAAAATCTTGGTTCCCATGACATTAACATAACTACAAAATAACAACTCTATATAACTTACTATTGAATGTCATAGTAAAATTTCTTTGCAGGTTTTTGTTTTTGTCCTTGACATACATCCCATGAGGAGTATACAGTCAGTATCTTATTATTCTAATTATTAATTATTCTCTCTGTGTGTTTACACCACCAATCAAAATACAGTTAGGGCTTTTTTTAATTTTCAATTGTTAGAGATCGCTTTGTTATTGCATTTTTATTTTTAAATTGTTTAAAATGTATACATGGTTCCAAAGTTAAAGCTATAAACAAGATTTACTCAGGGACATTTAACATCCACCCCTGTTGCCTCCCCTGGCCTTTCCCTCCTTCCTCCAGTTTTATTAGTTTTTTATTTATTCTTCCATTATCTCCTTTTGAATGCTCCTACCCTTTCCTACACAAAAAATACACACTTACAAAAATCATCTGCACGTTGCTTTCTTCCACATAACAATATATTCTGGACATCATTCCACAGCAATGCATAAAGAGCTCTTTCATTCTCTTTTACAGATACACTGCATTCCAAAATTTTCAGTTGTTTTGTTTTTGTTATTCAAAATTGTGTCACAACACATAGTCTTGTATGTACATCATTTCATATGCAATTTATCTTTGGGATAGAGTCCTAGAAATGTGATTTCTTGGTCAAAGTAAAATGCATAGAGTTTTGCTAAATATTACCAAATTCCCCTCAACATGGATTGTACTACTTTGCAGTCCCACCAGCAAAATATGTATGAGATTGTCTGTTTCCCCCCAAAAGCTTAACCAAACAGGCTTCTTACCCATCTTTGGATTTTTATATATGGCTTAGATTTGATTTCCCCAATGTAGAGCTTTCCAAGATCTCTGTGACATACAATCTAAAATCTAGTTCACTGTTGCTAAGTCATATATAATATGCTCAGGGTAGATTTCAAATGGCTCTTCAATAAAAATCAATTTTTAGTGTCAAATAATTAATTCATCAAAAAATAAGTACCACAGGGCATTCAGTCTGCTATTTTGTCTTTAACAACGAAGCAGCAATGCTGTAGGTCTTTTACTTCTTTGCCTTCTTTCCTTGACAAAACAACTCTGTCTAAAGCATTCAACAAAGGGTTCTACCGAACTCCAACCCAAGTTCAAGTCTTATAGTATCACTAACATGCAGTTTGATTCTTCTTAATGTCTTTCTGCCACTTCACATTAATTAATCTTCTCAGTCAACCATGCTGGACACTTCAGTTATCTCTCATTCTCTTCTTTATGTCTCATCACCTAAGCAATCATCAAGATTTTTTACAGATTTTTCATTGAAAGAGCTTTTGCAAATGGCTCATTTTTAACCCTATTTCCACTCTAGTCCCCATGCTCATTATCTATTAATAATACCAGGACTGTTGGGAACATTCCCTTAACCAGGCTCCCACTCTCTGTTTGGTCTCTTCTGTTGTTCCTACTACACATTATACACTGTTAGTTTCACATCCTGTTACCCCCTGGCTCAAGTATCACTAAGGCCAACACACTGCCCATAACGATGCTTTTCAACCTGTGCTCCAAGGAGATACTTTATTGCTGCACCAACAAAGCAGCTCTGTTTTTTATGTTTCATGTATTACATTTTCTATGTAATATTTTGATTGGGAAAAAAGTGTTCTGCTACAAAAACAAACAAGAATACCAAAGCCACTGGCCCATAGAATATAATCTGGCTTTGTTGGCCAACTCAATTTTCTTTTGCTTCTCTTTTATAATAGATTCATGTCTTTAGTAATATTTTAAAACCTAGTATTTGCCTGGTACTATAAATCAATTTAAAAAAAGACATAGTCTCCACCTTCATGAAATGTACAGCCTACTACAGGACAGATTAGCAATTATAATGAAATGTGCTATATTCTCCCGAGAGAAAAAATTCTCTATATAACCAGGGAAGTAAGTACATTTTCCAATCCTGAGGTTAATAAAGTGTAAAGAATAAGAAGCCTCCAGTTGAGAAGGCTATAGGGGATGATTCAGCAGCCTCAGGGGAAAAAATAAGGTTTTAATTAAAGCAAGAATGTGAAAGAAATATGAAAAAAATGCAAGATAAAGAGCAGTTTGTTAATCATGGGCAGAATTCTCCAGGACACAGTGAAAAGCTCTGGGAGGGAAAGCAATGGTATAAGGTCAGGTTGGAGAGAGAAAGCACAGTCAAGATAAGTGATTTGAGAGGTTTTATCTTGAGTAGTGACCAAGAAAGTAGACATGTAAGGTACCATAGATTTAATGGGTTACATGCAATTTGTTGGGGAGGGAGGGCAATCCATTCAGGAATCATCTGTGGCACAGAGAGAGATGACTCTTCCGATGAATTCCTGGAGGATAAGGAGACTTCTCCCTTCCTGTAAGTAGTCATTTGTAACCTGGATTACTCTACTCTCTTGGATTCTAGGGAAAAGTTGCAGGCTTGAGACTTCAGTCACAGAGGCACTAGACTCCTGAGACCTGTGTGTCAGCAGGCTCCCCAAGGATGAGCAAGAGGATATCTTTTTGGTATCCCATTCAGAGGCCTGCAGGTTGCTATGCACAGGGTATATGTTTAAAAAATGTTTCTGACCATAAAAATAAATATCCTTCCTGGCACTGTTTAAAGTTAGAAAAGTACCCCAAATTACCCTTAATGATTGCTAAATTTATCTGAAGATTGCTTGAATTTAACTTCCAAATCTGCCATTTACCATCTATATGTGACCCTGAACAAATTAATGAACCTAACTGTGCCTCAGTTTCCTTATCTGTAAAATAATGATAACAATAATACCCACTTAATAGGGTTGTTGTAAGGACTGAATGAATTAAAACACATAAAGTGCTTAAAACAATGCCTAGTAAACACCTTCCTGAGGCATTATTTTTCATAGAGCACGAGATCAATTAGTTTTTTTACAGTCCTGCACTACTATATAGTGCAATGAATTTGTTAACTACTACTTCAAACTTCAACCATCACTTAATGACGTTACTGCTTACCTGGATCAAAATTATCACCAAATATTCTCTTGGCAGGAATCTTCAGGGGCATAGCAGGAAATTGTTTCTTTAACTAAAATTTTAAACAATAATATTATATGAACTCATTTTATAAGTTTCTAGTTATACATGCACCAAAACCAACTATAATCTGAATTTAAAGAAAACCCATCATAAGACATAGTTTTAAATATATGATCATCCAATGTATGATATTAAGTTGTACCAACAAAATACCACAGACTGACTAATCATTCTATTTTACCCCAATAAAACACTTACTATCTGTGTGACCTTGGATAAGTTACTTAACATTTCTGTGCCTCAGTTTTCTTGCCTGTAAAATGGAGTAATTTTAGCAATTCTCTTACAGATTTCTTGTGAGGCTTAAAGGAGTTTAAGTGCTTGGACTAGAACCTGGTGTATAAGTTCTGAATACATATTACCAACCATTTATTACAGCAGGAGAAGAGATCATCTTTGTGTTCTCTCTACATGAATAGATTAACATTAGTTTTCTAAAAAAGCTGAATTTTACTTTCAATACCCTCTGCTCTAGCCTTCTTCTTATTAATATTCTAAATACATTTATAGCAGATTTGCTTGTCCTTAGAGAAGGTAAACTTGGCCCTGAAGAAATTAAATTTGGGACAGTAAAGTCATAAAAATAGGTTATATTTATTATATAAGCTTGATCTAAAAAATCCCCATGCACGTATAAAAACTAGAGCTCTAACTACCAACTGACAGGGAATAGAAGAATGTATTAATCACTCTACACTGTGGGCATACTGTCAGCAAAATCCAGACTGAAAAATCTGTTAAAAAA
>VBSM01001124.1:16652373-16668216 GCA_008086735.1 Cheirogaleus medius | reverse complement strand
AAAAAAAAAAAAAAAAAAAAGCTCTAGTTGGATGTGGCTTTCAGACTTGCAGAACAATTCAGATTACAATCTTAAACAGTAGGTAACTATTGACCCCTGTTTTACAAATGAAGCAACTGAGCAACACAAAGAGGTGAAATAATTTACTCTTCCAGGATATGAACTCAAGGCTCCATAGTACTGACTCTTAACCCCTGTACTATGTGCGTTTTAACACCTGTGGATGATTCTTACGCAAGGAACCCCTGGTCATACACATTATGGTATATCTTCATACAGAAGAAATGCAGTATGTTAATATCATTCTACAATGAACAAGGGGTGTGAGAAGTCACATTGATGTCACCTTTGCTACACATAGCAGCCCATATTCTCTGCTGACACCAAGTAATACTTTTCAAAGGGTCAGTTTGCCTGAGTAATTTTCCTTCATGATTTGTTCCAGGAAATCACTCTAACAAATCTGACCACTGTAAATGTCAGCTTATAACCTTATTCAGGTATAATGAGTTTTAACTGACTAGATGGTGTTTCCTTTGAAATGATTGAAAACTTATCTTGTTGGATTTGCTGCTGGAAATTCATTCAAGAAGGATTTATATGTAGCTGAATTTGTGGTTAGAAAATGTGGAAAGGTAACTGGCTCACTCCTAAATGCAGAGTGCAGCGTTTGTCTGTAAAAGTTACAGCACCTTAAAGGCCTACAACAGCAGCTGCTTTGGCCCCAGTTAGACCAGGGCAGCACCTAACCAGGGCCCTGCCCTCCTGTCACAGCTTAAGCATGAGAGCAAGTGGAATCCATGTCCCTTCTAAGGCCAACTGGCCTTGTCTAGGAGCCTCAGAACCCACATTAGCCCATCTTTCTCCATTGTCACATAGAGTGTAAAGGTTATGAACTACATTTTCCACACCTCTCCCTTGAGACAATGGGACTCAGAGGGTTGTAAGGCCCGCTGGTACTTTATGTGTGAGCTTAAATATCTGTTTGTGCCTATTGTGCCGTAGCACACAGGAACAGAATTCCAGGAAGACATCAGGCCTCAGATCTTCCCTTTGGAAGAAACAGTAAGGTATCACATGAAGTGGCATCAGGAATAAAGAAGAGGAAAGAGCTGGTAGGCAGGACAAGTTGTTTATACAAGGTGCCCAGGGGACATCCAAGAGTACACACACAGCAGGCAGTTAGTGTAGAAGCCTATACTCAAGGTGCACACTCACACCTGGGCCAGAGGTTCCAATTTGGCAATTGTGCTAGATAATCTCCATTTATGCTGCCAGATTCGCTCTTTCCCACCTGCCACATGAGAAGGCTGACCTCTATGGACTGTACACCGAGGTAGCTCACCTTCTTGTCCTTGGCTTCTGGCTGGGTTCAGTCAATGCCAGGCACTAGTAGATAGAGGGTAGGAGAAGCAAGATGCTAAGGTATTTATTCCCCCTGGTCCCTCTTTGACATAAGTGCCTAAGGCCACAGTTCCTACCAGGCAATCTCTCTCCCACAGCTACAGGTGAAGCTTCCTGACTTTGTTAGTAAAGAGGGTGCTTCACCAGGCCTTGCTGGTTCCCATAACCCTGCCCACAACATCTTAGTAAACAGTCCCTTTGTTTGGCTCCCTTCAATTAATTTTGAGTGTGCCAGGTACCATGTGACTGATACAGTTAATGGGCACCAAGAATGACCCCAGAAAACACAGCCTCGGAAATGGGATGTGTATTTGCTAAGTGTCTTGACAACCTTCCTACAGAGGTAGGGGATGGCACACAGTGACATCATGGTCACTCAAACTACCTCCTGTGCACGGTGTCTCAGGATGGAATGCAGCTGGAGGGCAGAGTGGGTGAAGTCCAAGTGGCTGATGAAAACAGTGACTTCAGAGATTGTAACATGGCCTGGGGCTGCTTCTGGCTGTCCTTGAGAATGTGCACAAAGCAAATGACAAACTATAAGCTGTGAATTTCCAAACAGATGGGTGGAAAATCTATAGCTGTTTTAAGGACTGTTTTACCTCTTATAGTTGCCGAGCTGATAGGACTAAGGATCAAGCCCAAGGTTTGATGGCAAGAGTTGCAGACCCAATTAAACATGCAAACTTGCAAAGTCTTGTGTGCTAACATAGGGCACTGGCTGAAAAGGAGAATGAAGCTGAATCACAGATGCAGGCATATGGATAGACACAGATGAGACTAAGAATACTGAACCCTAAATTCAGCTGAACTTCTCTGCTGAAAGCAGCAACCTATACCCCACTAAGGAGACACAGCCTCCCAATGTCTGCACCACCAATAAAACCCTTTCAAGTTGTTTCACAAGTGGATGTCAATTCTCTTCACCACCTACTCCCACCACCCTTCATTACCTCATAACCCAAAAGAGCCCAGAAAGAAGCTCAAAGCCTACTCTGGGAGAAGACTGCCTTTATACCAAAACACTTGCAGAATCTCAACAATTTTTACCAGCAAGAGTCTGGGGAGCACATACAGGAGTATACTCAAACCAAAGAGGACAAAATACAAGATTACTGTGACCCTTTAAACAGCCACGAGTATATACTGTTGATCTTTCTCCAGGCCCTTCCCAAGAGGGACCTGCAGCAATTTCCAATGGTGACTGTCCATTGCAGAAAGGGAAATACATAATCCCTCTAAGGGGATTATACTGGATACGAGCTCTGAACTGACACTAATCCCTGGGAACCCAAAATGTGGTCCCCCAGTCAGAGTGAGACTTTCAAAGTAAGAGATGAAGTCAGTCCTAGTGTCTCACAGTGAGTTCAATGGGACCATAGGGTCATCCTGGGCTTATTTCCCTAGTCCTTGAATTTTAGTGGAAATAGATATACTTAGTAACTGGCCAAATGACCACATTGGTTCTCTGTCTTGTGTCATCAAAGCTATGATGGGAGAAAGGGCCATGAGGTAGCCCTGGAACAGTCTCCCCTTCCTCCACTAAGAAGAAACCCAAAACTATATCATATCTGTGGGAGAAGCTCAGAAATCTGTACAATTATCAAAAATGTAAAAGATGCAGGGATGTTAAATCCTATTATATCCCCAATTAACTTGCCCATTTGCCTGGACCAACACTGGAAAGATTTTAGAACATGACTATGGATTACCACAAATTTAATCAGATGGTGATGCCAATTATAGGTATGATTCTAAATGTGATGTTTTTTGCTGGTACAAATGAGCATAACCTGGTATCTGGTATATGACTATTTACCTGGCAAATGCTTTCTTTTCTATCACCATCAGTAAGGACAATGAGAAGCAATTTGCCATGAAGTGGCAGAAGCAGCAGCATATGCTCATTGTCTTACCTGAGGTCTGTGTCTACATTGTCATAATATAGCCTTGGAGGGACCTTGATCACCTTGATAGCTCACAGATCACCCCACTGGTCCATCACACTGATGGCATTATCTTAAATGGACTTGATGAACAAAATGTAGCAAGCACCCTGGACAACTGGATGGGATAAAAACCCACTGAAGTTCAGGGATCTGCCACATTGATGTTTTCTAGGGTTCTACTGGTCTGAGACAGGATATCCCATCTCAAGTGAGAGAAATTACTACACCTTGTACCCACTTCCACTGAGGAGGCAAAAGAACTGGTGAGCTTCATATTTGGATATGCTATTCTGACCCATTTACTGGGTAACCCATAAGGCTGCCAGTTTTTATTGAAACCTGTTCCAAGAGAAGGTTCTACAGCAATGAAAGCAGCCCTAACTCTTGAGCCTATGCCTCAGCACACCCAGCAGCACTGGAAATGACATGGCAGACAGGAATGGGTTAAGGAGCCTCTGACAAGCACCAAGAAAAGAATAAGAGTTGTAGACCCTTAGGGTTTGCCAACAACTGCTGTCTATTTGGTTCCTGGCTTGCTACTTAGCCCACGTAGAGATTAGATACCTGCCTATGGAAAATCAAGAGACTACGTAACAAGGCCCATCATGAACAGAATATTACCTGACTCACTGAATCGCAGAACTGCACATGTACAGCAGCATTCTACTTGGTACAGTAAAAGCAAGACTGGGCTGGGTGCAGTGGCACACACCTGTAGTCCTAGCTACTCAAGAGGCTAATGTGGGAGGATAACTTGAGCCCAGGAGTTCTGGGCTATTGTGCGCTATGGCAATCAAGTGTCTGCACTAAGTTCAGTGTCAATATGATCACCTCCTGGCAGCAGAGGACCACCAGGTTGCCTAAAAATGGGTGAATAGGCCCAGGTCAGAAACAGAGTAGGTCAAAACTCTTTTGCTGATCAGTTGTGGGATCACACCTGTGAATAGCCACAGCACTCCAGCCTGGGTGACACAGTGAGACCCCATCTCTAAAAAAAATTTAAAAAAAAAAAAAGAAAGAAAAGCAAGACTAGGCCTTAGCAAGTCTGGATGGCACAAAAAATTGCAGGGACTGGTGGCATAGACTCCGCCTGGTACTTGTTCCTCCCTCCTTGTTAGCTCTCTCCAAATGCACACTTAAGGCTTATGGGAAGGATCCTAAGGTCCATTAGCAGAGGAGGAAAAAGTCATGCCTGTTTATCGATGGACATACACAGTTTGCTGGCACTGGCCAAAAGTGAGAGAAGGCAGCCCCACTGAGGGATGGGCCTGAAAGAGATTGGTGAAGGATCAGTGGGCAGAATGCTGAGCAGTACATGTGGTGGCTCACCTTCATGTAAGGGAAGATGCCATAGGGACATAGCAATGATGACCAAGGGCAGTGGCCAATGGCTTGCTGGTCAGGGGCTTGGAAAGAACAAGATTGGAAAATTAGTTTTTTTCAAAAAAGGGAGGTTTGCAGAGGTTATGTATGTGAACCTTTCACTATAGCACACAATGTGAACATATTTGTGTCCCAAATATGCTCACTACAGAGAAGCTCTCAATACTCAGGTGTTCAAGATAACTGTATTAGGGATGTCAGTAAGCCTCCTTCACAATCACCCCATTGCTTGTTCATGGACCCATGGCAAAGTGGCCAAAGCAGTGGGGTTGGAGGTTATATAGAGGCTCAACAATACGGCCTCCCTCTCACCAAGACTGAACCAGCTACTGCCGGTGCCAAGTGCCCAGCCTCAACACCGAAGACCAAAACGGGATCAGACAGCCACCTGAGGGAAGCATCGTCCTCACAAAAGCCAGATTTGCCTTCCCTGCCTAAAATGCTGCTGCCAGAACAACCATTCTTGGTTATAGTATGCCTTGTTCATTGTCACAGAATCCTATACAAGATCACATCAGATCAAGGAACACATTTAGGGCAAATAAGTGTGGCAATAGGCTCATTACCACAGAAATCACTAGTCTTACCTTGTTTCATTTCACCTGGAAGCAGATGCTTGACAGAGCAGTGGAATGGCTACAGAAGGTTCAGCTATGGCACCTGCTAGCAAAACACCCTGTGACACTTGGAGCTGGACTCTAAGATACAGCATATGTCCTATACCAGCAGCTGACATATGGTGCTCTCTCTCATACAGCCAGAATTACTTCTAATAATCCCTTAAGGAATTTTTGCTTCCCACTGCAACCTTGAGTTTGGTAAAGGAATGCTTCCACCAAGGAACAGTCTAGTTCTCTTAAACTGGAAACTAAGACTACCCACTCATCATTTTTGGCTCATCAATGCACCAATAGTAAGAAAGCAGTAACTATCCCAGTGAGGTGATTGTCCAGATTTCTAGGTGATTGAACCAGGATGCCTCCATACAATGGAGGAAGGAAGATTATGTCTGGAATGAAGGAAATTCACTAGGGCATGTCCAATGGTACTGGTGAATGAGAAACTGTGGCAACCCGATAAGGATGGCACTACTAAGGACTTGGACCCTATGAGAACAAAGGTTTGGGTCATCCTACCAGCGAACAACTTCGACCAGCCAAAGTGCTGGCAGAGGGTAAAGGAAACGAAAAGTAAGTACTAGGAAAAAAAGGTATGATTATCAACTTGGGCCATAAGACTACAGATGCAGAAATTATAGCAGTTTTATTTTAATTTTCTTCTGTTACCTTATATGAAAACCACTGGTTGCTATGGTCTGAATGTTTTATTCCTCCAAAATTCATGTTGAAACCTAGTCACCAATGTAATGGTGTTGGTAGGTGCACCTTTGGGAGGTGGATAGGTCATAAGGTGATGTCCTCATGAATGGGATTAATGTTTTTATAAAAGAGGCCCCAGAAAACTGCCTTGTTTCTTCTCCCAGGTGAATACATAGCTAGAAAGCGCTACTTCTGAACCAGAAAATGGGCCCTCCCCAGACACTGACTTTGCCAGCACATTGATCTTGGAATTCCCAGCCTCCAGAACCGTGAGAAATAAATTTCTGTTGCCTATAAGCCACCTAGTTATTGGTATTTTGCTGTAGCAGCCTAAAAGGACTAAGACACTGGTAATGGCTCGGGGGGGGGGGGGGGGGGGGGGGGAGAGGTGTATGAATGAGCTAGATGCAATGACTGATAGAACCTTGTGTTTCCCCTGTGTCAGGAACAGGAGTTTTACACCCAAAGTATAAGAGAAAATACTAAGGAACAAAAAGGGGAGGACTGTGCTGGATACTCTCTATTTGCCTTTCCAGATCCATCTCCACCCTGCTCTGCACCCCAGGACAGGCTTCCTTGTCCTCAAGCTGTTGGATGATTTCAGCAAGAAAGAGTGACTGGCAGGCTATGGGGTGGGAAGAAAAGGATTGGGATATGTATTTCTTCATCCCATTCCTTTCTGGAAGGCTACGGATTGGGAGTTGCTGTGTTCCTCTCTAAAGTCATAGCTCCTGTCAGGCAATCATCTCTCTTGTGACGACTACAACTTCTATGAGATGAAATGCTACAATTCTCTACCATGAGTCCTTGGACAAATTTAAATGATCTGAGACCTAGTTTCCTAATCTAGAAAATGAGTTAGCAACATTGACTTCATATGGTTGCTTTAAGGATTCAAGATAGTTATAGTAAGGTGGTTCACACCTGTAAACCTCACACACTGGGAGGCTGAGGCGGGAGGATCGTTTGAGCTCAGGAGTTTGAAACCAGCCTGAGCAAGAGCAAGAGCAAGATTCCACCTCTACAAAAAAATAGAAAAATTAGCCAGGCATGGTGATAGCTGGTCTGTAGTACCAGCTACTCAGGAGGCTGAGACAGGAGGATCACTTGAGCCCAGGAGTTTGAGGCTACAATGAGCTATGATGATGCTACTTCACTTAACCCGGGGCAACAGAGCAAGACTGTCTCAAAAAAAAAAAAAAAATTGTAACTCTTGGGGAGGTTCATAGGTATGTAGGGCTTTTCCAAAGAGGGAAAGAAAAAGGATCTGCCTTCACTCGGCTGGAGAGCCTGAAGATAATCTTGCAGATTGGTTCTCAGGGGCAGCTGGTTTGCTGGGGGTAGGTCACATGACTCTAATAAGACTAAGTTCATTAGATGCTAACCAAGAATAGAAGCACTAAGCTTACTATCCAGCTCATTAATCAACTCAGGCAAGTCCAACAAGACAGAAAGAAATGGCTGTGATGACTGTAGAACTTTCAGAGGCCAGCCAAACCTTAGGAGAGACAGTACATTTGCAAGGGTAATATAACACCTAGTAAATACCATGATGATTCTCCTCTGGGAGTGATTTTGCCTCCCTAGAAGATATCTGGCAATGTTGGAGACATTTTTGGTCATCACAACTTGGGGGGTCAGGGATGATGTTAAGCATCTACAATGCACAGGACTGCCCCTACAACAATACATTATCTGGCCCCAAATGTCAGTAGTGCTGAGGCTGAGAAACTAACGTGTATTGAATACTAATGCCAGGACTGTTTTATGCGCTCACATCTAACACATCAATGAATCCTCATAGCTACCCTTGAGGTAATGTTATCTCTATTTTAGAGTTGAAGAAGAAACCTAGGCTATGAAGAATACTTCCACATGGCCACACAGCTGTGGGTGACAGCACTCTGACCTGAGCCCAGCTCACACACCTTGTCCCTCGATTTCTTATGCTACTATTATATGGGTCCTCTTCTAAATCATCTTTGAAAATACAGAATTAAAGAGAAAAGAGCACTAAGTATCCACTAGGCAGTAAAGTTAGAGAAAGAAAGCCACACATAGGAAAAGCAGACATCTGATTCTGAGACCAGGAGGGGTCAAAGTCTGGGCAACACTATGTCAGGAGTGGCCCCTGCCTTCCCATTCTTAAAACACCACATGTAAACATCTAACCAAGAGCTTGGTACAGAGCAGGGTTGCTCCATCACAAGGACAACTAATAAATTATGAAATCAAGAGGAAACAACAAAGGATGCTATCAAGGATATGGTTTTTAGAAAAGGAGGGAAAGTTCACCTATTTTTAAAAAATTCATAGACTTAATTTTTTTTCCTTTGGAGACTGTAAAAAGTAACAGTATGGGTGAAACTCCATGATAAAAAACTGCCCCAAATTCTTATGTTAGAATTTTGTTGATCCAAAAACTGCTTAAAAATAGATGGACATTAAAGCTTTTTTTCTAAAGCATTTTTTTCCCATCATTGTGTCCATCTTTTTGTCCATTATATGCTAATTACTGTCCTAGATCTTGCCCATCTTTGTTTCAGGGCAGCCAAAAAATATTTTTTTATGAAAGGGCCAAAGATTCTTTTACCCCTAAAAAATAAGCACAGTTTCTGAAACTCATTTCCTTTACACATCACAAAGACTGTCTGATATTGACTGGGGGACCCGACCCAGATAGGAAGGTAGATACATTCACAAATATCAGTATCCACTCTTAATACAGCAGGGAGAGAGGGTCAGGGATTCACACTAAGGCATAAAGGAAAATAAGAACAAGCCTGTCCCAAAAGGAGGGAATTAGGCCTGGAAGAGCTACACAGAGGGTAAGAGAACAGCAGGAACTCGCATTCATTGCTGGTGGGAATGCAAAATGGTACAGCTACTCTGGAAGGCAGTTTTTGGTTTCTTACGAAACTAAACATATTCTTACCACACGATCCAGCAATCACGCTCCTTAGTGTTTACCTAAAGGAGTTAAAAACTTATGTCTATACAAAAACCTGCACAGGGATGTTTACAGCAACGTTATTCATAATTACCAAAACTTGGAAGCAACCAAGATGCCCTTCTGTAGGTGAATAGGTTAATAAACTATAGCACATCCAGACAATAAAATATTTTTCAGCACCAAAAAGAAATGAGCTATCAAGCTATAAAAAGACATGAAGAAACCTTAAGTGCATGTTACCATATGAAAGAGGCCAATCTAAAAAGGCTACATACTGTATGATCCCAACTATATGACATTCTGGAAAAGGCAAAACTATGGAGCGAGTAAAAAGATCAGCAGCTGCTAGGGGTTGGGCAGTGGAGAGGAGTGAGGCAAGGTGAAGGGATGAATACGCAGAGGATTTTTAAGGCAGTGAAAATACTCTGCATGTCACAGCAGTCCCCAACTTTTTGGCACCAGGGACCAGTTTCATGGAAGACAATTTTTCCATACATGGGGATTGGGGGGATGGTTTCAGGATGATTCGAGCGCATTACATTTATTGTGAACTTTATTTCTATTGTTACATTGTCATATATAATGAAATAATTATACGACTCACCATAATGCAGAATCAGTGGGAGCCCTGAGCTTGTTTACCTGCAACTAGACGGTCCCACCTGGGGGTGATGGGAGACAGTGACACCTGAAGGGTGTCGCTTATGTCCTGTCTAATCTCAGCTGCTGTCACTGCAGAAAATCCTGCTTCACAAAGACAGGATGTTGGAAATGGAAGCAGGCTTTTCAGTGCTTTTGTGGAATCTCAGGATATTCCACCTTGACTTTAATCCAGAACATATGGAGATTTGAAGTTGTCTCAGACATACTTTTAAGGCCACCATCATTTGTGATCTCAAGCAGTTGATCTTCTTCTAGCACCAACAAAGTTGATTCACCTGGCTTATTCACAAATAGGTCGAAGATCCATTCCTTTCCAGTTTGGGGGTCTTTCGTGGTTGAGAAGTAATGCTCAGACTCTTCTGAAAGCTGAAATAGGTGATCATGCACCAGCTGGGAGAAAGAAGGCCCTGGCTCAGTCTCTTTCAAAATCTCTGCTAATGTTTGAAACATGTCAAAAATCCCAAAATTCACTTGTCACCCCCCATAATTCCAGTTTGGCTTTGAATGTAGCCACTTTATCTGCCAACTTGAATATAGCTGCCATTCTCCCCTGAAGGGACAGATTGAGTTTGTTGAGCAGGTTGAATATGTCACACAAGCAAGTTTTGTGACCCATTCTGTGTCACTGAAATGTGCTGCCAGTAGTGACTGTTTTTCTAAAAGAGATCTCTGGAGCAGCTCTTGTAACTCAAAAGCTCAGGCTAGCGATCTACCTTTAGAAAGCCATCTCACTTATGTGTATAAGAGAAGCTGTGTGTGCTCTGCGTCCATCTCCTCACAGAGCTGTGTGAACAGACGTGAGTTAAGGACGTGTACTTTAAAGGGGCTGATAATTTTAATCGTATCATACAAAATGTTTAGTTCGGGTAACATTTTTTGGCTAGCCAACATTTCTCTATGGATGACAGTATGTGGACTCACATTCAGAAGCGACCTCTCTGACCAGAGTAGTGAAACCAGAAAGCCATCCAGTCATGGCTGCAGCTCTGTTCGTGCATATACCGACAGAAAATGACCAATTTAGTTTTCCTGATTCCATAATCATTCAAAGACTTAAGCAGTTCTGCAGCTGTGGTGTTGGCAAAAAAAGTGCACATAACATATCCTCCTAAAAAATACATTGCACAAAAACAAACATTGTTGCCCTTGTCAACATCGGTAGATTCATCAACCTGGATTTCATATCACAGTGACTCATTAATCCTAACAATTGTGCCTCAATATTCTCTGCTATTTCATCAATGCGTCTAGTTACGGTGCTAGCCGAAAGAGGCACACATGCCACCTTTGAAACTGCAGCCTCTCCTAAAAGTTCACAGCAAATGTCCTTAGCAGCAGGCAGGATCAACTCTTCACCAATAGTAAAGGGCTTTTCAGCTTTAGCAATGCAATTAGCCACTAAAAATGATGCTCTCACTGCAGACATATTTGATGAAGTGGTGGCCTTCAATAATTGCTTCTGTTCTTTGTGTTCATGTTTTTTTTTTTTTTCTTTTGAAAAACTCCAAAGGCTAGTCTTTTAATGCAGGGTGCTTGGTCTCCATGGGCAAAGTAGTGTTGAAGGTTTCATGGCTTCATTGGATAGCCAGTTGCCACATGACACAAAGTGGGCTTGGACACTGTAAATTACCTATTGCAATGAACCCGTAATTTAAGTAGGACTTTTGGTATTTTCTTTTAAATGAAGCTTTCATTTTGTTGGCAGTCTTAAGAGTCTTTTGCTGTGTTACCATTGGGTCTTTCCCCCTTTTCAACAAAGCTCTCCAGCAACATTTGTGTTTTACTCATTTTTGGTCGGGTTAGCTTGTGGGCTTACCAAAACTGTGACTGAGACAAATGCATAGTGCAGGAAAGAGGCAGGGCTAGAAGTGGTAAATAAAATAATGGGCAGGCCACGCACAGACTAAAATAAATGTCAGATTCTGACTTAAAGCCTGCCACCCGAGATGCAGCTGTACAACTGAAGTACATCAACTCACTTGCCACTATAAAGCCTGCCACCAGAGGCAGCTTAACTGTCACTTGTCACTCACTGATAAGGTTTTGACATGAGTCTGCAAGCAAGTGATTTATTATGGTCTCTGTGCAAACCTCTCTGCTAGTGATAATCTGTATTTGCAGCCACTCCCCAGCACTAGCATCACTGCCTCAGCCTCAGATCATCAGGCTTTAGATTCTCATAAAGTGTGCAACCTAGATCCCTCAGATGCACAGTTTACAGCAGGATTCGTGCTCCTATGAGAATCTAATGCCACTGCTGATCTGACAGGAGACAGAGCTCAGGCAGTGATGCAAGCAATGGGGAGCAGCTGTAAATACAGAAATGCTTCAATCGATCACCTGCCAGCTCACCTTCTGCTGTATGGACCTGTACCGGTCCTTGGCCCCAGGGGTTGGGGACCACAGCTGTATGGTATTATAATGGTGGATACATTATACCTTTGTCCAAACCCATGGAATGTATAACACCAAGAGAGAACCCTAATGTAAACTATGGACTTTGGTAATGATATGTTAATGTAGGTTCATCAACTGTAACAAATGTGCCACTCTGGTGGGGGATGTTGACAATGGGGAGGCTGTGCATGTATGGGGACAGGGATATATGGGAAATCTCTGTACTTCCCCTTAATTTGGCTGTGAACCTAAAATTGCTCTAAAAAAAAGTCTTTTAAGAAAAAGGCAGCCTGGCACAGTGGCTCATGCCTGTAATCTCAGCACTTTGGGATGCCAGGGTGGAAGGATCACTCAAGGCTCAGAGTTTAAGACCAGCCTGGGCAACTTAGTGAGACACTGTCTCTACAAAAAATAAAGGTAGCTGTGTGTGGTAGCACACACCTGTAGTCCTAGCTACTCAGGAGGCTGAGGCAGGAGGATCACTTGAGTCCAGGAGTTTGAGGCTTCAGTGAGTTATAATTGCAAAACTGCACTCCAGCCTGGGTGCCACAGTGAGAACTTGTCTCTAAAAAGAAAGAAAAAAAGCCATGCACATACTCTGGGCATGGCATGAGGACTGGATGGGAACTCAGGACTGACCCAGAAAATAAGAAAATGAATTGGGGGTGGGGATGGGAATGGGGATAGGGACAGGGACCATTCCTGAGAAGGGAACAGACCATGTGAATGGGTTTCATTTTAAATTACTTTAAAAACACCTTCCCAGGAAATTCTAACCCCAAACTAACTGGTTACTTTACTGAAAGTCTACTGTAATAGCATATAATCTGTATCTGTTTATTTCCCCTCTCAGGATACTAGCTCCAAACCCATCTGAAATGTTTCCACAGAAACAAAGCACATCTTTGTCACAATTGTAAATTAAATTCACTGCAGAAAAGATTAGAAATCTAACAGACTCTGCCAATGAAAGATACTCTACTCTTCCCTCACACATATCACAGGATGAATCAGTTACAACTTTTCCTGTTTTTCTTCTTTACTAATATATCCTTCCTCTGATTCCCACTCCACCCCCCTTTGATTTTTCCCTCATTCTGTAATCACAAAGCAGTCTCAGTTTTTCCTACGTTTATTACATCTCTTATTTCAAGTACTTTTTATTCATGCTGATTCTTGATAAAGAAAAGTGATAATAGGAATTAAAAATAAAATACAGTATGTGCAAAATAATCAATGTTGGGACTAATGCAATACAGAACAGCGTGCACTCGAAAACTTGAGAGGAGTTTCCAAGAACCTCAACAAAAGTCATATAATCCTGCTGATTACCTGAAACTGGCTTCGTTTTATTACAGACATTTAGAGTAAGGGACTGAGTGAGGAGGTGGCTATGACCGTTAACAGCCTTTTGTTTTCCATACTAGAATCAAAACTGCCAGGATAAGGAGAAAGGCCCTAACTTTATCCCTGCAAGACCCATGTCCCTCCACTTGGTCCACAATGAACAGGGAGGGATGGAAGCAGTGGCAGCAAAGCTCTGTCCTAGCCTTCTAAGCCTCCCAAGGTCACTGTCTTGGGTTCCCAACCACCAGAATACTTGCCCTATTCTCAGCCTCCAAGCCTTCGCATTTGGAGGCACACTCCCAGCATATCTTGTAGGCAGATGTGAACAGAACACTCGATTCCTAGAGGGCAGCGTTCACTGGCAGAGTGATGGGGCCTAGGGTCATGACCGGCTAGTTCTGACTAAGGCTGGGAGAATTCAGATTGAGGAGGCACAAAAAAACCAAAACAAAACAAAACCCACAAAGACAACAGCCACTTTCATGTCTCACAGTCTCTTGGAAGAACCTCCAACCTGCTCTCTGCTTCCATTCTAAACCCCCTACAATCCATTTCCCTAGTAGCCACAGCAATTTTTAAAAATCACTGTAAATTTGATCATTTCGCTCCCTGCTTAAACTCTTTCCAAGGCTTTCCACTGCCCTCAGAATAAAATCCAAACTGAATTATTGGTGACAACCTCCAATCGCCCACATGGCCTAACCTCTGCCCACCCCACCAGGGCCTCTTGCCCCTCTATTCACTAGACTCCCGTTAGAACCACCTCCTCCCTAGTTGACACACATACCACATCCTCTCCCATCTTCTGTCTCTCAGCCTCTTGTACAGGTGGCCCCTCTGTTTGTGATGCTGTCCTCTTAGCTCTTCACACTGAGGCCTTTGTTTAAATTCTTCTGACAAACTTCATGATCACCCCAAATAAAGTGCTCCCTCTCTCCAAGGTAATCATCCGTCATCAACCTGTTTATTTGCATTTTAACACTGAGGGATTGCATCTAGGATTGCATTTTGCTTGTTTATTGAAAGCCCCCTCAACTAGGATGTAGGAACTTTGCTTATTCACTGCCACATACTTAGTAGGTCTAATAAGACATTTCATTCATCAATTCAACAGGTGGAAATACACATTTGGAAATTCCAACTTGCCGAACTGTGCTAGTGAGATCTTCAAAGTGACCAGTGCCTCATCATTCTTTCATCAGTCTCCTGAATCATCAATTTCTCCTTCTTTACTGGATTACTCCCAATAGTATATACATTAACATGCTATTTTAATAAAATTCTCCATAAAAACATAGATTTTCTTATTTAATATTTATATAGTGATTATACGCTGGGGATATATCATTAGTCTGTGCCCCCAACTTTTATTATTGGGATGAATGATTCTATCTGATAACACTCTTAACTAAGGCTTTTTAAAAATAAAGAGAACTCAAGATAAATACAGATGCTTATACAGTGTGATAAAGAAAACTTCACCCCAAAGCAAGTGTTTGCTTCCAAAATTTTTTTGACAGTAAAAATTTATTGGTTAGCACATTAGAAAAAAATTCCCAAAGCACATAAATTACAGCCAATTACATATTTAAATTATACTACTTCATGTCAAATCCTGACCTTACATTGGCTATGTTATTAGTAAAGACAACATGAAGAATTTTACCTTAATGGTTTAACGTTTCAAAAAATTGGGACCTTTATATATATATATATATATATATATATATATTTCCCTACTAATTTTTTCCTATCAACAGCTTCATCCCAGGAATGGTAAAGTCAATTTAGACCTATACCTATAAGTACTCAAAATCAAGAAAAAGAAAATAAGTTAGGTTAATCCATGTTCTAAAATGGGAAAACCCCTACTGAGTTATGGGAGGCCATAGGAGAAGAAAAGATAAAATTAAATGGCAGAAACATCTACACAAATTCTTGAGTCAAGTTTTAATCTAAAAGTCACAAGTAAAATAAAAATATTGATTCAATTGGAATGTGTACAAGGATATTGTTTGATGTAAAGTCAAGCAAAATGTGTTAAACCAAAAGCTGATACCAAACTTAAAACTATAAACTTCAACGGTACCCAAACTGAAATATCTCATATCTACCACCTTTCTCTGAAGAACTAAAAGCTTCTGGCATTTATCTCCATATATCCAGGAGAAAATACATTAAGAAAGAGGTATGAACATTTTTTAGAGTAAACAAAGAAAGGAAAAAGGGTAAATTATTTTCTGTGGACCAGAAAGAGGAAAAGAAAGTTCAGGCCTATCCAGCTCAGAAAACAAAGCAGAGAAAAAGGATTATGTACACCTGGAGATACAAAAACAAAATATAGTTTAGGAATAATACTCCACAAGAAAATCCAAAGCTGCAGGCCGGGCGCGGTGGCTCACGCCTGTAATCCTAGCACTCTGGGAGG
>VBSM01001124.1:16637912-16652273 GCA_008086735.1 Cheirogaleus medius | reverse complement strand
AAAAAAAAAAAAAAAAAAAAAAGAAAATCCAAAGCTGCAGATATAGTTCCATAAAGTCTGTTTTGTCCTGATGGTTTCCTGAGTGAGTTTATCATGTATTTTTTAAAACATCTCTCTGTCCATCTATTATACATGGGTGTCGGGTATGCTGCTCTCCCTACACCCACTCTATTCTATGAAACCAGACCTCAATGTCTTCATTTGTATCTTTTTATTTAGTACTGAATTTTTCCCTGTCATCTTCCTTATTTGTCCATACTGTAGGAATAACTGTTAAAGTTCAATATTTAATGACTGAAAGGCCAATTAGATAGAACTTTAAATTCACTTTTATTTAAAAAGCTGTGTGTGTGTCTTATTTTTCCTTTAAAAGTAAATGGAATTTGAGGATGCATGCTTCTGGTCCTCTAGAAGCGCACATAGCAAAAAAGACAAATGCTCAAAGAATCACAATTCAAGGTAGACTGTGATAAATTCTCTAAGAGAGTCACCAGCATTCATAGGAAGGAAAAAACACTTTGAACTGATCTAGGTATTTGGGGGTGGTACACAATGTGAGGGAGGTTTGAAGGATGGTCACTCAAAACAGAAAGGACAGAAGTCCTTAGTATAATAAAAACAGGGAATAGCCATTAGTCCAGTTTGTCTTAATGCCTACCCACACTGAAGGAAAAGACCAATTCATTAATAAAAACAGAAACCGTCATGAAGCAACATTCACCTTGGAATTTTATAGGGCATTGCCATTAAACCTTTATTTTACTTTCATGCTTATAAGCTTAAGTTGGAAATCATTCTTTTTATTCATAGGAAATAACGGCTGTAAACATGTATTTGAGATCACATTGTAGGGAATTCTGAATGCTAGGCTTCTCACTCTGGATTTCATTCCGTAGATGAGGATGTGAAGGCATTTGAAAAAGGAACTGCAGGGCTGTAAGCGCAGAAGATAAATGAAATAGAGAGGAATGAAGAAACAGGGGCTTACCAACAAGAGTGACAGGTTTGCAAAATACGAACAGGTGAAGTAAGTTGTTAGCTATTTGTATGTGGGGTACAATTTAGTAAGAGGAATTATTAATAACAATGCCTCAAGGTTTTATTCCTGGGTAACCAGGAGAAATAACTAGAAATGGTGGGGAAGGGAGAACACAGCAAAATGACAGCGAACTGGCTTAAGTAATTACTAGCCTTGCTGGAAATGCCTGCATCAGACCCACGAATTTGAAACCTTCTGTGTGTCAGGCTTTATTTCTAGGCACTCAGGATACAGCAGTGAACTCAACTGGCAAGTGCTCCTACCTACATGGCACTTACCCTCTAGTGGCAGACAACAGATAATGAATTAAGTAAATAAACAGGTCAATATATATTATAGGAAGAGTGGGGATGCATATAACTTTAAATAGGCAGGTACCATCTGAACAAATACCCATAAGTAAGAGAGTGAGCTGGGGAAGAGTCGACAAGGAACACAATAATATTTCAAAATAATTTCACTCCACAATGCTTTGAAGTCAGCAGTAACATTGCAACATATCTCTTTGGGACCCAGTCTTATATCCCTGGGCTGGTACTCAAGGTTCCACTTCCTGACTCTATCCTGCCCAATCAAGAATACTTCACTAATAACACAGTGATAACAAACTGTCTAGTAGGTCAATTTGTTTATACAGGCTGTTTACATTCCCTACATGGGAGAAAAGGGCTGCATTTTAAAACAACAAAACAAAAGCACTGTTAGAACATGTTTGTACAAAGCTTAAGAAGACAACCATCTTGTTCTCAAAGAAATAATTGATGTAGCAACTTTGAAACTTGTGATTTAAATCAAAGGTACTGAAGAATGATTATGAATCATGCAATTAAGCTACCAAGCAGGATGCTGCTTAGAGAAAAAGAATTCACAGCACCATAAAACTGTCAAAAATAAAAATAGTAACATCAAAAGTAGAAATATCATCCTTTGACTTTATAATTTGTTGATCAACAGAGCTGAATATTAGTCTAAACTCTGCCATTTATTGGTTCTAGGTCTTTGGCCTCATCCTTATCTGTAAAGACCAGCTGGTCTGATTTTTCAGATTCCTTTCAATTCCAAATTTTATGTGGCAAGCTATGGTTTCTATGTTTGTTTACATATTTTGAGTGCTCTGGTTTACTTCATCTTGCAATAATAGTACAAATAAGCACCTAGCTAAAATAATACAACTTATAAGTTCTGTATAAAGTGATATGAACTGTTTTTAAACAAACTTATCTGAACTTGGTGCTTCAAACAAGGCTACACAGTGCACCCTAAAGGAGCAGCCTTTTTTCATCCCTCTTTTAGAAGTCTTCAAGACGCTGAGGTTTCTATAGCAGTTGAGAGTGGATTTCATTTGGAACAAGGTTCCAATAACCCCTAATATTAGAGAAAAGTAATGGACTTTTTCTCTTGAGACTCGGTGTATGAAAACTGTTCCAAAGGAATCGCCAAGCATTTCTAGCAACAGCTCTGAGGAAAGAAAAAGTGTAGGTTTTCTGGTGATAACAACTTTGGAAATTAATGCCCTTCTGAATGTATAATAAAGAAAATAGCCAACATTTATTGTGTACTGTGTGCCAGGCACTAGGTATTAACTCGTTTAATTTTCAAAACGATGTTGCAAAGTTGGAACTATTGTTAATATCATATCCCCACTATACATATGCGGAAACTAAGGCATAGAGAAGTTAAGCAAATTGCCCAAATTTTCACAGTTAATAAGTAGATTCAAACCCACGCATTCAAAGCCTCCTGCGCGCTTAATCTCCATGATACACTCCCTAAGTGAAGCTGCCGTCCTAGTTTAAATAACAGTCCCATTACTACTCACACCCTCCCTGCAAACAGATTAACCCGAAGTGAAAATAAAGCCGCACCGCAAGCTGACTATAAATATATTTTAAAGAGTACAAAAACTTTACAGTACCTGAAGCTTTCTCGAGATTTGGGGGGAGGGGTGTGTGGAACGACTCAAACGCTTTCTACTCGGAAGCAAGCACCGCGAACGAGCGCCGCGAAGCTAGAGCAGGACCCGGGGTAGTCCCGGTGTCTCCCTCCCGGGGTTCAAGCGAGGGGACCGCCCACCCGCCCGCGTCCTGCCCCGCCCTCCTACTCGCCGCGGAAATGGCACCGGGGCCCGTCAGCCCGCACCACACCTGCCTTGGCGCGTCCGTGGAGTCCCTCCACCTGGCCCACGCGGCGCCGAGACCCCTCCCCACCCGGTTTCCTCACGCGAGCTCGGTGAGCCACACGCTTACTTTCGGGGACCCAGCCCCCGCGCGTGGCGAGTGGGAAGCGCCGCCACAGCTGCGCCACACTCGGCGGGGACAGGCGCCGCAACACCCGCTCCCTGCGGCGCCCGCCGCGCACCCAGCCGAGGATGGACCTCCAGGCCCCGCCCTCCGAGGCAAGCCCCGCCCCCACCAATCCCCAGCGCCGCCGCGGCCACGCCCAAGTGGGGGAGGCGGGACTTCGGCTCGCTCAGCCCCGCCCATGGCGCTCTTGGGCCACAGATCTCAGAAGAGGTGCAGGCTGGGTGCACCCCTGGAGGCCCTAAGTAAATAAGGAGGGTGGGAAGGACTGGAGGTGTGTGACTCCCAGGGGGAGGAAGGGTGGGAGGCAGGCAGAGTGAAGAGGGAAAACCAGAGAGAGCCCTCGGGAGTAAGGTGAAGAAAAGGGCTTGGGAAAGGAAGATAAGGCACTCTCCCCAGGTTCCAGCTAAGGTGTGGGACTGGGTGAGATCTTAAAACAACAGAGTTCACTCATTCAGGGCACTGGCATAATCTCACATTCTCCTTAGGCAGGCTAAGAGTTACACACAAATTCAGAGTTCCATGCTGAAAAGTCACTGGGAATGGGATTCAGAGGAGCAAAGAAAGGAAGCAATTAGGTTATTGACCTCCAGTACACATCCTTTACTTTAAAAATTATGAACATTAATCCCAGTAAGAATCCTCACCCCAGGCTTAATGTTAATCATCCCTCTCCCCTCAAAGAGCAACAGCACATTTCAAGAGAGCAGATCCAGTACACCTGGGTTTGTCATGAATGTCCACAGTGTACTACTTACTACAAGGTTTGCAACTGAGTGTATGGATAAAGGAAAATCAGACTACTCGTTAGGACTTGTTTTAACTACCGTGTTTCCCCGAAAATAAGACCTACCCATAAAATAAGCCCTAGCAGGATTTCTAAGCATTTGTGCAATATAAGCCCTACCCCGAAAATAAGACCTAGTGATGGGCGTGGCTACACAGCGGATCTGCACAACCCATGCATTTGGTGGCCTGAGTGGTAAAGAAGACAAGCAGCCCTTCTCATCTGCCCCATGAGAGCTCTATTGCTCCACATGAGAGACTGGGGCCAGTGGTTCTAAAGGAAATAGAGTCGCAAGAAATTCAGGATAGAATTCGGGGTTTAGAGAGTTATTATGATGTTCCAGAAGAAGACGCCTTAACTATATTTGAATAAATGTAGATTGTTGTACCGTACTTAAAAAAAATAACACATCCCCTGAAAATAAGCCCTAGGGTGTCTTCTTGAGGAAAAATAAATATAAGACCCTGTCTTATTTTCGGGGAAACACGGTATTAATGCATCTGAGTTTGGAAGGTGAAAAACGGCTTGAGGAATTGAGTCAATAACTGAGCTGGGTCCTGTAGTCCCAGCTACTTGGGAGGCTAAGGCAGGAGGATGGCTTGAGTCCCAGAGGCAATATAGCAAGACCCATCTCTAAAATAATAATAATAACTGAATAGAATCATGGCAAGGAAACATAAGGCTCACTTTGCCAACAAGCAGAATTGACACACAGAAACTTTTCCTACAAGAATTTCAGAAAATAATGCCAAGAGGCCAGGTAAGTTACAGTATCTGAAGCCCTCAAGTTGCTTATCAGTAAAATGAAGGGATTTATCCTGGTGACCTCATGGCCTCTAAATGTCCTTCCACACTCTAGAGTTCATCCTGCCAGGCTCAACTCTGACAGGAGAGTAGAAGGAACGCAGGGAAGCACTGTCCAGTCAGAAGCCACACAGAGAAACTGGGAATTTTTTTTAAAAGCCTCAGGGATCTCTGGCATCATTTCATTCAACCTCTTCCGTCTGATTTTCCTATTTGTAATAATAATAATAGTACGCTAGTTCCCCGCTTATCCTCAGTTTCACTTTTTTTTTTTTGACCCAAGGTCAACTGCAGTCTGAAAATATTAAGTGGAAAATTCTCATAAATTTTAAATTATGCACCGCTCTGAGTAGCGTGATGAAATTTCACATCGTCCACTCCACCCTGCCCTGACATGAATCCTCTCTTTGTCCAGTGTATCCATGCTGTGTACACTATCCACTCATTAGTCACTTATTTATCAGAGTGTTTCAGTTATCAGATCATCTGTCTTAGTATGGCAATGCTTGTGGTCAAGGAACCCTTATTTTACTTCACAATGGACCCAAAGCACAAGAGTCATGATGCTGGCAAATTGTTATAATTGTTTTATTTTATTATTAGTTGTTGTTAATCTCTTACTATGCCTAATTTATAGATTACACTTTAACATAGGTATGTATGTATAGAAAAAAAAACATAGCATAGATGGGGTTCAATACTATCTGCAGTTTCAGGCATCCACTGGGGGTCTTGGAATGTATCCCCCATGGATAAGGAGGGACTACTGTATCTCTTGCCCTAGCTCAAAACCTTTGACTCTTTTCCCTCTCAATACTCACATTTAGCCACCAGGTCCTTGGCTTTCTCCTTTACAGAGTCTCTCAATGACTCTTCCCATTTTTCCTGCCATCTCTGTGTACAAAGTACAAATTCAAAGTACTTAGGGTCTTCAAGCTGACCCTAAACTATTAATATGTTTTCCACCTAATCTCCAGCTACTCTCTGATGTACACATCTGACAGACTGTCTCCTCACTTCCCAGAATGCACAGCATACAGGTAACATCCCTGCCACTGTACATGCATAGCCACAGCCAGAAAACCTTCTTCTCATTCCTAGTTACCTGTCCTGACCACAACAGCTCTACTCAGGGACCTCTCTATGTAATAAAATGCTACAATACTTAAGATCAGCACCACTCAACTTAGCACTTAGCAAGGCTACCTTCTTTTGTTTTCCGTTATTTATATTATTTTCTCCAAAACTAAACTGTAAACTATTTACTAGATGTCCCCAGGCCCCAGCCAATCCAGGAAGAAAAATCTATTTTCAATATCTCAAGAAGCCTAAAAGAAATCATATACTCATTGACAATTAGGCTGTTCAGGTTACCTATAACAGCAAGATTCTCTGTTTGTTTTCTTTTCTTTTAAGAGATGGGGGTCTCACTATGTTCCCCAAGCTGGTCATGAACTGGTGGCCTCAAGCGATCCTCCTGCCTCGGTCTCCCAAAGCAGGCATGAGCCACCATGCCCGGTTTCTGTTTTTGTCTAAAATATTATGATACTGAAGTAGCATTAGTTATTGCATGTTAACCAAAAGCTTTGGTTGGCAGTTACATGTGACTGATTCATAAAAATGGAGAAATAAATTATTGTTAAATAAGACTTGTTTGGAAGACTAAATCTTTGAAATTCATGGAGGCAAATAAAAAGTAGCCTACCTACTCTTCATCACCCCACTGCCCAAACAAGTGACATACCCATAGTAAATGCTTCAAAATATATTAATCAGTCCATGATTATTTTCAACTTTCCTGAAGCCCTCTCTCTTCTCCCTTGCTGTAACTAAAATACTGGTCATTTGTTTTTCATGCAACTAAGATAGTGAGAGTTTCTCCTTCTGATTTCAAAGAAATTCTCAAGAATAAGATAAACAAGAATCACACAGCACTTCTTGGAGTTGGACTAGAAATGTTTTCAGTATTCTAGAAACAAACCCTCAAATCACAGTAAATTCCCTATGTTCGGGAGCCCTATGTACTATTAAGATCTTTAGAGAGTAAATTTTCCTTAACTGCAACTTTTTTTTTTTTTGAGACAGGGTTTCACTCTGTTGCCCAGGCTGTAGTGCAGTGGTGCAATCATACCTCACCGCAATCTTGGACTCCTGGGCTCAAGCAAACCTCTTGCCTCAGCCTCCCAAGTAGCTGGGGACTATAGGTGTGTGCCACCATGCCCAGCTAATTTTTAAAATTCTCTTGTGGAGATGGGATCTCACTATGTTACTTAGGCTGCTCTTGAACTCCTGGCCTCAAATGATCCTCTCGCCTAGGCCTCCCAAAGTGCTATGATTACAGACAGGCCTGAGCCACCATGCCTGGCCCCTTAACTGCAACTTTAACTAGATGGCACAAAGAGAAGCAGGACGAAGTTTGCAGAATGAGTACCAAGTAAGAATGAAAACTGATTTGCAATCTATCACTGACCCCTTGTGTTTTGCAAATGTTAATGGCACATTTCAAGGAGGTCCCAGAGCTCTGAAGTCTGGCCCAAACAATCCATAAATCATTACCCACAGCAAACATTTATAATGTTTTGGAGATTTAAGAAGTACTACACAGGCAGACTAAACAACAGTCACACTTCATTTTACATAGGCTATTGATTATAAACTCTTGGAACTTTTCCTCTCCTCAAAATGTGAGTGAGTATTAGGAGTAGAGCCTTACAGGACTTCTGAATCCAGCCAAAATGGAGTAACAGGGCCAGATTGACCCTTCCACCTGGAAGGTGGAAAAAGAGCCAGACAAAATATATAAAACAACAGTTTTCAAGATACTAGGTATCAAGCAATGAAGGAAAATGATCCCTCAGATGAAAAACAAAGTAGGTGTAGCCCAGCTTACTATTTTCAGAGAGCTTACAGGCCATGGGACAGAGAAGGCATGCAAGAGGGCCCAGCAGCCTCCCTAAGTTGAGGAGATAGAGTTGTGAATCTAGGGAGAACAAAATGGCCAGAGTTTATAAGACACAGTTAACTGCACAGAGAATCCCAAAGTTCTGCAGAGGGTTCTCCTTGAGAATTTGAGAGTGCTGATCAGTGCATGGATGTGAGGAAACTATAAATGGTCCAGGAAAGAAAAACCATTCGAAAGCATTAGAGAGAACAGTATTGGGCACTCACAGAGGACCAGGAACAGTGCCTTCTCCCACCAGGCCACCTAGAAAACCTCTCAGTTCAATGGGGTAGAGTATTCAGAAGGGTCTTGCTTTAATACTGGGGAGGAATTAGCCTTAGACTAAATGCTGGTTGGGTCCTACAAAAAAAAAAAAAAAAAATGTAAGTAAGATCTGGGCCAGGCCCAGTGGCTCATCCCTGTAATCCCAGCACTTGGGAAGCTGAGGTGGGCGGATTGCTTGAGGCCAGGAGTTTGAGATCAGCATGGGCAACATAGTGAGAACTCATCTCTAAAAAAAATTTTTTTAAAAATTAGCTAGGCATGGTGGTACACACTGTAGTCCTAGCTACCTAGGAGGCTGAGGTGAAAGGACTGCAGCCTGAGTGACAGAATGAGACCCTATCTTTAACAAAATTAAAAAAAATTTTTTTAACAGGCACAGTAGCTTACACCTATAATCCTAGCACTTTGGGAGGCTGAGGTGCGAGGATCACTTGAGGCCAGGAGTATGAGACCAGCCTGGGCAACATAGCAAGACCCCATCTTCACAAAAAATTAAAAAGAGAAAAATAGCCAGGCATGGTGGCATGTACCTGTAGTCCCAGCTACTAGGGAAGCTGAGGCAGGAGGATCAAGTTTGAGGCTGCAATGAGCTATGATCATGCCACTGCACTCCAGTCTAGGTGACAGAGTGAGAGCCTATCTCAATTTAAAAAAGAAGAAGAAGATCTGGAAAGATCAAACTATTTCCGTAATTTTAACTCCATCTCAAATAAAAATTCAAGCATATTTATAGGAATACAAAAATATCCAGCAGCCATCAAGGTAAAGTTCACAGTCTTTAAAATTCAGTAGTCAATATTAAATATCTGGCATTCAGTATTACAAGCCATGCAAAGAAACAGAAAAATATGACCCATAATGATATTAAAAATCTATCGCTGAAACTGACCCACAACAGACATAGATGTTAGAATTAGCAGACTAGGACATTAAAAGAATTATTATAATAGTAATATATTCAAAGAGTTAAGTAGAGAAAAAGAAGGTATAAAATTTCTAAATCCAACTTCTAGAGATGAAAACAACAATCTCTAAAGTGAAAAATACACTGGATTGGATTAATGGAAGATTAGACATTGCAGAAGAAAAGGTTAGTGAACTCCAAGACAGCAATAGAAACTTCCAAAAGTAAAGAGGAGAAAAAAGAATTAAAAACAAAAGAAAATGAATGAGCTGTGGACAATTTCAAGCAGCCTAATATATTTGTAATTGGATTCCCTGAAGGAGAGGATAAAGGTGGAGTTGGGAATTAGACAAAACATTTGAAGAAATAATGGCTGACTTTTCCCAAATTAGATGAAAACTATAAACTCGCGGATCTGACAAATTCAATGAAGTCAAACACTAGGGACATGAAGAAAACTACACCAAGGTGCATCATAATAAAATTACTAAAAAACCAGTGATAAAGAGAAAATCTAATAGCAGCCAGAAAAACAGACATATATGAAGGAACAAAGGTAAAAATTATAGTAGATTGCTCATCAGAAATAGTGCAAGCAAGAAGACAGTGGAACAACATCTTTAAAATACTGAATTAAAAAATTTATCAACCTAGAATTCTATACTCAGCGAAAATATCTTTCAAGACCAAAAGCAATATAAAGACTTTTTCAGACATACAAAAGCTGAAAGAATTCATAACCAGTGGATTCACACCATAAAAAAATGTTCAAGGAAGCCTTTCAGACATAGGAAAATTATTCCAAATTTCCAGAAATATAGATCTACACAAGAAATGAAGAGCACCAGAAATAGTAACAATAGCAGTAAACTTACTGATTTTTTTATAAATTTAAATCTTTAAAAAGTAACTATTTAAACAAAAATAGTAATAATTTATTATAGGTTTTATAGCCAATGTATAAGTAAAATAGATGACAACAGTAGCAACAAGGCTAGGAGAAGAGACATGGAAGTATGCTATTTATAGGATAAATCCTATAAGTAAGCCTAAGTATCCTATAAGTGATGTGATATAATTCAAATGAAGATAGACTGTAATAAATTAAAGACATACACTTAAATCCTAAAATAACCATTCAAATAAGAGGACAAAAGAAGTTATAACTAATACAAGGAGATAAAATGGAATTATGATGCTCAATCCAAAATAGGCAGAAAATAAGAAAAAGGAAACAAAAAAACATATAGCACAAAAAGAAAACAAACAGCAATATGACAGACTCAAACTTAACTAACAACAATAATGGCATTAAATCTAGTGGTCAAAACACTCCAATTAAATAATTTATCACACTGGATTAAAAGAAACAAGATCCAACTATATACTGCCTACAAAAAAACTGTACTTCATAATACTAGAACAATAAAAGCAATTGAACCAAAGTGGAAGAAAATATTTGCACATAATGTATCTAATAATAATACTAGTCTAGTATCCAGAATATATAAAGAATCTGTATGACTCAACAACAAAAAGATAAAGAACCCAATTTTAAAATAAGCAAAAGACTTGAATAGACATTTCTCCAAAGAACATATACAAGTGGCCAATGGTCACATGAAAGGTGCTCAACATCATTAGTCATTAGGGAAATGCAAAGCAAAAGGACAAGAAGATACCACTTTACACTCACTAGGATGGCAATAATTTAAAAAGCAGAAAATAAATGTTGGTGAGGGTGTAGAGAAATTGGAGTCCTTGCACACTGCTGATGTAAATGTAAAATGATGTGGCTGCTGTGCAAAAGAGTTTGGAGGTTTCTCAAAAGTTACACACAGAATTACCACATGACCCAGCAATTCCACATCCAGATATATATCCCAAAGGACTCAAAACGGGTACTCAGACAAATACTTGTACATACATGTTCTTGTCAGCACTATTCACAATACTCAAAAGGTGTAAACAACCCATGTGTCCATCAACTGATGAATGAATAAACACATTGTGGTATATACATTCAATGGAATATTACCCATAAAAAGGAATGAAGTACTTATACATGCTATGACATGAATGAACCTTGAAAACATTATGCTAAGTGGGTTTTTATTTTGGGTTGATGAAAATAGAGGTGGCAGTTGCACAACACTGTGAATGTACTATGTCCTGAATTGTTCACTTTACAATGGTTAATTGTTATGTAAATTTCACCTCGATTTAAAAAACAAAACACCGTAACAATATCCTACTGAGAACTGAATAAGATCTTATCAGCTCAGTTTCCTAGGTCCTTCATATTTTTACATCATATAATCTTTCTTCCCCTGCATGCACCCCATGCTCCAAGCAAAACCAGCCCTTTCCTGTACATGCAACATAGTATCTCATTTCTCTACATATTTAAATCCTATTCATCTTTCAAGACGTAATTCAAAGCTCCTTGGAGAAATTTTCGTCATTCCTTCAGTGAGGAATACTCTCTTTCCTGGAATCTCCTACAAGCATTTTAGCTGTGCCTCTTGCTTTCTACCTCAGAGTTATTTATTTGTATTCATATGTCCTCTTTTATCCAGTAAGTGTCAGCAAGATCCATATGTAATTCATTCTCTTAATCCCAGAGTCCTTACCATACTCTTTTACACATAGCAGCCATCTAAATATTTATTTCAGGAAAAAGACTCATGTAAAATGATTTTCTGCTTATGAATACTTTTGGCTTTCATTATATTGACTTAAGAAACAAAGTTGAAGCAACAGAACACACAATTAAAAATGTAACGATGAATGAACCAATAGAACACATTAAAATTTTAAATAAAGCAATGAGACTGCACATTTACTGAAATATAGACAAAGGAGTCTGAAAATTTTGTAAAGAAAGACTCATGATACTATATTAATAATTCTTTTAATAGTGATTGATTTCCTGTATCTCGAATTCCAATATAATTCCTATATAAAATAGTGGTTATACACTCTTTTGCTTATGCACACATGTTGATTTACATAAATTTTAATGTTACAGTGAAGGGACTAAACTCTATAAAGGAGAATTACTGATCTATTATATAATTACATTCAAGTCTTATATAGCTGTGGCCCAGAGGAAAAAAAGACAAACAACAATAAAAAGTTGTTCATCTTAGAGAAGAAACAAAATCTTTAAATTTGACTTCCAGTTTGAATTTTTGCCTCAACTCTCAAAAGTCAGTTCTTTTCTATTAATCTTGTATGGAAAAAATCATCTTATTAATGATGTGCTAAGTAATTTTATTTGACACTGGAATTTGGGATAGGTCTTTGGGTTTAAATTTGTCCAAAATGATTCATATGATATGGTAACTTTTAATCCATGATTAATTACTCTTATTTCTTTTTATTAATAAATGCCTAATTCAGATTCCATTAATGGAGACATATTACAAGCCCAATCTTACAATGTTTATTGTTAAGCATTCTTTTGCATGCTAAAGGGGAAAATTATTTTCCACTGCATTTTTATGATTTAATAGAATGTCATACATATGTGAAGTTTTTTGGTTTTTTTCCAGTTTGAGTCCCAAGGCTCAGCACTAAACATTCATTCATGTGAATTTACTTCCTAAGATTTTATTGTAGGTTCACCTCTTACCTAATTAAAAAACCCTTAAGCTCTCTTCCTTTGTCATTTTTCTCTATTCATACCAAATTTGAATCATAATAATGTATATCTTTTAATAATGAAATGAAACAGTAAAAGATGATATATCATCCAGTGTCATTTATAGAGAATGACCAAAAAAAGGAAGAAAAGAAAAACAATTACTCCTGATTCTAAGTTCTTGATCTGATATTGTGATTTATAAACCACTAATTATTGATGTGACTAATGTCTCCATTAATTGAATATTAACATTTTGGCAGAGTATAATAAAAACTCAATGTAATTCAGCAAGTATTGATTACTGAATATGTACATAGCTCTCTTCTGGGCCCTATACATGGTACATTAAATGTATAAAATCAGAAACATTTCAAGCCCACCATCTATTATGGATAGAACAAGAAATAAAAGTTATTAAGTATAGAAATGATAAAGTGACTAATGGAGTAGCCAAAATATTTAATAGTGATCTTCCTATAGCGAGGGGAGGAAGGCATGTTAAGTGAGCTCAAGCCTCATCAATTATAATTATATGTTCAAAGATAATGTACAAAGCTAAAAAAAATCAAGAAAGAAAGGTACAATATAAGCTTATTATTTAGAGATAGGGAGGGAACTATAACAGCAGAAATGATTTAACATGGTTCCTTCTCAAAGTTAAATAAATTGATCTAACTCATTAGAAAAATTATTTCAAGTGACTACAAATTAAAGGATATCCCTAGTGGGATAAACCAAAAAGACTAAAAGAACTGTAAAAAAAATTTAAAACTATATTTAAGTAATCATATTATTATTATTATTCCAGGACCATGTTTGTGTTGTAGGATAAACAAAATGAGTAACTTTGTGTCCTTAAGAACCAGGAATTTTGATGTGGAAGAAAGGAGTATGCACAACTGTCCTTAATCACAGAAAGGAAGGAAGGAAGGAAGGAGGGAAAGAGAGAAGAAGGGAAATAGGGAAGGAAGGAAGGAGGGAAATAGGGGAGGAAGGAAGGAAGGAAGGAAGGAAGGAAGGAAGGAAGGAAGGAAGGAAGGAAGGAGTATTACAGATAGATAGAACATGCTAAAAGTCAATGACCAACCCAGTGAAATAAACACCCCTAGTACCAAGATGATGGTCCCTAAATATTTCCCACCAATATGAACCAGGGTTCCTTGGAGAATTGACTGATTGCAGATCTGCAGCAGGAAATGTACAAGATGAGCCTGGAATGTCAACTTCCTTACTTTCTAGTAAGGTATCAATGACTACCAGAGTCGTATGAAAAACCTCCTAAACTAATTCAAAGAGTTAGTCAAAAACAGGAAAATTGAGCATAAGAAAGAATGACCATTATGAATTGAAATATATTGAACATTTAAGTCCAGGAGTTTACAAAGACACTGAAAAACAGGAAGCAACCTCATGGGTTACCTTTGGATGATGCTAAGGACTAAATCATTATTTCAAAAACTGGTAAATAAAGGATAAGAATCAAGAATCAGTATACTGACTTTCCAATACAAACTGCATCCCGGGGTAACCAAATAGTCAATGAGGAGAAGAGTAAAGTTTCTCTTTACAGAAGAATTCTAGCTAATGAATAAAGAAACGACAGAATACTACCATTTTGGAACAAGTTAATCAATGAATTAAAGCACGTAGGC
>VBSM01001124.1:16625016-16637812 GCA_008086735.1 Cheirogaleus medius | reverse complement strand
CCCCCTCCCACCTCGAGGCAGAGCCTCAAGCATGACCATCCCCCAAATGTTGCATAAAGATGTTTTATTTTCTTAAAACAGTATTTGCACCTGAGGAATAGTGAGGCAGGAGACTGTTGCTTTCCATTATAAACCCTCCTGTATTGTTAGTTTTTTTTATTTTTAGATATATGCATATATTTCATTTCTAAGGAAACATCTCTATTAGTGAGATAAGAAATACACATATATTAAAAAAATGTAAGCAGTCTATAATTTAGTTCTAAACTGAATGTTATATATTAGCAGCTCTTAAAGTGTAATCATGGACCCCTCCAAGGCCCTAAGACCCTTTTAGTGGTCTGGAAGCCAGACTATTTTCATAATAACACTAAGATATTACTTGCCTTTTTCACTGTGTTGACATTTACACTGATGGTTCAAAAACAACAGTGGCTAAAACTGCTGGTACCTTGCCATGACTCAAGGCAGTGGAACCACTGTACTAGTAGTCACTGTAGTCTTTACCATACAAAAATAAAAGGCCAGTTGCACTTAAGAACGTCCTTGACAATGCAGTAAAAATTGTTAATTTTATTCAATCTTGACCTTTGAGTACATTTCCTTTTAATATTCTGTGTGACAAAATGGAAAGTATACATAAAGCACTTCTGCTGTATACCAAAGTCTAACGATTGGAAGAAAAGCCTTTGTGTGATTGTTTGAGTTGCAATCAAAACTAACTGCTTTTTCATAGAACCCGATTTTTACTTGAAAGGATGACTGACAAATGATGGTATTTGCCAAACTGGGGTATTTGGAAGACATTTTCTTGAAAATGAACAAAATAAGCCTGTCACATAAAGGAAAACAACTCAATGTATTTGTTGGCAATGATAAAATTCAAGCTTTCAGGCCAAACATAGAGTTTTGGAAAATTTGTTTCTGCCACCATGACCTTGTCTGCTCTCCTTCACTGGAAGATTTTTCTGATGCACTCACTTAGCGATATTAACAAATAGGACTTTTTAATATTGTTAAATGAAATGTGTCAACATTTGGGAGATCTGCATAAATCAATGAACCAATATTTTCCAAATGAATAAGGCATGAAATTACAAAACCATGCATGTATCCATCAAAAATCCATTCAAAATGTAAGTGGCTGTAGTGGGTTGAATGGTGACCCTTCCCCAAAAGATTTTCAAGATGAGATCATCCATCTTATCCAGGTAAACCTTAAACGCAAGGACAAATGTCCTTATAAGAAATGGAAGACAAGAAGACACAGAGACACATGGAGGAGGCCTTATGAAGACAGAAGCAGACAACCACCAGAAGCTGGGAAAAGGTAAGGAACCCACTGTCTCCTGGTGTCTTTGGAGGCAGCACAGCCCCGCTGACACCTTGATTTCAGACTTCTGGCCCCTGGAACTGTGAGAGAGTGAATTTCTATTGTTTTAATTCACCCAGTTTGTGTTCATCTATTATGGCAGCCCTAGGAAATGAATACAGTGACCAATGGGGTTTTTTTTAATTTTGTTTTTGTTTTTTTGAGACAGAGTCTTGCTTTGTTGCCCGGGCTAGAGTAAGTGCTGTGATGTCAGCCTAGCTCATAGCAACCTCAAACTCCTGGGCTCAAGCAATCCTCCTGCCTCAGCCTCCCGAGTAGCTGGGACAACAGGCACAAGCCACCACGCCTGGCTAATTTTTTGTTTCTATTTTTAGTTGACTGGCTAATTTTTTCTATTTTTAGTAGAGACGGGGTCTCGCTCTTGCTCAGGGTGGTCTCGAACTCCTGACCTCAAGTGATCCTCCCGCCTCGGCCTCCCAGAAGCTAGGATTACAGGTGTGAGCCACTGCACCTGGCCCATCAGTGGGTTTTAATGTAACTGAGTACAAGTATATTGATATGGATTCAGAATCCACACAGCATCTAATCTTTAAGAAACTACCACTTAACCATAATTTTTGAAAAGGCTTTAAAAATAACCCTGTTTTTTCCAAATACATAACTCTATATAACTTATTTTTTATATACTTCAATTGATACATATTGTAGCAGTCTGAATGCAGAAACAGGTATAAGAATTCAGTTGTCACCTATTAAACCAGGTATTAAAAAGATTTGCAAACATATATTAATAATAATGCTAATCACTAATATTTTAGCTTTGGAAAAGTTATTTTTCATACATAAAAATACGTTTTTATGTTAACATGTATTAATAACAGGTATATATTTTTAATTTAAATAAATATTTTTAAATTTCTCAGTTTTAACTTCTAATATAAATAGCAATAATCCACATAAATACAAACTCCTTGGGGTCCTCAAGGAGTGTAAGGGGTTCTGGGACACCAAAATGTTTGAGAACCACTCGTATATACAATCAATGAAAAAGGACAGATAAATAGGGCCTGAGTAGTCAGGAAAGGCATGATGTAGGTAAGACTTCTGCCCTTTTTGAGCTATGCATTCAGTTTTCAGGAACAAAAAGGCAGAAAAATGTCTTTCCAGGTAAAAAATACCTCATGAGCATATAATACCCTCAGAAGGAGGTCTATGCATGATAAGGTTAAGGGAGACTGGGCCATCAATAAATACATAAATATGTAATCTTACATGTCCAGATTATTATTATATTTTTTAAAACAGTAGATGCATGACTCGATGTAAGGACTCTTGATTTGTCTTTTGTCAGTCTATGACTTAAAAGGATTTGGGGCTTTGTAAATGTGGATACCATGTTATTCTTCCCCTAATTCCTTGTATGCTCCAAGTAGATGGAATGAGTCCTTATAAGAACTAAACTAGCCAATCATGGCCCCACTGTGAGTCTTCACACACTTTTTTACTCCACCTGGAACACTCATATCACTACTTTTTGCTTGGTGTATAGTGTATTCATTTGCTTGGACTACCATAAAAAGGTACCACAGACGGGTGGCTTAAACAACAGAAATTTATTATCACAATTCTGGAGGCTAGAAGTCTGAGATCAACATGCCAGCAGAGGTGGTTTCTTCTGAGCTTCTCTCCTTGGCTTGTAGATGGCCACCTGTGTCTCCACATTGTCTTCCCTCTGCATATGTCTGGGTCCGTATTTCCTCTTCTTGTAAAGACACTGGTCATATTGCATTAGGGCCCACCCATGTAACCTCATTTTAACTTAGTACCTCTTTAAAAACTCTTTCTCCAAATACAGTCTGAGGTACTGGGGGTTGGGACTTCAACGTATGAATTTGAAGGGACACAGTTCATAAGTCCTACTCATTCCTTGGGAATCAGGCTGGATGGGACTTCCTCAGGGAAGCTTTCCTGGATCCTGGTCTTAGGTGAGAACCCATGTTATATCCACATAGCATCCTGTACTTATCCTAGGTATCATTTACAATAGTCATGCAGTTGTTGTTTTATGACTGTGTTGCCTACCAAACCCTAAGTGCCATGAGGGCAGGGACTGTGTCTGTTATGCTCACCACTGGGCCCACAGGGTTTAGAACAGGGCCTGTTACACTGGGTCACTCAATGAGTAAGGGAATGCTATATGGCATCACAAAATTGGAGAGTTCCATAGACAAAAACTCAAGATCTGCAAGCCTGCCAGGAAGCATTCTGAGTACTGAGGCAGCAGCCTTCTGCAAAAATTGTACAGGTTGAGCACCCCTAATCTGAAAATCCAAAATGCTCTAAAATCCAAAACTTTTTGAGTGTCAACATGATGCCATAAGTAGAAAGTTCCACGCCTGACTTCGTGTGATGGGTCGCAGGCAAAATGCAGGCACATAACACACAGTTTTATTCAATGTCCCCAAGGGGGTTACTGTACACTACCCTTTTAATCAAAGCACAGCATCAAGGTGGAGACTGAAAACTTGCTGTTATCTAATAGCTATTACAGGTATTCTAGTGATGCTACTGTGTTGCTTAGCTCCCCTGAACATATTATTTTTTCTCTATATTATTGGTATGTCATATTTTTTACTGTTAAGTACTTATGTGTGACTAAGTGTAAGAAAATAATTGCTTATGATTAACATATAAATTCACAGTCAGAAGCACCACATGTACTCACCAGCAAATTGGTATTAACAGATCAACACCTAAGTGGACATATAGGAAAAACATTTGTCGGGTGTTGGGCGGGTGGGAGGGGGGAGGAGGGGATGGGTATATACAAACATAATGAGTAAGATGTGCAACGTATGGGGGATGGTCATGCTTGAGGCTCTGCCTCGAGGGGGGAGGGGGGATGGGCAATATACATAACCGTAATATTTGTACCCCCATAATATGCTGAAATAAAAAATAAATAAATAATAAATTCACAGTCAGGAATGATAGTGATGCCAAACAACCACAGACTGTCCACATGGGTGGCTGAGATAGTGACACCTTTGCTTTCTGATGCCTCAATATATGTATACTTTGTTTCATGCTCAAAATTATTAAAAATGTGGTATAAAATGACCTTAAGGCTATATTTATTAATATAAGGTATATATGAAACATAAATGAGGCCAGGTACGGTGGCTCATGCCTCTAATCCTAGCACTTTGGGAGGCCGAGGCAGGAGGGTCACTTGAGACCAGGAATTTGAGGTTGCAGTAAGCTATGATGATGCCACTGCACTCTAGCCAGGGTGACAGAGTGAGACTCTATATATAAATAAATAAATAAACAAACAAACAGACTTCATCTTTAGACTTGGGTCCCATCCCAAGAGATCTCATTATGTATATGCATATATTCCAAAATCTGAAAAATCCAAAATCCAAAACACTTTTGGTCCTAAGCATTTCGGATAAAGAATACTCAACCTGTAGCAGAAGGCTGAGGCAGAAGGACCACTTGAGCCCAGGAGTTCAAGGTTACAGTGACCTATGATGACAGCACTGCACTCCAGCCTGGGTGACAGAGTGAGACTTTGTCTCTGGAAGAAAAAAACAAACGTCCTACATTCCAGGAAACCCCAAAGTACCAGGCCCAAAGTGCCAGGTCATTGGTCACCATACTACACACTAAGTAAGTTTTATTTAATGAACATAAAGTCCACATTTGCTGTCTTCTCTTCTTCGATCCAATGTCATTAGCTTCCACTCCTGACTCCCCAGCTCGCTGGCACATGACACAGTGCTCTCCTCACAGCCAAATCTATTGGACACTTTACAGTCCTTCACAGATCGACCTCTTTATAAATGACATTTAATAATCAGAATATTCATATGGTGAAACTGGTCTTTCTTATAGTGAAACAAGCCAGTATTAAAATATTTGCATTTATTAAGTATATAAGTATATGAAGATTCAAGGGACCATCCCATGTGTTCTTTTACACATTTCTAAAAGTCCTTAGCTTAATTATCTCCTAAGTGTAAAAAAAAGAAAAAAAGTCCTGCCATACTATGACTTCATTAAAATAATCATAAGATGTGATCAATGACTGCTAAATATTCTGAATAAGAAGTTTCCAGAAGTGATGACTCATGGTATTAAAAAAAAAATTAAAGGCAACGAGAAAAGCAGTTCTACTTTTTCATGAAATTCAAATAAGGAAATAGAATGGTATTTTAGGAAGCTCATAGTAAATTGTTTTCTTTTTCTTTTAAGTTCTAAAAATATTAAATATATATAAAGGAATGACCTATAAAATGAATATGTAAACAAGTACTTAAATTTATTAAGTATTGTTTTAAATCAAAGAACAGATTTTTTTTAATATCCTAGAAGCAGAGGATTTCCCTCACCTTCTCATTTCTTAAAACTAAATATCAACCAACTCTTACCAAAGAATAATGCCTAGGAATTGCCTGTTTACATATTCTTCCCTTCCACTGAACTCAAACTTCCTTGAGGGTGGGACTGGATCTAGTTTCTTACAGCATCTCTAGCACCTAGAAAAATAGGTGCCTAGCCCAAGCAGGAGCAAAAACAAATGTCTTAAGCAGCAGGAAAGAAGGGAAGAAATTTTTAAAAGGGGTGATTTTAAATTGTTATAAAACAAGAATTTTTCAGAAGGGAAGGCATTATATCAGAAAATGTACATAAATTTTATATGTAAAGTATTTCCAGATATACACAAAGGAAAGCACTGGCAATAAACACTAACTGTAAAGTTGACCATGTGATAGCCATAATTAACTCATCTTTTCTTGAATTTGTAGAATTTCAAATATAACAGTAAAAAATTAATTCAGCTTTTTGGTTTGTTTTTGGTTTTTTTTTTTTTTTTTTTTTTGAGACAGAGTCTTGCTCTGTCACCCCCCGCTAGAGTGCAGTAGCATCATCCTAGCTCATTGCAACCTCAAACTCCTGGGCTCAAGTGATCCTCCTGCCTCAGCCTCCTGAGTAGCGGGGACTACAGGTGCATACCATCACACCCAGCTAATTTTTCTATTTTTTGTAGAGACAGGGTCTTTCTCTTGCTTGTGCTAGTCTCTAACTCCTGAGAAATAGTTGACATAAAAGTGACTATAATAAGTATAAACTGAGCAATGGTGAATGGTATCTCCAGGCAGCAATCCTCCTGTTTCAGTCTCCCAATGTGCTATAATTACAGGTGTGAGCCACCAAGCCCAGCCTCTGTCTCATATCTTTATATCTATATCTCTACATCTGTATATAAACATACATAAATTATCTGGAATTCCACACTTCCTGACCTTTCTGAATAAATCAATTATCTCTAATTTCAAAAGCAAATTATTTTTTCCTAGAAAAATTGCTAGAATTGATACAAAAATTATCAAACCACTGATCAGAACCAAATTATCCCAATCTCAAGTCTTCCTTAAATTCAAAGAAAAGCAAATTACATTTCATATGAAATTCAGAAATTAAGCAATTGGTCTGGCAATTTCACTCTTGCTCACATTCACCCCAAGAGACACATACCAGAAGTCAGTGTTTGTACTACCCAAAAACTGGCAACAACCCAAAATGTCCATCAAGATAATAGCTAAGTAAATTGTGTGATAGTGATACAATAAAATACTATACAGAAGTAAAAATGAATGAGCCACACCTGTACACATCAACATGAATGAATGCAACCAACACAATTGTTAAAGTATCAGGAGAAACCATTCCATTTTTATAAGTGTCAAAAACAAAAAAATTCAATAAGATTATATTTAGGGATAAATACAAATGTTGTAAAAACTTGTTTCACAAAGAGTCAAGAGAATAATGAACACAAAATTTTATCCACTAAATACTTGGAGGATGGAGGGAGATAAACTAAACTGGGGAAGCTACATGGGGACTCTAACATCTTGGTCATATTATATTTCTTAAACTGTGTAGTAGGTACCTACGTGTTTTGTTGTTATTCTTTGTATTATACACAAACGCTATGAATATTCTCTATGTGTTTGTTTAATGATGTGTTAAAAAAAGAGTAGTTTTCAAAAATATTTTAAACAATTCAAATCTAAGTCCATTATATGCTTAGAATATTAAACCTTTTAGTTTTTTTAAAAAAGGCGTAAATGGGAGTTTTTAGTTGAATAAAAAAGTATCAATAGAGCTACATAATATTTACGATAAACAGTCTTCCAAATGCAAGAAATTCAGCGTGGCAATAAAATCACTTTTCTATCAGATGAAAGAAATCAAATTTTGCCCATTTTGCCGTATGTTAACCAAAGGTAATTTCAGAAAGTATATTAAACTAAGATTTTCTGAATAGTACAATGTGGATCCATCCCTTATTCCCTTCATATTTTCTTCACCAATCTCTCATATAAGCATTCATACAATGAGACCATCTAGTGAGAGCTTCACAGGAAATAATTTAATGGCAAAGACAGAAGTCCCTAATGGCCAACTCTGACATAATGGGTTTCAAATTGATGAGTCCACCATCTTTGTAAAAGTAACTCAGACAAATTGATGACAATAGCATGTAGGCAGTTTTCAAAATTAAAATTGATGAGCTTGCTGCTTCTACTTGTCAGGGTAGTGAGTTTATTGATCCCAAAATTCAAATCAGGGCACTGCTGGACTAGTCCTGTGGGTCCCTCACCAGGTCCAGGAGGACCCCAAACCTGGCAATGCCAATAACAGCACTAACAACACATGGCCCCTAGGCAAAATGAGCCCAGAATATTGACGGTGTGTTAACACAGGAAGGAAGAATCTATCAAGGTTTGACACATTTATGAATTCCCCTAGGTAAAACCCAAAGCCTGAACAGCTTAGCAAACAAATTATTTAAAAAATCTGGAGTTCCCTCCAGCAACTCACTGTTGTTTTGATAGGTTGCAAATTCAGCACAGACAGGGATCAATTCTTTAGAGATCTCTGAGCATAAATAAATACCACTCCAGTAGCAGTATTTTTAAATTTACCAAAATTGTCTCCAAATTAAATCTTCTAAGAATTAGAAGAAAGAATTTATATAATATTATATAACTTTCTACTGGTAGTTTTGACTCAGCAGAACATCCTGAGTAAGTAGGAGGAAAAGTAGGAGGAAAAGGCACTGTACTAGATGCTTTACATACCTCAATAAAAAGAGCCAAGCCCGGTGCTGGGGACTTTACGGGCATTACCTCACGTAATCCCAATAAGAAAACCTTAGGAACTCCATCAGACAGATGTGGAAAGTGAAACATTAAGTAACTTGTTCAAATTCACGTGGTTAGTAATCAGCAGTGCTGGAATCCAAGTCGAGTCCAGTTGAACACTAACGCTTGTGTTCTGTCTGCCATGGTATACTGCAAAGCACATTTCATTTTCAGTAAATATTTAACAAATCAAATAGACTAAAAAAAACTAAATTGCTAAGTGACTAAAAGTTTGGAAGGGGATTTTTAGCTTTATACTAAAATGGCATACATGTCAAAGAATTCTTAAATGATCACACATAGGACCATTTTTCCACACCATGGCACCATTCCAGATATTGATCTCCTGCAGTTCTCCTGCAAGTCTAGCCTTGGACTTTCCAAAACAGGCGTCCTGTACTACATACTCAGAAAACTGTGTGGTTGTTTGAACTACATGAAGATAGTCTTTTATTTGTAATTACTCGGTAAGTAAGTAATTAATGTAGGTTACTGAGATAGAGAAGCATGATCCTATGCTCAAAAAATAAAAAATAAAAAAAGAGAAAAAGAACATTCAAATGAGGTTAGGGAATAAAGCAGTCTATTTTAAAAATAAACCTCACACCTTAATATCATGAGAACTAACAACTTTCACAAAGCCACATTCAGCCTGATTTGAATTATGAATCGTCTCCTGATGTCATACTCTGGATATTTGAATTGGCCATGGGAGACCAACAAACATTGGCTGGTCAAAATCTAAAATTACCAAGAAAAAAACTTTATTTTTTTATAATAAGTAACCCTAAAAGGTAATTTAAAATCTGTATGTATTCTTTGTATGCCCTCTGGAAAACAGCATGCCAGTGAATACTTCCACAAGGATTTCATCTTCATAAACGCATGAACATTGATAATTAGGTGTCAACATCCCTGTGTAAAAGAAACATTAGTATATTCCCTCCATTTTTAATGATGTATACAGAGAAACTTGTCAATTGAAAAGTTCAGAAAAGGACTTCTTGTTTTAAATTGTTGGCACAAAGATGCTTCACCCTTTCTTTCAGAATTCTCCTCAACACAAGAGGGAAAACACAAAAGAAAACACAAAGTCCACACAATCTGAAGACAGAAAGTCAATGGAGGAGTGGGAAATGGACAGAGGGGTAGAAGGTGACTCCTGAGGGCCTGCAGAGAGGACACCAGACAAGAGTGAGCTAGTCTGCAGAACCAAGGAAAAGGCCCAGAATTTGGCACGACAGGCAAGAGGTGAATGGCTGCTTCTCTGGAAAAACTGAATGGTCCTATAAAAGAGAGCTACTACTGCTATAATCTGTGATGGCACCTATCAAAATAGAGGGCCTGGAACAGTGGCTCATGCCTGTAATCCTAGCACTCTGGGAGGCAAGGCAGGAAAATTGCTTAAGGTCAGGAGTTCAAGACCAGTCTGAGAAAGAGCAAGACCCCATCTCTACTAAAAATAGAAAAAAAAGTATCCAGTTGTGGTGGTTCATGCCTACAGTCCCAGTTACATGACAGGCTGAGGCAGGAGGATCACTTGCACCTAGGAACTCGAGGTTGCGGTGAGCTATGAGCTATGCTATGCTACTGCACTCTAGGTTGGACAACAGAGTGACAACACCTCTCAAAAACAAAACAAACAAAAAACCTAGCTGGCTCACCTTTAATAAATCTGCTACAGTTTGAAGGTTTTGTCCCATCCAAAGCTCATGTTGAAACTTAATCCCCAATGCAACAGTGTTGGGAGGCGAGGCCTTTTGGGAGGTATTTAGGATTAACATCATTATAAAAAGGGCTTGTGGGAGTAGCTTTGCTCTCTTCTCTTCTTCTGCCATGGGAGGACACAGCATTCCTCTCCTTCCTAGGACCCAGTGTTCAGGGTGCCATCTTGGAAACAGAGACTGGGCACTTACCAGACAACAAACCTGCTGGCACCTGGATCTTGGACTTCCCAGTCTCCAGAACTGTGAGAAATAAATTTCTGTTCTTTATAAATTACCCAGTCTCAGGAAATCTGTTATAGCAGCACAAAATAGACTAAGCCAAAGTCCCACCCAGATACATAAAACTTCTACTCAGTTTTTAATGTATTCTTTTGGTGATTACTCACTCTTAAGTAATCACCAGGCACTTGAGGAAAAACTGTAGCATACAGGACCAAAGCAAAAACAAAAAACATGAAACAAACTAGAATAAATAAAAATAGGAAACAGAATGCTAGGAATAGACAAATTGTTTTTGTCTACAAAAAAAAAAAACACTCATAGAGACAGAAGATATTATATACATGAAACAAGGACAAGAAACTTTAAAAAATTAAAATAATAAAAAAGCACAAAGAACAAGAAAGAACACTTAGGAACTAAAAATGAGAGATAAAATAAAAAATTTGATAGAAATGTTATAAGATAAAGTTGAGGAAGTCTTACAGAAAAATAGACCAAAAATATCAAGAGGTGGACAATAGGGAAAAAAACAGATAGGAAAATTAAAGGACCAATCCAAAAGATCCAACACACAGCTAATCGAAGATCTAGAGAGAAATAATAAAAATTTTTCCAAAAAATGAACAATATAAATTCTGGATTTAAAAGGTTCACTGAGTACATGGCACAATGGCAGAAGAAAGGCCCTCCCTCACAAGGCAGATCACTGTAACACTTCAGAACAGAAGGGATAAAAGGGAGATCTTGGGCCTGGCAAGGTGGCCCATGCCTGTAATCCCAGCACTCCAGGAGGCCAAGGTGGGAGAATCACTTGAGCTCAGGAGTTCAATACCAGCCTGAGCAAGAGCGAGACCTCGTCTCTGCTAAAAATAGAAAAATTAGCTGGGCACAGTAGGGCGCGCTTGTAGTCCCAACTACTCAGGAGACTGAGATAGGAGGATTGTTTGAGCCCAGGAGTATGAGGGTGCAGTGAGCTACAATAATGATGATGCCACTGCACTCTAGCTTGGGCAACAAAGGGAGACCCTGTCCCACAAAAAAAGATCTTAAAAGCTTTCAGAGAGGAAGAAACAGGTCACATACAAAAGTTCAGGAATAAGAATGGCATGGCCTTTTAACAGCAACAGTAGAAGCTTATAAGACAATAGAACATGCCTTTAAAAGTCTGAAGGAAAACAATTTTCAACCAGAATTCTATAAGCAGCCAAACTATCACTCAAATGTGAAGGGAGAATGCAGGCATTTTCAGACAGGGTAAGGTTAAAAAACTACCTCCCATGCACACTTTCTCAGGAAGCTATTAGACTATATGCTCTACCAAAGTAACAAAATAAGCCAAAAAAGAAGCAGCGAGAGAATTTCCAGGTTGGCAACTGCACAGCAGCATCCCAGATTGGAACTGAAGGATAGGGGACTCCGAGAGGAAGATTTCCAGGGGAGAAAAGGAGCTGAGGGATTCCAGTCTGCTAGATTGGAAATTTTATGGCAAGGCTGTTACAGGGGTTAGGAAGAACTAGAGACAAATTCAAAGAAAATCACCACTTTAAATGAACAAAGGAACAACGTAGTTACCATATGAAGTGGGGAGGGCAGAATATTTAGAGCCTGAGTGAGAAGCCCCTGTCCTCAAGTAACATAATCTAATTGAGGAGCTAATCTATAGATAGGATGAGGATCAGTGTTTTTCAAACTTTTTGACCAAGACCCATTAAGAATTATAAGTCAACGTATTAGTAAGAAATATATTTTACATGGTAAGCTACCACCATTTTACACTGCAAGCCAGAAGTGCAACAAAAGTACCATGAAAGAATATTACCCCTTTTTATATGCAACACATTTTGATATTTTCTATTCTGGTCTATTTTATTCCAGGCTTATAAATGCTGGTAACAACCCACTCAATTGACTTCATGAGTCACTGATGGGTTGTAACACACAGTTTTTAAAACACTGCAAAAGACTATGGTATGTTTTACTAAAAAGAAAAAAGTGGCCAGGTGCAGTGGCTCATGCTGGTACTTTGGGAGGCACTTTGGGAGGCTGAAGTGGGAGGATTGCTTGAGGCCAGGAGTTTGAGACCTGCCTGGGCACTATAGTGAGACCCCGTCTCTACAAAAAAGTTTTTAAAAATTAGTTGAGCATGGTGTTGCACGCCTGTTGTCCTAGCTACTCGAGAGGTTGAGGTGGGAGGATTGGTTGAACCCAGGAATCCGAGGCTGCAGTGAGCTATGATTGCACCAGTGTACTCCAGCAGCCTGGGTAAAATGGTGAGACCCTGTCTCTGAAAAAAA
>VBSM01001124.1:16609152-16624916 GCA_008086735.1 Cheirogaleus medius | reverse complement strand
TTGAGACAGGGTCTTACTCTGTCACCAAGGCTAGACTACAGCTCACTGTAACCTCAAACTCCTGGACTCAAGCGATCCTTCCTGCCTCAGCCTCCTGAGTAGCTGCAGCTACAAGCGTGCACCACCAAGCCCAGCTAATTTTTAAATTTTTGTAGAGATGGAGTCTCACTATGTTGCCCAGGCTGGTCTTAAACTCCTGGCATCAAGCAATCCTCCTGCTTTGGCCTCCCAAAGGGCTGGATTACAGGTGTGAGCCACCACTCCCAGCCCTATCCTAGCACTTTTTACCCTAGACTGTAATTGTTTATTTGTCTTTACAATTAGGCCATAACCTCCATAAGGACAGAGGCTATGTTGATTTTGATTATCACCAAAGTCCCATCCACTGTTATAGTGCCTAGCCCATAGTGGGCACTCAATAAATATCTGGTGACTACAAAGCTTTTGTTTAGTGCACCAACATATTAATACAATTTTAAAGTTTATAATGTTATGCTAACGCTAGATTTGAAAAGTCAAAATCTGCTCTAAGCAAGAGCAACCAATTCATACTCCCTGCCTACTCTGCCTATTAAATAAACTGATGAAACTGTATAGACTGATTCTGTAGAAGGGCTGTCCAAAATTAGGTTGAAGAGGTAAGGAGTTTGGATTTCAACTAATAAAGAGCTATTGTGGGTTAAGAAAGATAGGCATGCAATTAAAATAGGGCTTTAAGAAGATTAGTTTCTTCTGGTATGCAGGATGGAATAGGGGAAATTTTTCCTCTATTTTTTTTAGCCTCTTTTTTAAGGTGTGAGCAGATGACCATACTAACATGAGCAATAAACCACAAAGGCTGAGTTTGCATGGATAGAGTTTAGTATTCATTAACTCAACAATTTTTTGAGATTCTACTATGTTCTACGAGCTATGCTATGTTATAATTTAAAAAAACTTAATAAACTATAACCTGACATATAATGAAATGGTAAAAATTGTTGAGAGCTGAGTCACATTAACGTGTCAGCGTTCTGGTATAGTAAGGTGAGTCTATGATGATTAAGTATAAATGTGAAAGAACCCATATAAAATGACTGAACTTAATATTATTTTCATACAATCAAATCACATTTTTTTTTCCTTTTGAGACAGCCTGTCACTCAGGCTGGAGTCTAGTGGTGTGATCATAGCTCACCACAGTCTCGAACTCCTGGGTTCAAGCAGTCCTCCTGCCTAAACCTCCCAAGTAGCTAGAACTACAGGTGCATACCACTACACCCAGCCCAAATCACATTTTTCTTATTCTTTTCTTCCTTTGTTAGTGCTTCTGTATCAATAAATAATTTTAATGACAACTATGACTCCCACCTCTGGAGATGAACAGAGGTCAACTGTCTCTGGAGATGAACAGGTCAAGCCTGTTGAACATGTCTTAGGGAGCCCAAGATTTATTCATGGGCTGCAAGAATACAGAGAATAACATCTAAAAGAGATAATTCCAGTACAATAGTGTGTGCTACGGTTTGGATGTGGTTTGTTCCTGCCAAAACTCATGCTAAAATTTAACTGCCAATGCAATGATGTTGGGAGGTGGAACCTTTAAGAGGTGGGGATTAATGAGGGGCATTTGGATCATGGGGGCTCTGCCTTTGTGGGTGGCTTGGTGCCATTTTTGTGGTACTGAGTGAGTTCTTGCTCTCAAGAGACTGGATTAGTTCTCATGGGAATGGATTAGTTCCCACAAGGGCAGGTTGTTATAAAGCAAGGACACCCGTGGTATTTGGCCCCTTTGCATATGCCCGCTTCCCCTTGAACCTTCAGCTATGTTATAAACAGCAGGAAAGCCATGGCCAGAAGCCAGATGCCCTTGAACTTCCCAGCCTTCAGAACCATGAGCCAAATAAAATAAAGAAGCTTCTCTTTTCTTTATAAATTACCAGCCTCAAGTATTCTGCTGTAGCAATACAAAATGAACTAAGACAGTTTGTTAGGATAGCTGCATCCAGGGGTTACAGTGGAAGCACAGGAGAGAGGCAAGTGTTTCAGTTTTGAGAGGCAGTGTACAGAGTGGAAAAAAAAGTTAGGGAAGATGTCCTGAAGAAGGTGTCTCTTGAGCTCAGTACCAACTAGCAAACAATGGAGGGATAGTACTCCAAGCACACAGGGGTGTATTAACATAACTGTGTGGGAAGTAACTCCTGAGAACATGAGCCTGGGAAGGCCAGCAGATAAGCAGAAGTCAGAAAATCATAATGAGCCTGACAGGCCATGCTAAGGACCTTGGACATGATCTTGCAGGAAATGAAGGTATCAAGATTAGGTATAGAAAAATCACTTCAGAGGAAGCCACTGAACAAGACAGAAAATGCTAAGGGCCTCAATAGGCTATGGTAGAAATGGAACAGATGGGACAGACTTGAGAAATATTTAGGAGGTAAAAACAGGAGGGCTTTGTATATGATAGGATGCAGGCACTAAAGGAAACCAAAAAGTCTAGAGTGTCTCTCCGGTTTCTGGGTGGATGATGAGACCAGAAGTTGAACAGGGATAGGGAAAGAAAAAGGAAATTGATGAAAACTGGGGGCAGGGCATCAGGAGGAGGGTAGAGAAGATGTATTTTATGCTATACATGCTGAGTCTGAACCACCTGTGGGGTAGCACTATATGAAGCTACTTATCTAGTATTAGGCAATTGGACATGTCAGTCTGAAAGGTAAAGGATAAAGGTCAGCATAGGAGCCACGCATGTGGGAATCATCACACAAGATGTCTATAAAACTATGAAGAATAGCTTTAATCACCCACAGAGAGCTAGTGTAGCCCAAAGAAAGGGCAATGGGCTGAAGGGTACAACATTAGGGGGGAATGGGCTTATTACCACCTAATGTTTAGGTCAGAAGTCATCCCTAAAGAATCCTCCATGGCCAGGTGCAGTGGCTCATGCCTGTAATCCTAGCACTTTGGGAGGCCAAAGCAGGAGGATCACTTGAGGAGGCCAGGAGTTCCAGACCAACCTGGGCAACATAACAAGACCCTATCTCTTTAAGAAAAAAAAATGTTTTTAATTAGCCAAGTGTGGTGGCCACAACTCTAGCCCCAGCTACTTGGGAGGCTGAGGCAGGAGGATCACTTGAGCCCCGGAGTTTGAGGTTGCAGTGAGCTATGATGCCACTGCAACAGAGGGAGATTCTGTCTAAAAACAAAACAAAACAAAACAACACACAAGAATACTTCTTTCTGTGCTATTATCCGGAATTCTTCCTTACAGCTTCTTAGAACTTAATGAAGGAAAAGTTGTGCTGTTCTGCTAACAGAGAAACAAAGTCAAGGCAATAACATTTTATCCATTAAGAATATTTATTGGCTGGGCACGGTGGCTCACGCCTGTAATCCTAGCACTCTAGGAGGCCGAGGCGGGTGGATCGTTTGAGCTCAGGAGTTCGAGACCAGCCTGAGCAAGAGCGAGACCCCATCTCTACTAAAAATAGAAAGAAATTAGCCAAACAACTACAAACAGAAAAAGAATTAGCCAGGCATGGTGGTGCATGCCTGTAGTCCCTGCTACCCGGGAGGCTGAGGCAGGAGGATCCCTTGAGCCCAGGAGTTTGAGGTTGCTATGAGCTAGGCTGATGCCATGGCACTCTAACCCGGGCAAGAGAGTGAGACTCTGTCTCAAAAAAAAAAAAGAACATTAAATACTGACACTTATTGAGCACCTACTATGTCACAAGCACTATGTTAAGTGTTTTACAAGTATTACTTAACAGTCATCTCTCAGTATCTGCAAGAAGTTGGTTCCAGGATACCCACAGACACCCAAACCTGTGGATACTCAAGTCCCTGATGTAAAATGGCATAGCATTTGCATATAACCTATGCATACTTATACATATAACCATCCTGCATACTTTAAATCATCTCTAGATTACTTATACTTAATACAATGTAAATGCTACATAAATAGTTGTTATACTGTATTTTTTAATATTTTTTATTGTTGTATGTTTTTTAATTTATTTATTTTTAACATTTTTTGATCCATGGTTTATTGAATCTATGGATGCAGAACCCACAGATATGGAGGGTCAACTGCATTTTAAACTTAATAACAACCTTATGAAATATATCACTTTGTTATGCCTATTCTACAAGTAAAGAAACTAATTTATAAGTGATGGATGAATCACCATTTGAACTATGATCTGGGTAAGTCCAGAGCCCCTATTCTTAACTACTGTTAAGTATAATCTCTTACAGAAGGTAAAAATAGGTAATGAGTCACTGGAGCCAACCTGCTACTTCTATACATAATAATGCTTGTCAATGACATTTAATCAATTTGTGACCATGTTGTGACATACATTTTAAAGGAAGTATTCTGTTTTTACATATGATTACCCCAACATTTGGATAAAAGTTCTATTAAATGCCAAATCCAAAGACTCATTCTCCTCTAATCATAGAGAAAAACATCAAAATTGAAACCTGAGTAGTAAAATTTAGTATCTTTTAAAAATGGCTTTTTAAGCTCTGAATGTTAATCCATAGCTACCTCAGTTGAAATGAGAAAGTGCCTCTTGCTTTTTTACCTATAAAGATAAGTCTGCAAGTCTATTTAATACTGTCCAGTAGAAGAGGGCAATCATTTCTGTATGATCTGGTGGGCCTTAGAAAGGCTTAAGAGTAAACGCTAACCAGGGTGGTACAGAATTACCCAACAGACATATAGCCTTCAACACAACCACTGACCCAGAAACCTTCTGCAGGTAACCCAAGCTTTATATTTTAAGGATTTAGAAAGTACACGAGAAGAGATTTCCATTAAATATATACAGCATCCTTTTCATTAAGGATTTGGGAAATCTGTCATTTAAAGAGAGCTATGTGCCTGATAGATTCTTCTACTTCTGTACACACTTACACAATCAACCATAATGACTCATAATCACCACCCACTACCTAATTTTGTGTTTCGCAACTTGTTTTCCACTTTTCCCTCCTTTTAAAACTAAACTATATACATCAACAGTACATGGTATTGCTCTGTGATCCTCAGGGAATGTTTTCTAATACCCTCAGTGGATGCCTGAAACCACGGATAGTACTAAACCCTGTATATACTATGTTTTTTCCTATATAATACCTACCTATGATAAAGTTTAATTTATAATTTAGGCACAGTAAGAGATTAATAACAATAACTAATAATAAAACAATTATAATAATGCACTGTAATAAAAGTTATATGAATGTGGTCTCTCTCAAAATATCTTACTGTGCTGTACTCACCTACTTTCAGACAGTGTTTGACCGCTGGTAACTGAAACCACAGAAGGCAAAACCACAGATAAGAGGGGCCTACTGTCCAGGCTCGGTGGCTTACACCTGTAATCCTAGCACTCTGGGAGGCTGAGGCGGGAGGATCACTTGACATCAGGAGTTCAAGACCAGCCTAAGCAAGAACAAGACCCCCATCTCTACCAAAAATAGGAAAAAAATTAACTAGGCTTAGTGGCACACGCTGTAGTTCCAGCTACTTGGGAGGTTGAGGCAGGAAGATCCCTTGAGCCCAGGAGTTAGAGGCTGCAGTGAGCTATGATGATGCCACTGCACTCTAGTCCAGGCAACAGAGTGAGACTCTGTCTCAAAAAAAAAAAAAAAAAAAGAAGGGAATACTGTATATGAAATTATGATAAATGAACTTTAATAGCAAGAGTTTAAAATTCTTTTTAAAAACCCACGGTACATTTGGATGGTTTGCCTCCTACTTTTCCCAGGAAACCTCAAATGAATATGTAAAGTGTATTCTTTTAATAGAGGTGGAAAAAAAATTTTTTGGTTCTTACAGTTTTAACAATTTTTAAACAAGGTATACTGCATGACTAAGATTCCATATAGCATTATTTGAAATCAAGCATTGGCTCCCTTTAAAAACAAAGATGACCAACCATGCTGTTCCACTCTCTGACAATCACACCACAGATCATTTCAAAATGATAAAAATGTTCCTAAAATTTTATTACCGTTAATTTTCTACTAGAAATCACACAGATCCAGAAAACAAATATAACAAAAAGCAGCTATAGTTTCTCCAACAGCTTTGCACGATCTGAGCCACATTTTCAAACTGCTTTTCACTGTGATTCTTGCAGCAAATTCCACCAGTACATTTTAGAACTTTTGCAAATTAAATTAGAAGTACTTGTTCACCTCAATTCATCTCTGGTGAATGGTTGTGTGGAACTCTAAATTTAAGTACAACTGCATTACTGTTCTCTGATTTGTCTAGAATAATTCTTGAATTCATGGCAATGCCAAGCTAAATGACACTGCAAAGAAACCCTTTGTTTTCAAATAAATCAGGGCTTGGCTTTAGATAATACTATAAAGAATCTTATTCATGCAGTGTACCCTAGTTAAAATTGGAAAAGTTGGGAACAACAACAAAAATTTCTACTTCTATTGAAAGAATAATCTTTATTTTAAAGTTTTTTTCTGTATGAATTTAATAGAACCATAGAATTTTAGAGGTGAAAGGAACTTTGAGTAATTTACAATCGAAGAAAATAAAGTCACTTGTTAAGGGCTACTTCAGTTAGTGGCAGATCTAATAACAGAACCCAGGCCTTCTAAATTCCCTGGCCAACGCTATTAAACATTATAGAACATTATGAACAGGTTAAAATCAGCCAACGTTTTCCAAGTGCCCACTTTGTACCTTTCACCATCCTAAGCATTTTTAAATACCCATCATCTCTTTCCTAAATCATTTCATAAAATTAGAAAAGACTTATTAAAATAATCATGTTCATTCCTTTGGAGTTCAGCGTTGCCAACAGGGACCATTGCCCCATGATCAAAATGGAAAGAGATAATTCAATTACTACAATAACTACTCTATTAAAGAAGATGTGTTCCAACAACACACTTCACTCTCAGAAATTTCCCTCCCAGAGGTAGAAATATATTTAGAAGGCCTAGGAATGCATTTCCAGGTACTATTCTCTTTGTCAAGATCTATAAAGATTTCTGCAGCTTCCTCCTCCTCCATCCACTTCCATGCTTTTTTCCACTATTACTTTCTTACTTGATTCTTTTGTAGCCGCTACTTGTTACCCAATCTATACTTTCTCCTGAATTGCTACCCACTCCAATAATCTAGAAATTATGCAACCTTTCCATGTGCCATACATGCCTTGTAGGATTTGTCCTCTATATTCTGACCCATACCCTTTATCATCAGGGGCCAAACATCCTTCCAAAATGGTCATTATTATACAACAGAATTCATTACATGAGAGATCACTTTAACTACAAATATAGTCTTTTTTTTCTTTTTTTATTTTTTTGAGACAGAGTCTTACTCTGTTGCCCGGGCTAGAGTGCTGTGGTGTTAGCCTAGCTCACAGCAACCTCAAACTCCTGGGCTGAAGTGATCCTCCTGCCTCAGCCTCCCGAGTAGCTGGGACTACAGGCATGTGCCACCATGCCTGGCTAATTTTTTCTATATATATTTTTAGTTGTTTGGCTAATTTCTTTCTATTTTTAGTAGAGACGGGGTCTCACTCTTGCTCAGGCTGGTCTCGAACTCCTGAGCTCAAATGATCCTCCCGCCTCGGCCTCCTAGAGTGCTAGGATTACAGGCGTGAGCCACCGCGCCCGGCCTAAATATAGTTTTAAAAAGTACTAAAATGTGGATATTTGCTTTTTTATAATTTCAAAACAATAGTTTATTTTTTAAATACAGAATAAGTTTTATATGCACTGCAAGGCAAAGTCAAATTATATTCTTTTCACAAACACATAGTGCATGTCACAAAAATGTCCAAGTATTTTTAGTTGAGGAAAAGAATTTACTGATATTCATATGTTGGTACATTTTAAATTGCCTTAACTAATTGGATCTCGCACGGCCAACTACCACTGTAAATTTTCATGTATCTATTTCATAGAATTCTTATAGGTGCAAAGCAAATAATGTCACAATGAAAAACAAGAAAGAAAATTTAACCACTTACCAATTCTAGTTAGCATAAAGATGCAGTGCTGTTATACTTTTTGAAATATCACCCCAACTTAACTTTTAATTCCTAACAAATAAGTTGATCAAAATATAAATGTTCATTTATTGAGATGGGTATCGATACTGTTTGTAAAAAAAATGCCAGGGCCATTTACAAGTAAATCCTATCACTTAGACACAAAAGAATCATGGACCTGAGAAATTAGCAATGAAGTTACATTTAAATTTTAGTATCTAAAAGTAAAGTAAATAATCTTCAAATTTAATTTTTTAAATAGCCCACTAAAACAATGTAAGTTACATTTGAGTCTTTTTAACTTGATAGTAAATTTTGACATTTATATTAGTATGAAACATTAAAATAGTGCTTTAAAAAGTATTTAGGGGACAACTAGGCATAAGATCAAAAGGAAAAAGAAATGAACAACACTATAAACCAACTAAACCTAATAGACATCTACAGGACATTCCACTCAAAAGCAGCAGAATATATATATATATTCTTAAGTGTATATGAAACATTCTCTAAGATGGTCCATATATAAGGCTAAGGAAGCCTCATTAAATTAAAAAGGACAGAAATCATATAAAGTATGTTCTCAGACAACAATGTAATTAAATGAGAAAGCAATAACAAAGGAAATTTGATAAATTCACAAATATGTGGAAATAAAACAACACATTTAAGTAACCAATGGGTTAAAGAAGAAATCACAAGGGAAATTAGAAAATACTTCCGAATGAATGAAAATGAAAACACAACATATCAAAACTTCTGGAATGTAGCTCATATAGTATTTAGAGAGAAATTTATAGCTGTAAATGCCTATACAGTATTTAAAAAGAAGATCTCAAATCAATAGCCTAACTTTCCACCTTAAGAAACTAAAAAAGAAGAGCAAGCTAAACCCAAAACACATAGAAGGAAGTAACAATGATTAGAGGATAAATCAATGAAATAGAGAAGAAAAACACAACAGAAAAAAAATCAATAAAACTAAGAGTTGGTTCTTTGAAAGAAATAAACCTTTAGCTAGACTAATCAAGAAGAAAACAGAGAAGATACATATTATTAATACTAAAATCAAGAATGAAAAAGGGAACATCACTGTCAACCTCACAGAAGTAAAAATGATTTTAAGAGAATATTGGAATAACTGCATACCAACAAAGTAGATAACTTGAATGAAATGAACAAATTCATAGGAAGAAACAAGTTATCAAAAATAACTCAAGGAGAAATAGAAAATCTGAATAGATATATAATAAGGAAAGAGATGGAATCAGTAATCAAAAAAATTTCCCATAAAGAAAAGCCCATATGGCTTCATTGGTGAATACTATAAAATGTTTAAAAAAGAATACCAACTCATCACAAAATCTCCCCAAAAAAATGAACAGGAGGGAACACTTTCCATTTGTAAATCATATATCTAATAGGGGATATGAATCCAGAATATATAAAGAACTCTTATAATTCAACAGTAAAAGGACAACCCAATTAAAAAATAAGCAAAGAATCTGAACAGACATTTCTCCAAAGAAGATATACACATGGCCAATAAGCACATGAAAAGATGTTCAACATCAGTAGTCATTAGGAAAATGCAAATCAAAACCACAATGAGATACCACTTCAGATCCACTAAAATGGCTAAAATTTAAAAACAGACAAGTTTTGGTGAGGATATAAAAACCTTGAAATCTCATACATTACTAGTAGGCTTGTAAAATAAGGCAGACACTGGAAAACAATTTAGTAATTCCTCAAAAAGTAAATTTTTTTTACTTTAGATTTACCATATGATTTACCATATGACCCAGCAATTCTGCTCTCAGGTATATACATATATATATACACACATACATATAGCCTTCATTGTGTGTATGTGTGTATATGTCCACACAAAAACTTATATACAAATATTCATAGCAGCATTATTTACAATAGCCAAAAAGTGGAAACAACCCAAATGTGCATCATTGGATGAATGAATAGGAAAAATACAGTATATCTATACAACAGAATATTTTTAACCAATAAAAAGAAATGAAATACCACATGCTACAACATGGGTAAACCTTAAAAACATTACGCTAAGTGAAATAAGCCAGTCACAAAAGATATTGCAAGATCCCTTTTTTTAATGAAATGTCCAGAATAAGCAAATCTATAGCGAGAGAAAGTAGATCTGTCATTGCCAAGCACTAGGTAGAGGGAGGCATGGGAGTGACTGATAATGGGTCCAGAATTTCTTTTTGGAGTGATGAAAATTCTGGAATTAGATAGTAATGATGGCTGCACAACTCTGTGAATAAACCATTGAATTGTGGTTTAAAAAGGAAAATTTCATGGCATATGAATCATATTTCAATAAAACTATTTTTAAGTGTTAAGTATAAGAGATTCTATTGATGTTGTAGGTTTAGTCTGTCTTCTCCATTTACTATTGGTAACGTTTTACTTCTTTTTAAACCTTCCCAATCATTTGAATTTTCTCAGCATTTTTCTTACCATTTGTCTTAGTCACTTTGTGCTGGTGTAACAGAATACTTGAGACTGGGTAACTTATAAAGAACACAAATTTATTTCTCGCAGTTCTGGAAAGGGCCTTCTTGCTTCATCCCCGCATGACAGAAAGCAGAAAGGACAAAAACGGACGAACTCTGTGTCCCCACATGGAAGAGCAAAAGAGAGCAAATCCATTCCCACAAGCCCTTTTCACAGAGGCATTAATCCATTAATGAGGGCAGAGCCCTCATGACCTAAACACAATTCAAAAGATCTCACCTCCCAACACTGTTGAATTGGGGATTAAGTTTCCAACACATGAATTTGGGGAGACATATTCAGACCATACTACCATCTTTGCCCAGGAACATAAATACATTTTATTAGATAACAGAATCATAGGCTATTGTAGTATATAAGAATTCAGCTCTAACATGTTCTATCATCTTTACCTGGCTAATAAGAGCTCATTCCAGTATCTGCAAAGACACACAATATATCTGTATCAGCTAACATTCAACAAAAATCAGCAAAGTGATTATTCTATTTCCAATAATTAATATAATTGGTTTAGGTTATCACTGTTAAGGGTTTTAGAATATCACAATAGTATTTGTTATTATTGGCAAAGTTCATTGGACATTGGTTGCTAATAGCAGGACTTTGACAGTTCTGCAGATAAGACATTCAAATTCTGTAGGTTCAGAATTTAACATAATCAACTTTTAAATGTAGAATTTTAAGTCCTTTTAGGCACAAAATATACAGTTAAAACATTTTCAGTCAGCTTCATTCTTGAAATCTGGCACCAGTTTCTAGATTAAAACATTAACACTATTTCACAATAATAAAATAAAAACGAAAAGCCAGTTTTCAAACTCATTTAAGCACTGCCTCATCAGCAGATGGTAATCTGAGTTATTTGTAAATCAATCCTGCCTGCTCTCTCTGATGAGGGGCTTTGAGAGGAGTCAGCTTTTACCAGCTTATCAATAACACAAGGGGACCTTGTGGTAAAGCCAGAGAGACCTGTTCAGATCAGCTCTGCCCCGTGTTGGCCACACATAGTAACCTCGAACCTCACTAAGCCCAATTTGCGCATCTGTAAAATAAAACTACCTACCTACCCCACGGAGTTATTATGAGTATTTTATAAAATAATGTATGTAAAGCACCTCTAACAAATGGTAGGAACTCAGTATTAGTTCCTTTCTCTTTGCTCTCTGCAAGGTAAAATACAGGTCACAAATGACAAAAACTACAAAAATCCTGATTAAAAAAATATTTGGCTTAGTGTATACAACTTGAAAAGTGCAGAATTATCTAAATACTAAAAGTAAACCAACCTTTATTTTCTAAAAGCATCAAATTTATATAATCTTAAGCAGATAAGCAATAACCATGACAGTAAGACATAAGATACCATGGGGAAAAAAATTAACTAACTTTGAACTAATTATGTTAGTATTATCTAATAGTTTTATTAGGAAACTGAGTATCCAGCTGGCAAAATATTGTAGGTAATTTCAGTTAAATGGTTCTTCCAATAAGCCAACAATAACTTAAGGTTTGGCCGTATTTGCAGTATTAGAATTTCCTAATGGAAGGCTTCATAATGAATCTTAGTCACAGCATTTGAGAGTACTGAAGGGGAACAAAGCCATGGCAAGGTGCCTGAAAATTACTACAAGTCCTTTGAGACTAGACTACACATGCATTCTTTAAAAAAAAAAATGTAAAACTTTACTAAGGACGTATATGGAAAAAGAATACCAGATAGATAGATAAATAGATAGATAGATAGATACTTTTACTTTTACTTTTACAAAGCCAGGAAACCCAGGGGCATGATTTTTTAAATTATTTTAACAATGGGTTACATATTCACATGGTTCAAAAAAACAAAGAAATACTAAAAGGAACAGAGTGAAAAGTCTGCTTCCCACCCATTCCTATCCACCCAGTTCTCATCCCCCAACCCCAAATAGATAAACACTATTAATTTCTTATGTATCCTTCTACAGTGTCTTTAGGCATCACAAGCAAAGCAAAACATATTCTTATTTTTGCCTTGTCTTTTCGCACACAGGTAGCATTTTATCATAACGTTCTGCATCTCACAGACAAATTTTTAATCCTAAAACATAGCAATAAATACGTTCAATGGGACAGGGACTTTTATTCATACTTGAGTGGACTTTTAAAAGGAGTAACAGAAATAAATGATGTTAATGTTAGTGGGAGTCAGAAATAATAGAAATCTGAAGTGAGACAGAATTCAAGGGATAAATTTGTAGTCTTACAAATCTTAAAAACTCTTCTCTGCTAAAACCTTGGAATGTCTTACCTTTCATTAATAAAAAAATCCCTTATAGACAAAAAATAAATAAACCAAATATTGGTGAGAAGAGAGAGTGGAACAAAAAGATCAATTAGAAAAAATAGAAAGGTACTCATGCCAAAATGGACTAAACTGGCAACTCTGCACGACTACCTACACTTAGAATTACAAAAAATAACAACTATTTTTAAAAAAATTATAGCAAAGTTATCCTTCTGAATATTTATTAATGATCACCCCAGTTCAAATAAGCAAATAATATAATACTTTCATAGTTAAACCATCATCAATTTTACCACCATGTTGTTGGGAGGCTGAATAAAAACATCTTTTTAAAACCTTTTTCATTAATGTTTGTAAAAAAGGAGGCCACTAATCTCAGTGCAGCTTAAATAGCTATTGTCTTGGTGTGAAGCTCCTTATAATATCTGGCCCAAGTACTTTAACAGGTGAGCTGAAGTTGGTATGCAGTGAGCTACCTGGGCCTGATCCCCCACCTGCACCTCTTGTGTCTCCAGCAGGACCTAGCATGTGCTTCCTCTTCAACTCCCAGGGATCCAATCCAAGCTCTCACCTGTGCATATCTCTACTGATAAAAATCTGGTAGGAAAGTGTTTGGAATCCTGACACACTACTTCCCAAAGAGTGCTAACCTTTGGTCTAAGATAGCCTCTTAGTCTCAACTTACTTGAAAACAAAATGGTTGTTTTTAAGCCAGATAGTAAGATCTTTGGATGTATTTTCTTAAGGGAATAGCTATCACATCTGAGAGTTAGCTTTCACTACCAAAACACTCTATTCAACCCATAACATGGCTGACATCTTCAACAGTGGGAAAAAAAAAATAGCACAAAACAGTGATGTTGCAATGACATGAACAAAAACATTTATAAATAGTTTTAAATTTTATAGTCCATGCCAATGCTTAAAGAAAAACAGCTTATTTAGAGAAGAGGAGGTGAGTGGAGACTTCTATGGATATTTTGAAAGGAATTACTTGGTATTCTCAAAGGCTTTGAAGTCAAGTTGAAACCACTAGTTCTTAAAAATGTTTACCTTTCCTCCCAAACTAAAAACTTTCCTTTTCCTTATTTAAGGCCTACTCTTAAACGTATCACCATGATTAGTATCTTTCTTTTGTGCTCATGACCAAAATAAAGAAAGTGGGATAGAGAAAAGACAGAGAAATTTTCTTGATGCAAGAGTTGAAAGAAGAGAAAAAAGGGGTTTAAAAAGGAGACACTGTAATCCCAGCTACCATGGAGGCTGAGGAGAGAGGACTGCTTGAGGCCAGGAGTTCAAGATCAGCCGGGGCAACATAGCAAAACTCACTCTCAAAAAAGACTAAATTCTTGGAAAAGAGGGGAAGCCAAAAAAAGGGTACAGGAGGCAAGTATGGGCTATAGCTTGTGCACTCAACACCTTGAGAGAAGAAAGGGGGTGGAGAGATGTGATGGTTTCTGAAAAAACTGGTGGTGTTAGTATGTAAAGAGGGAATTATGCACATGAAATTATACTAAGTCAAATGTTACTAACTCTACATCCTATAATATAATAGGATCACAAGAAACTTCAAGGTTACCTATTCCTACCATTGGTGGCAGCACTGTTAAATCAATTATACTTCAAACAATGTACTTACCATTAGAATATTTCGAGACATCCCAAGTTCAGCCGTTCTAATTTCTAACTGAACTTTGGTTCAAATCCATTATTTCTGCTTCTCCTTTAGGGATTACAATCAATCAATTTCTCTTCTTAAATATCTTATGTTTAAGATCTCATAAATATTGACTGACTCCCATTAAAAGTATATGTGCTTTATGTTCATTTGGATGGATTTGTCAGTCCATGCACACACTCTCACCTCATCCCCTTTTTGAGCAGTATTATAGATTTCCAAAGGTGTTAGCCAGGTTTGGGGTATGGCAAGTGGCCAGGAAACACAGTAAAATAACTGGTTCAAAGGTGCATGGAATCTATGACGTTGGTTGGCTACACAAGCATGATTCTCTAACCAACAAAGCAAGTCTGTATAAGACAAATTTTTTAAATGGCATTGAAAATACGTATATGCACACACAAAAGTCTAGAAGGATATACTCTAAAATGCTAATAGTGGTTATTAATGAGTGATAGGTTTACTGGCCATTCTTACTTTCTCTTTTTCTTCTTAATTTTCTCTAAAAATATAACCATACCAGACCACTCTGGCTCAACTTTCATGTTACAAAGTTTTGAGTTGTTTTTCAGTTGCCATGGACCCCCAGGTTAAAGGTCACATAACCTGAGCATGTCCACATGAACCAAGTGAGCAACCCTGGGCAGATCCTAAGTGCTCTGACCAGGGAGCAGGGACTGAATTAAGAAGCAGACACAAGATGGCAGTATCCAGGACCCAATCAGATTGAGTCCTGGCATCACCCCATGACAGGATCCAGTCAGATCATGCCTCCCAGCATCAAGTCATTGCAAGATCCATTCAGTTCATGCCTCATTACCCTATGCTTATAAAACCCTACCCAGACCCCAGCTCAGGGAGATAGATTCCAGTGTTTCTTCCTGTCACCTTGCCAGTCAACTTTTAATAAAGCTTTTCTTTTCTCAAAGGCCAGTACCATGGTATTGGCTTCTCTGCACATCAGGCTTGAGCAAGCCCAGTGATTGCTTGGTAACACTATTACTTTGTGATTTAAATACATTTTAAAAGACACAAAATGGCAAATATATAAGTAATAGAAATAATAGAAAACGTTAGGCAGGCATGGTAGCACGTGCCTATAGTCCCAGCTACTTGGAAGGCTGAGACAAGGAGGATCACTGAGCCCAGGAGTTTGAGGTTGCAGTGAGCTCTGATGACGCCACCGTACTCTAGTATGGGCAACAGAGTGAGACCCTGTCTCAAA
>VBSM01001124.1:16598980-16609052 GCA_008086735.1 Cheirogaleus medius | reverse complement strand
AAAAAAAAAAAAAAGAAGAAGAAAAAAGAAAGAGAGAGACAAAACTAAAATAAAAATTGGGAAAAAAAGATAAAAAGATGAATGTGTTTTCTTGGGAAACTAACGATATGATTCCAAAATTCCCTTTGAGCTGGTCATATATAATATACACATACATTAGATTAGATAGTATACACTGGTCCTTTATGTATATTTTTCTGCAAGTATGCATGCTGAGTTGGAAATCAGATCATTTTAATTTAACTTTTATCAATTTTAAACTAAAAATAGGGATGCAAATAACTATAGTAATAAAGTTCCTTCTCATTTTCAAACTTATGAAGTGCCATTATACTTCAGCAACCTGCAGACTGGCTAATCCATCAGGGTGTCCCATTGTTGTGTATAAATATATTATATATGAAATCCACTTGAACTGTAGAAGAAAAATCTTTAGTATTGACTGGCTTAGCAAATACATCAGGAACCTGAACTAAAGCAATTAGCCTGTATCATGCTCATGTGTTATTTCTTCAAAATCACAGAACAGTAAAAAGAATGACATTATTATCTCAACACGACAGGCATTCTCAAAAAAGAGTAAGCCTTTAAAAAGGTACAAAATTCAGGCCGTTACTCAACCAAAAGCTTGTCAAATCACCCTTATTCTCAAGTTAAAAGCCACTAAACCAGCTCTCCGCATTTTAATTATCCACAAACTTACTTATTCACGGCCTGAAGAAAGAACTATCTATATAAACCTTTCTGCATTAGGTGGTACAAAGGCACTCTGCCCCTCAATATCATACCATGGCAACAGATAGTTCTAGTCCTTAGACTTTGATCCCATGTAGGTCTTTCCTACATGTACGGCCCTGTGAGGGGAAGCAGAGCTGTACTACACAGGAATCCTCCCCTGTAGGTTCTCACCAACATCTCTTATCTCACCCACACATCTCCTATTTTCCACTTTACAAACAATTCCCCTTATATCTTCACCTTTCTTTCACTTACCTCCAACCACACCCAAGGAAAAGAGATTTTGGTTTTAAATAATAGAACAGTGGCTACAAGGGGATGAACTTAGGCAGGTTTTCAGGACCAGTGGGAAACAGAAGAGGATCTGAGAGATTGGACAAGGGAAGGATACTGTACACTACCCTAATTCCCTTTGAAAACCCTCTGGCTCAGCTTCAGACAGGCAATTCAGTTTCACTGGATGATGCTTTGAATTGGCCTTCAACATTTGATTTCTATATTGTCTTCCTCGCCAATGACAACTCAAAGCTAGTATTGAGTTAAAACTACTTTGACATGAACTACAACATGTGGAATTGGCACCTCTTAAATGTACCACTTTTCCCCATGAAATAGGGTGGGAAAGTGAAATGAGAGCAAAGGCTCCATCATAAGGAATGGATGTTGGTAAAGGAAAACAGAGACATTGAGTCTCTTAAAATAATGTGGGAGCTGTTTCTGTCAGGAATAACATGTTACGTAATTTGAGTTTCATGAATCAGCAGTTTAGTCAGTAATTTACATGAATTTAAAAAGAGAAAGAGAAAACATGAGGATTGGAAAAGGTAAAGTGATTTCTGAAACAAGGCAGGTTTCAAAAGTATTTTATTCCACTCCCACACAGAAGAACGTTGACAGGCAGATGACTCAGTCTGGCTTCATTATGGGTTTCTTACCACCTAAGATCTCTCATAGGAAAGGCCATCCCATCTCTCATTTCTCCCTGATAGCCCTTCTCAATTCCTCCCACCAGGTAATGGCCATATTTTCTTTTCTAATTAAAGGTTATCCATCTGGAAATCACATACTTTAAGATACAGAGGGTTATGCTTAAAGGATAAAAATAGTTGAGGATTTTTTTTAAGTCCCTTTATGCTAAAGTAATTGCAACATTCAAAACACAAAACACATAGTAACATCAGACTCTTCAAAAAAATGTATACTACCTATGATCCTTGAGTTTTAACTTGATCATAAATCTAAGTAGCTTAGATAGGGAAGAGAGCTGTCAACATAAACACAAACATCATGTTTCCAACCTAAACTCTCAAAATCAAAATCAAGGTAAGATATTTGAGAGGGGAGAAAAATAATCAACCTATTTTCTTTTTCAAAAACTAGAGATGGGCCGGGCGCGGTGGCTCACGCCTGTAATCCTAGCACTCTGGGAGGCCGAGGTGGGTGGATCATTTGAGCTCAGGAGTTCGAAACCAGCCTGAGCAAGAGCGAGACCCCATCTCTACTAAAAAATAGAAAGAAATTAATTGGCCAACTAAAATATAGAAAAAATTAGCCGGGCATGGTGGCGCATGCCTGTAATCCCAGCTACTCGGGAGGCTGAGGCAGAAGGATCGCTTGAGCCCAGGAGTTGAGGTTGCTGTGAGCTAGGCTGACGCCACGGCACTCTAGCCGGAGCAACACAGTGAGACTCTGTCTCAAAAAAAAAAAAAAAACTAGAGATGACAAATCCTAAGAAATAAATCCAAAGGGCATACCCATCCTTTTTGCAGAAAATGTGTTTTATCAGATATTGTTTGAAATAAGAGAAGCATTGGATTAGGCCTGGAAATCTCTTAGGCATAAATCAATTACTATGGTATTTTGAGAGACATGTTTTGAAAGAGCAAGATAGCTGAAGTCATTTGGAGTTATTCATTCCTCAAATGTCTATTACAAGGATGCACGTGCCAGGCACAGCCCCACTCATACTCTCTGTTCAAGCTCTGCCTCTCATCTGCTGTGCAATCCTGGCTAAAGCACTTTAATATTTCTATGCTTCAGTTTCTTCATATGTAAAGATGGGAATAAAAAATGGTTGAGAGACCAACCTCAGAAGGTCTCTCTGAAGAGCAAATGAGTATGTTTGGAAGCACTTGTAAATCATGTAAATGTCTGTTGTGCCACAAATTACATCAGAGGAACATGAGCCTTCCTGCTTCAAGAGACACCCATAATCCTATTAAATAAGACTTATCAGCTCATTTAATCATCTCCCTGGAAATTTAAATATATGAGAGAGAGAAAAAGGAGGGAGAGAGGGAAAATGGAAGAGAGGGAGGGAGAAAGCTACTATGATGTACAGATTTTGACATTACATTCATCATCATCACAACAAAAATCATGTCTACCTTATTCACCATTTCAGGTTTCTACCAATCTGGGCATCCAGCCAAGATGCTCATTTGAAGAGGGTACTTTATTCTGAAAAAATATTCTCTCTATATATCTGCAGATCACAAAATGGACACCTACAAGGCTGACCTACCAATTCAATGTTACCAAGAGCAAATGGCAGTACATTTACAAAATATTTATGTTGATATGTACAAATAAAAATGTTCTGTTTCATAGTACAACTCAAGTTCAATCTGACTCTCAAATCTAAGCTATGTCATATGAATAATGTGGAACAGATTAGGAATGAAGCTACTTTTAAAAACAAAATTAGGCGTGATGCAGTGGCAGTTGAAGAAAGGGGGAAGTTCTGGTCTTTCCAGAGTTATCTGATGGGCACAATGGCGGGTGAGAGAGATCATCTTACAGAAGCTGCTAGAGATCTGACAGAGACCTACTTAGAACTGGTGGAATTCCCTGAGCTCCAGACTCCCTTCCCTCAGGGAAATGCAGGGATGACAGCCTGTCTTACTGGAGTAGTAGCCAAGGGGGCCAGAAGGCACACCCAGTCCTAAAATAAGCCTGAAACTTCCTCTAATGTTTCTAGCTCTTGCAATGATATTCCAGGAACTAAAGTATGCACAGTCTCTTCATTGCTAGAACCGCTATAATTTAACATTTTGAGTTAAGAATTTGAGTTAATATTTATAAAGCACTTAGAAAGACTCCAGCACATAGTAAGAGCTATCTAAGTGTTTGGTAAACAAATAAAGCATTTCCCAGATTGGCTGGGTGAAATCTCAACCTAGTGAGAAGGAAGAGAATCAAAATACACGACATTTTATTTTTCACCTTGATCGAGATGTAAAAATTGTAGTGCTCTTGCATCTCAAATACACCCTGTATAAACTTGTGCTGGTTTGAAATTCTACTCATGGTTCAGAAGTCACTGTAAAATTGAGTGAAAGACTTTTAAGTTTCAAAAGATTAATCCTTTATCTTTTCTATCCCTAAAAATGACAAAATCTAGAAATCTCAAAGTTAGAGGGTACGCACCAATGCTAAAACTGTGAGAATTAACAGAGCCAGATTCACTTGAAGAGACGGAAAAGATTCAAATCAGAGAACTTAAAAGTAGCAAGGCATTAAAGTCTCATACTCCAGGTCCCTGACAACAGGTTAAAGATTCCTGTCCACCCCACTCCTGCGACCGCCCACATCCTCGCCCTCGCAGGTGACCCGCACCCACTTTTAACCTCAGGTGGGGTCTCCCACTCTTGGAGTTCCCCCCTTCTTTGGGCTCGGGGACTGCGCACGGGTTAACGGTATCAATGCACAGACACCACACGGGTGTTTAGGAATCTCAAAGCAGATCTGAATTCACCGAAGGAACAAAGAACACAAACTCTCCAAGAGTCGGGGGCTGGGAGCAGGTATTGCTTTCTCCCGGCCGGCCGATCAACTCCGAGATTTCCGGGGAGCCCGGGAAAGTCAGGTTAGCGCCGAGGAGAGGCAGCAGCCGAGGCCCGGGCCACCCTCGCCCCGCCCCGTCCCCTCCCGCCCCGGGGCTCCGACTGCGGCCCGGACGCGCGCGGACCCTCCCGCCTGCCCCGCACCTACCGGCTCCGCGGCGCTGCCTCCCCGCTGAGCGGGCGCGGAGCCCCACGCCCTCGCGCTTCCTCCTTCCCGGCAGGGCCGCCGGGCGCCGGCGTTTCCTCCCTGACGCGTCACGGCCGCCGGCGGCTCCTCCCGCGGAGCGCGCCAGGCCGAGGAAAGCCGGGCGGCCGGCGGCGCGCCGGGGAAGGCGCCAGCTCGGAGCCAGGGGCGCGAGCGCCCGAAACTGCGGGCTGGGGGCAGCCGGCGCCGCCAGGGGCTGCAGGCGCGCGCCCCCGCTCAGGCCTGGAAACCAGCCCTCCTCTCTTCCCCGGGACCCCCGCGAAAGGCCGGGCCGCGGCGCGCGGGCTGCCCCCGTCACGCGGTGTGCAAAGTTCGAGAGGGCACCGTGGGATCCTGCCTGGAGGCGCAGACTCCTGGGTGTTTCCGCTGGCCAGCGAGTCAATAGGGACCGCTACCCTGGGGCCCAAGATCTGCGTGGGCCAAACCGCTGGGCGGCCACTGAAGACGACCTTGGTGTGTGGAGGGAGCAAGACCACTTGACCTCCAGAGGGAAAGGAGCCTCCCCCAGGATTGACCCGGGTGGCATGTGGCTCGGTGTAAACTGGAAAGTCAGAGGAATGAAATAAGTATCCAAATAATTTAGGAGGACAGCTATGCTTCACTTAACATTATTTGAACAGTTTTCTACTTTTTTTCATCAGCAGAGTTAGGACCTTTGTGTTTATAAATAGGCAAGAGCTTTCACAAACTGGGAGATCCTGTGTACAGAGAATTTCCTTTGACACATCTTTTTAGATCTACTAAGTTTTTTTTTTTTTTCATTCCCATTAATCTCCAAGTCAGCCCAGGGCACATTTTACAGCTTCTTTACTCTTTCTTATTTTTTAACTACAGAAACTGCATTTTAGACCCATTTATTTATCTTTTTTCCAGATAAGAGAGATATAGAAAGTGAGTGGCAAACTAAGAATTACATGATTCAATGAATGTGGAGTAAAGTGACTAAGATTTTGAAATAGAGTGGGGTTTTTTTTTTGTCCTACAATGCCACTATAATTTAGGTTTTATCAGATATCACTTGAAGATAGACTCAAACAACTGAAGATTCCTGTGTGCATATCATCCTTCAGATTTTGAGGCAGTGATCTTTACTTCAAATCATGACTCCAGAGAATTTGCCACAGATTTATGAACAAATAAACTGCCAAAGGTAATTAGAGGAACTGGGATCTGTGTGTGACTTCCCTAAATTTCGGGGGAGCATTTCCTCATATTTTAAAAAATAATCTTCAAAGATTTAGCTCCACAAGGAAAGGTAAGAATATTCATTTTTAATGTCAATAACTACAATATAGCCTTCTGCTTCTTAAAGAAAATGAATTATGAATCCAAATGCTTTTTATATTTCAATAAGCCTACAGAACTTTCTAAACAGTGATTTTTGGTGGCATTGGAAATAGGTATAAGACTACAGTAGGGCCGGGCGCAGTGGCTCTTGCCTGTAATCCCAGCACTCTGTAATCCTAGCACTCTGGGAGGCTGGGGTGGGAAGACTGATTGAGGTCAGGAGTTTGTGACCAGCCTGAGCAAGAGCAAAACCCCATCTCTACTAAAAATAGAAAAATTAGCTAAGCATTGTGACATCCACCTGTAGTCCCAGCTACTCAGGAGGTTGAGGCAAGAGGATCACTTGAGCCCAGGAGTTTGAGGCTGCAGTGGACTATGATGACGCCAGTGCACTCTACCCAGGGTGACACAGCAAGACTGTCTCAAAAAAAAAAAAAAAAAAAAAGATTAAAGTAGATACACATCAACACATGGCCAATAGTCCTTTATATGTTTTCACTGTGGTGGACACACAAGCAATCCACACAGAGAAGCTAGAGAAGTTCCTCCGTTGTAACAAAATCAACAAGTGATCAGTGTATCTCTTAATTAAAACCATATTTGTCTGAAAATTTTCTCAGACAAAGGAAATAAATTCTCTCAATAAACTCTAAGTGGAATGACGTCATTCTCATTTTAGAGACAAATATCTGGCTATCAACGCATTTCAACTTGTTTTAAAAAAACAAACATACAGCTGGGAACCATTACATTTCCAGTATAAATTTGTCTTTCTGCTATGAAGACCACATGCACACATACAGAGACCACCTCCCACAAACTTTTTTTTTTTTTTAAAGACAGGGTCTCACTTTGTAGCTCTGACAGAAGTGCTCTGGCTTGATCACAGCTCACTGCAGCTTCCATTTCCTAGGCTCAAGCGATCCTCCTGGCTCAATCTCTTCAGTAGCTAGAACTACAGGCACACAACACCACACCTGGCCAATTTTTAAAAATTTTTTTTGCAGAGACAGTGTCTCACTATGTTGCCCAAGCTGATCTCAAACTCCTGGCCTCAAGGCGATCCTCCTGTCTTGGCCTCCCAGAGTGCTGGGATTATAGGCATACACCACTTATCCAGGACCCCACAAACATTCTAAGAAAAGAAAGGGAATGAACTACATTCAACTGACAAAAGGTTGGGTATTTTGCCTTTATAATCTGAGAGCTGCAACTTAATAGCTTGATTTCTTAGAAAACTAGAGGAGGTAAATATATTCACAAACTACTAAGGAATTTTTCACTTAAAATTAATTTTAAGGGCACACTTTAAGGCTGATCACATTTTGAAATGTCGGACTGATATTTATGCCTTTATAAAGGGTTTCATGTAAATAAATTTTAAAAATAGGAAAAGTTTTTTGTCAGACTATGGGTCCCAATTTATTGTTTGGAAATATGATTCTGTTCATTCAGGTCGGGCAAATATTTTTTTTCATGTGTTTTATCCATAGTGCAGAGATTATGAACACAAGCTTTGGAATTGGACACACCTAGGTTTAACATCTGACTTTGCGACTTTTGTACTGTGGGCAAAATATTTTGCCTCTCTGAGCACGGGTTTCTTCAGTAATGTGAAGATGATAATAATGTTTTTTCCTCCTCAGTAAAGCAGAGATAAATGATAATGCTTATCTCATGAAATTGCTATGAGGATCAAAAGAACTTAGTAGAATGCTGGGAACATAATATCAATTGACTATCATCATCATCATCATCATCATTATAAGCTCTAAAACAGATAACAATACCAATATTACATATATTTCACTTGTAATAGTATTAAAATGGCCATATTTTAGAGGTTTATTAAAAATAGAAGTCCTAAAAGTAACAGGAAAAAAAATCATAAAAAATACTAAGATATAGTGACATTCAGAATTTTGGAAAATTGGGCCGACAGTAATGTAAACTGTTGACCCAAACATCAAAAAAAAGCCCAACTACCTAACCAGGTAATACAATATTTTTTTTAGATACTATATTCCAGTGAAAAGAGTGCTTGGTTTTCATCCTCCAGCATTCAAGATGGAAAACTTTTCTTTAAAATAGTGCCTTATATGGAAGCATCATTGCTTTTTGTATATCTTAATAAAGCCTTCTATTATTTGTAGTTCTTTTGTTGTAACCATGGAAGAGGTGAGGTGCATAGCAATACAAGAACTATCACTTCTGTTAGGGAGAAAAATTGATAAAATGGCAATCATGGGACCTTAATGACTTCTATTCACAAATTGGCTGGTTAAGGAAGTGAGAGCCAATATTCAGCATATTTGTTTTATAGCAGATACAATGTCAAGCCTAGAGAGGTAAGAATAATGCTACCAACTATGTGGTTACAAAAGCAAAAAATGGCTTTGATTCATATTATTTGCATTGTTTTCAGAGCACCTATTCATTCTGTTATACTATAGACTCACAGGCTTAAGTGGGTCAGACGTCATGATTGTTGCTATAGTTTCCAGCTGTATTAATCAGCTGATACACCAATCACAGCATACCACAACTTCAAATAAAACAAAACCGTTTTTGTAGGGAAGATAGTTTAAGACATAATCCTAACCTCCCATATTCTGTAATTAAAAAGAATTAAATTTTCTGAGGAAAACAATCTAATAAAACACAACACAAACCAAGATATAGTTAGAAAAACTCAGATACTTATGGGAACTGAAATGGAGACAAATTAATACCTCCTTAGCACAGAGCAAAATTAATATGTTTCTTTGATCTGGAAAATGGTTTAGTGCCTGCTCATTTTTTTGTTGGGGGTACCAGTGGGAGGCCTAAAGTTCATTTCTTGGACCAAATTAGCGAAGTTCAAACTCAAAACTGAAACGCCTAAAGCTGAAGCGTGTTTTATAATAAAAGGAAAACTCTATTTTAAAGCAAGACTACATTAGAATCAAATTTAAGACTTTTCAGATCACAAGACTTTCTCACTTTCTTTATTAGACTCACGAGAAAAACCAAGGGGAAGTGTTAGGAGATCTGAACCTTAAACTGCTAGCATCAGCTTTTTGATAAGGAGTAGCTAGAAATTACTTTAAATTTCTCTAAGACCATTACTTATCTGAAGTAGCACTATTATATAATGCTTCCCTATTAGGGAAATCTCACTGTCTTCCAGTCTAGTTATTATGAGTATCAGGAATAAAATATAAATTGCTCTTTTTTTTCTTTCTCTCATTTTCTCTCTTTTTTTTCCCCCTGTATCTCGTTTGGATAATATATTACATACATAAACTACATCTGTTAATAGTTGACAATAACTTATTTACGTAAGTCATGTCAGCAGTTTCTATGTTCAAAGAATCATGTTAAGCCTTTGAGCTCAAACCTGCTAGGTAGACTTTGAAGATAACTATTATTTTAGTTGCTTATCAGTGAGGAATAATAGCTTTTCTTAAACACTGTTCATTTGGTGACTCAGTTATTTACTGTCAATTATGTACAATTAATGATTGAACCTATTTCAAATGCAAAGGCTTAATAGCTCCGGGCTTGAAGAGGTACATTGCTGTTATTTCCTCAAATAAGTCACTAAGGAATCTGTGTCTGGTCCAACCAGATGTTGTCAAAGGCTTAAGTAGACCTTAAGGGATTATAACTCTTTATATACCGGAAGACTCTTAAATTCCCCTGGGTTTTCTAGGATAAACAACCCCAGTTCTTTTAACTTTTTCTCACACTTCTTGTGTGTGTGTGTGTGTGTATTTATGACTCTCTTACACATTTTTTCCAAATTCTCCACATTCTTTAGATTTTCGAGGAGGTGCCCAGTATGAGACATGGAACTCTATAAAGGATCTGATAAGTCCTTAGTATGGTGATCACGTTCTCTCACAGATCTTCAATTCACACTCTATAATGCAACCTGGTATTAGTCTTACATTTAAAATGACACTTCCAAAAAATATATTTCATCATTATCAGATTTTATTTATTTTTTTTTTTT
>VBSM01001124.1:16577458-16590192 GCA_008086735.1 Cheirogaleus medius | reverse complement strand
AATTGCAAAGCTGTGGAAACAACCCAAGTGCCCATTAATACATGAGTGGATTAAACATACCATGGAGTACTACTATTCAGCTCTAAGAAACAATGGTGATATAGCACATCTTGTATTTTCCTGGATAGAGCTGGAACCCATACTACTAAGTGAAGTATCCTAAGAATGGAAAAACAAGCACCACATACACTCACCAGCGAATTGGTATTAACTGATCAGCACCTAAGTGGACACATAGGAATTACATTTATCTGGTATTGGGCAGGTGGGAGGGGGGAGGAGGGGACGGGTATATACATGCATAATGAGTGAGATGTCTGGGGGATGGTCACGCTTGAAGCTCAGACTTGTGGGAGTGGGGGGAGCAAGGGCATTATAGGCAACCTTAAAATTTGTATCCCCATAATATGCTGAAATATAAAAAAAGTGGCTTCTGCTTTGTGCATGTAGTGGGAAGCAAGGTAGGGTGGAATCCTTTTACACTGTCAAATGCTGAAATGCTTGTACTATATTCAGTGAACCAAATTATCTAGTTGTATATAACTTTCTGTACTCTTTTGCATTCTATCTATCTGGAGGCCTTTGTGAAAGTTTAAAATACTTTCCCTGTTCTCATCGATATTCCAGGAAATGAGTCAAATGCTGGAGCCGCAATAGTAAAGGGGAAACAGCGCCCCCTGGAGGCCAGGATGCAATGCCCAGAGACACCGCCCCCCACACACACTGCCCACCTGCAAGAGGCAAGAGACAGTAGCATAGGCAAGGGAGATGGCAGACTTATAAATGCAAAGAAATTATTTGATATAACTAAAAATATTTTTTTTAATTTAAAGCCTTTAAAAAATCAGTATGGAAGTTTTGTTTCATATCATGATAAGGAGCTTTTATTCCCCCCAAGGAAAGTATCGACTTTAAACTTAATAGAGGGCTAGACAGTACAGTCATTAAGAACATGGGCTTTGGAATACGAAAGGTCTTCCTCTTGTTAAATGTGTGCCCGTGGGCAAGTTGGTAAATCTGTATGAGCCTATTTCTTTACTTGTAAAATGATGATATCTGATTGGATTACAGTGAGAATTAAAAGAGATTATGTACAAAATATCCTCAGCAGTTGGTAAGTATTCAGTATTTGAGAGCTGCTATTATTATTTACTGTTACTTTGACTACTATTGCTACTGCTGCTATAACATTAACGAGGGAAGGGTGTTCCATGTAACTAAAAATACTTAATATACTATTATACATGCTAGTAAGAGAATTTTTAGATAAGAAGTTATAGAAGATATAAATTAGAATAAATAGAGGAAAAGAAGAATTAGTGAGCAAGAAAACCCAAGAATATTTGTAAAGGTATGAGGAAAAACAGAATCCTTAAGAACTTTCTATCCAATATACAGAGTTCTTACAAATACATAATTAATATCAATAGTCTATTGGATAAGTGGTCAAAGGAGATTAAAAAAGCAGATGAAAAAGTCAGTTTAACAAGGATGTTATCAAGAGGCCTACTTGGGGGGGGGATAAAAACAACAACAACAAAAAACAGGCCTACTTATTAGTTAAGAAATGCAAAATAGGGGGAGGGGGGGCATGGGCAATATACATAACCGTAATATTTGTACCCCCATAATATGCTGAAATAAAAAATAAAAATAAATAAATAAATAAATAAAAAAGAAATGCAAGATAAAACCAACTTTCAGGTCTCATATAACTTTTAAAGTGTCAAAATGTAAAGAAAAATGAAAAGAATTGGTACTGAGGAGGACGTAAGAAGAAAGCATTGATCCTGGAACATGGCGTACTTGACCCTGCCTCTTACCAGCTGGGAGAGCAAGGATAAATCTCTCTGCACCTCAGTTTCCTCATTTGTACACATGAAACAATTTAGAAATATTTTTCCATTAAAAATATCCCATTCATAATAATCACAGCTATAAAATACCTAGAAACAAAATTAATCAGAAATGTTCAAAACCCATTTAAAAAGCCAGTATCTCCATATTGATCTGTAAATTAAATGCAATTTTCATCAAAATCCCAATGGAATTTTTTTTAATTTAAAAGTTGATTCTCTGGTTTATCTGGAAGATAAATATTTGAAAATAGCCAAGAAAGTTTTGAAAAACAACTGTAACAAAATAAGACTTGGCCTATGAAAAAGAGATATGAAAAAGAACTATAAAACTATTAATTAGGGCAGAGTGGCACTGATCAGGAAAAACAAGCAGATCAATGGGGTGGAACAGAGTCCAGAAAATAACCCAAGTTCATACATAGACAATTTCACACATGCTCAAGGTGGCATTTCAAATCAGTGGGGGTGGGGAAGACTGGATTATTCAATCAACAGTACAAGGATAACTGGCTATCCATAAATTACCAGTGGTTTAAAGATCTAAATAAAAAAAAAAAACCCAAAACCATAAAACCATTTGTAAAAAATATAGAAAAATATCTTTATAAATTTGGGATAGGAAAAATTTTCTTAGCCTGACATAAAACCCAGAAGCCATGAATGAAATGATGGGTTGACTAGATTACATAAAGATGGAACACTCTGAACAGAGATCCCTGCCTTACCTTGGCTTCTTCATTTTCCCCCCAGGAATCCCTGAGGATGACACTGTGCTGCAGTGGCTGGGGGTAGGAGATGAGAATTGGGAGGCAAGGAGAGGGGGTCCTGCAAGGTACTTCAGTAACCTTATGCTAAGCTTTGCCTTGATCTTAGGCATTGATCCACACTCAGATAATCCAAGAGGATTTTCCACTTGGAGTCCTGATAGCTACGTTTTTGGAACATGGTCCTAATTCCTAGTATTTTTAATTTTAAAATAAATTTAAATGAAATAAAAACTCATTTGTACCCTCCTCCAAACACCAATAAATTGGTTTTCAAATTGGCAATTCCAAAAGAGGGGACTTAAAGAATGATTTGAGTAACAATAGCATTAATGAAATAACCATGAAATTCCTTAAGATAATAATTTAAAAGAGGAAATTAACTTATAAAAACATTTTATTTTGAAATAGTTTTATATTTAGAGAAGAGTTGTAAAGACAATACAAACTTCCCATATACTCTTTATCTGCTTTTCCCTAAGGTTAATGTTTTATATAACCATGGTATAGTTGTCAAAACTCAGAAATTAACATGGGTACAACCCTACTAAGTAAATCATACTTAATTTGGATGTTAACCTGTTTTCCATTAACATCCTTTTTCTCTTCCAGGATTCAATCCAGGATTTGACATTGCATTTAGTTGTCACCTCTCTTTAGTCTCCTCCAATCTAGACAGATTCTTTGCTTTTCTTTGTTTTTCAAACAAAGACTTTTGAGGAGTACTGGTCAGGTATTTTGTGAAATGCTCTTCCACTTGGGTTTGTCTGACGTGTTCTCATGATTATACTCTAAGAAAGATTTATCCTTCTGACACATGCTACAACACGATGCACCTTGAAGACATTGTGCTAAGTGAAATAAGCTAGCCACAAAAGGATAAATACTGTATATGCTTCTGCTTATATGAGGTCCTAGAGTGGTTAAATTCATAGAGACAGAAAGAATAGTGGTTATCAGGGGCTGGGAGGGAGGGAAGAGAAGGGAGTAGTTGTTCAGTGGGTATAGAGTTTCAGTTTTGCAAGTTGAACAGTTTTGGAGATTGGATGCACAACAATGTGGATGCATTTAACACTACTGAACTGTGCATTTACAAATGATTAACATGGTAAATTTTGTGATGTGTATTTTACCACAATTTTAAAAAATGATGGCAATGGATTAAAACATTTCAAATTAAAAGAAAATAAAAATATGCCCCCTCCCTCATTTATTTGGAAGTTAATTTTTGATTGTATCATTTTACTTAAAATGTTAGAATTATAAAATGTATTTGCTACTGGCAATAAAGAAAATGACTGGGACTGGATGGAATGATTTGGGAATCTATATACTTGGACAGGTCAACTCATGTTATTCTGGAGGGAGTGGAGGCTTTGGTCTGTTAGAGTAGGGAAATCTGACACTCTGCATGGGAAAGACTTTTATGTGTCTTGTGAGTTACACCCCATAAGCCATTGTGTTTCTAACAATTTGACAGACAGGTTTTCTGATAATTGCTGGGAAGCCTGATTGGTGATTCAATATTGAGTGTTGATTAATAAAGACATGAGTTTAATTCAAATTCCATTTACTAGCTATTGTGATTTTTAGGCAAATCGCATAACCTCTTCAAGTTTCCGTTTCATCTGTATAGTGAAGTATTTTGATATTCAATTATATACAGTAAGCAAAACAACTACTATAGCTCCTGAAATATAGTTGCTATCCAATAAATCATGGTAGTTACATTTAACATAGTGAACTATTTGGATTGCTTTGTTTTAGGACTCCTGTTATCTATAAATCCTAACATTCTTCCTTTATTACTAAAAATTATTCCTGAGTCAAACATAACTACAGCTGTGAACTCCATGAGAGCAGAGACAGTATCTTTTCACTCTGCATCCTGGGCATCAGGCATAGTGCCTGACATATAGGAAGTTCTCAGTAAATGTTTACCAAGTAAATGGATGAACCAACATTTGATTTGACTCCTTGTTCCATTATGATTCCTAGAATATTATCTGCCAATGTAAATCTTATTCTTAGTATGTGGTTTGGTTTAAGTTGCTTTTGCTACGTTAAAACTATAAATCTTTCCTAATTGAAGACTGTAGGGTGAAGAGACATCAACATTTTCTGGCCATTTGAGTGCTAATTCAACTAAATGAACATTTATCAAGTTTTTACTACATTAAAAAGTTCTGTGCTAAGCACAGGAAGTTAGAAAGACAAAGATGGGATCCCCACCTCAAGATACTTACATTCTGGTGGAAGATATATATTTGTATACAAATAAATATCATACAAGGCAGGATATGATACACCCAAAGAGCTATGGCAGCACTAATTATGGGAGTGACTAATTATCAGTAAGGATAGGGGAAGACCATCCACAGAATCCCCAATTCATCCCATTGAGGTTCCAGCCGTATCGATGGCTAGTGTCTGTCTGGCCTGGTCCTCCGCACACTTATCTGTTATGGGATCTAGGGGCTGCGGCTGAAGCCATAGTAACTGGCTGATTGAGTATCCAAGGATCCGGACTCCAACCCTCTGTCTCTTTCATCTCAAAATAAATAATATATATCTCTGTATAATGCCTCCTAGTTTAAGGGCCCGATCCAATAGACACACCCAGAATTGCCCGAGCTACACTTTAAATTAACTGTCTCAATTATTATCCTGGAGTCCTTATAACTAAGTAGGGTATGTCCATTTTACATCAAAAAGTATGGCTCAGTAAAGTTAAATGATTTCTTTAGTGTCATACAGCTGGTAAGTGGTAGAGCCAGGATTAAGTCTAGAATATGTGAGCACAAATTCAATGGAAGATGAACCAGTTTTCTGTAAATATGGTTTTTGTTGGCTTGGAATTATACACTTGCTTTGAATCATCAAATCAGTAAATAATTCAAAATGATTAACATCAGATGGATATTTTAAAATCCTTTTACTTTAATTTTGCAATAATATTTATGTTAAATATGATAATATTTTTCAACTACAACCTGTTGAAATAACAAAGCCAAAAAAACTAGTGATCTAATTCTGGTTACTGCAGGTAATAAGACTCTCTGCTCCATTGGCAACAGAGGCTAATTATAGCAAAGCAATCAAGGTCATCCTTCTCCATGAAGACATTGAGGTGAAAAACATGCATTGTGTGGTCATGGCTTCTTCTGTACATCCTTAAAGTGGAAACAAATTTGGTTTTTACTGATGCTACCTTCAGTTCAACCATTTAAAATTTTCCAGTTTCTGAAGTGAAGAAGACTGAAGTTGGTGAACTGAAGCATCATCTTAATTGTTTTAAAAAATGTTTGAGAAACTGTGTGCTATTTTAAGATTCTGTTAATTTAATAACAGTTGACAAATCACAGTGAGTGAGCAGGTTAGAACCTGAGAAGACTGGATGATAAAATTAAAACATTAAGCACAAGCATTCTTATTAAACAGCTTGCATATGGGTGCCAAGTGGGGGTGAGATTTTATGGTTCATTGGACTGTATTGTATGCCAGACACTTCAAAGAACATTCCAAACAGATGGTCTTACTTGCTGAAGTTTAAAGTTAAGCCTCAACTCTCATATTTTGTCCTGTTTTTTTTAAAGAGTTTTTATTATGAAGTATTGAGATATTTCACAGGTAATGAATTCATGTCCTGTAAAATGTCTCAATACTTCATATTAAAAACTCTTAAATTTAAAAAATTATTGAATCATAAAGATTTGAGTCAATGCCATTTTTTTAAAAGAGAGAGAAAAAGAAAAAAAAATCAGTACCTTGAATTAAAAGAGAAAGATCTAGTAACCAAGTTGTAGATCCTGATTTGAACAAACCAACTATAAAAAGATATTTTTGAGACAATGAAGGATATTTGGTAAAGGAATTGGTATTAGATATTACCAATGTACTGTTAGTTTTTTGAATATGGCTTTGTAGTATGTAAGAAAATGTTCATATTTTAGATATGATCCTTGATATATAGAGGGAAAAATTACATGATATTTGGGATTTGTTTTTAAATATTTCAGCAACAGATGATGTAAATATCAGCAAAGTTAATCACTGAATCAAGGTAATGGGACTTTATTGTATAATTCTCTTATGTAAGCTTGAATTTTTCAAAATAAAAAGGTCTTAACAAAATACCCACAGAATTTAAATGAGGAGGGAATAATGATTATAACTCTAGACCTTGCAGACCTATGAGGAATCTATAATGGCAATCATGAACTGTGTAAACTATTCTTTATTCTGCATCATTAGTGTTGCTCAAAACAAAACAAAACAATTATTTACAGATGAAGTTAGTTTAAGTCTTTATTTGCTGGCATGGTTTTAGCAAACTCCTTGAAAAGAGGAAAACACTCTGAGGTCATCAAAATCCTCCATTTCCTAAAGTTGCCCCAAATTGTAGCCCCGCTTCCAGTCCTGACCTCTAGTCATTCTCTTCTTACTAGCTACAGTTATATTTAAAAACATAAACCTAGTCATCTCACTCTCTGCTTAATCCCCTTCCAATTAATTCCTGGAATACAATCAGAAGCCTTCACATGGCTCATACAGCCCTACATAAGCTAGCCTGTCTCTTGGCCACTCCCTGAACGTATATGCACCAGCCTCGCTGGCTTTTTGAGACTTCGGTAGCCAAGGTCTGTCCTAGCCCACGACCTTCCCAGAGCTGGGCAGGATGCTTCCCTGGGAACAGAACATCCTCCCCCATCCACTGTTTCCTCCCTTATAGAATCCAGCTCTTTTCTCTCTTATTAAGTTTCACAATTGGATTTGTTTGATGTCTGTTTTCCCCACTTTTCTGAAATCTCCATGTGTATGTTGTTTACCCTTGTACAGCCAATATTCAATATTTAATCAGTTAAGAAACATTTCTCTTCAGGCTCCCAATCCCAGAAGTATCATGTGAATACTGAAATTTAGTTTTGAAGTATTAGAGGGAATTTGGTGAATATTATCCAAAAAATATTGGCTTAAACTTCAGAGGAATTAAGGTTGAGGGAGCAGAAAAGCATTTGAGAGGGGAAATGTCAGAGGGGAGCAAGTGATGATTAGGCTGCGGTGCAAAACCTTATAGAAGGGGAGATGGCAACACCACTGTGATTCTCAGTATGCTTGAATTCATTCATTTCCATGTCCCTGTGATGCCCTCTCTGCTCAGTCAGCACCCTGACTTCTTAGTTCTCTGTTGTTTGGTGAAGCATAGCCCTTACTATTGGGGAAGGTTAGGGGACAGGGGACAGAAAACTGACCAGGGTCTCTCACTCCCATGCCAGGGAGCCAAAGTTGGCAGAAGACATGCAAAAATGTACAAATCCACAATTACAGGGAGGTTTTAACATACTTCTCTAAACTTGAGAGCTCAAATATACAAAATGAGAACAAGACAGCTAACAGATTTGAGCAACTGGACTTATTGTACATCCATATTATTTTTAAAATTTGACACTACATGATGCTTATGATACACAAGGCACTGGTTGTAAGCGCTTTTCAGCTATTAACTCATTTAAACAATTAAATACTACACATTCTTTCTTAGGTTATATGGAACATGTATGAAAGTGATCATGTCCTGGGTCACAAAAGTAGTCTCAATAGATACCAAAAATTCATATCTATAGATCTTATCATATGCAGTAAAAGTACAAAAACATGTAAGACAGCAGGTACCTTGACAAAGGGAGGAAGTGGCAGGAAAAGAGAGAAGGGGATGAATGCAGAGGTAAGGTTTTGGCTTAACCCAAAATACTTTATTAGAAAGAAAGAAAGGAAGGAAGGAAGGAAGGAGAGAGGAGTGGGAGAGAGGGAGGGAGGGAAGAAAAGAAAAATCCAAACTGAGGGATATTCTACAAAAATAACTGGCCTGTATTCCAATAAAATGTCAATGCCATGAAAGACAAAGACAGACTAAGGAACTGTTCAGAGTGAAAGAGACAAAAGATATACAACAACGGAATGTAATGCGTGATTCAGGATTTTCTTTTACTATGAAGTGCATTATTAGAACAACTGGTGAAATCTGAGTAAGGTCTGTGGATTAGATAATGGTATTGTGTCAATGTTAGTTTCCTGGATTTTGATAATTGTTCTGTGGTTATGTAAGGGAATGTCCTTGTTTTTAGAAAACAAACACTGGAGTATTTAGGAGTAAACGAGCATTATGCCTGCAAATTTCTCCTAAAGGTTCAGAAGAAAATAATCTGCATATATAATATAGAGAGACAAGGATAAAGCAAATGTGGGAAAATATTAACATATGGAAAACTGTGAAGAGTGCAAGGGAATTCTTTACAATATTCTAAGTCAAAATAAAAAGTTATAGCAATCACAATTATGAGTAAATGGATGTCACCTCTTCTTCACATTTTAAGTATTTCATAATCTCAAAAGAAAAAAATTAAATCAAGCACAGCAAATTGTTCATAAGAGGAGCCCCCTCATGTCAGAAGAGATGAAGCTGTTGTCACCCCACAGAAAGCTGCCTTAAACTGAAATGAGGTGCTCTCAGGTGGCTGCACTCCTCCACAAGGCTTTGCGACGAATGGGGGTCGGGGGAATGCTTAGTCGGCACGGTCTCCTGGTGGCCCTGTGCAGGGAACAACTTGCCCAACTCTTTGGCCCTGAACCCACATCTTATTTATCTATAATCAGCAGTTCTTCTCTGATAGGATAGATTAGTAAACATTGAAACGTATCTAAAATTTGTTTACCCATTGTCCTGTGCATGAACACCAACGCTGGATGCTCATTATAAACAAAGCACTGCACTAGATACAGCAGAAAAGTATAAAACTAAATATAAGACATCTGCATGTGTTATGGTCGAGGAAATTAAAAAGACAAAAAAAAAAGAGATAAATATAAGACATGAACAAATGTCACCCCAAACCTACACCTGACAGGGACGGAAGGGCCCGGAGTGCCTGTGTGTGTCAGCAGTTGTACCGTCCACTTTCATTTTTGCTGCTTCATTTCATTTTCATACCAATTCTGGGAAGTAGGTATCATTCTCATTTTATAGATGAAGAAGCCCAAAGAAGTTAACTTGCCTAAAATTACACAACTACCAAGTGACAAAGCCAGGAGTATAATATCTGATCTACCATATCACAATATTTTAGAAGTCACAAAAACATGAATACAGCAAAATTTCACTTACTCAACACTCTTGGGGATGAGTCACGCTGAACAGATGAGTAAGTGAAAGGCCATCCTCTAGGAAACATTGTTCAAAATTTTCCAAGGTCAGAGCAGAGAAGATTCCAGAAGCTTCTGGAGAGTCTTTTCCTTTCTGTGCTTCTTTCCCTCTTGGGCTTCTGGGATTTGAAACCTGGCACACCTGGTCTCTGGGTGACACATTCTCCCTGAAAGATCCTACAGCAGACAGCCAAAGATCCCTCTTTTCCTTTTTGCTCCCCGAAAGCACAAATGAAATAGACTGACAACTCAACTGTTTCTAATGCTGGTTGTATTTTGTGTATTTCTCGTTTTGTTCTTTTGTATGTACTAAAATTATTTCCAAGTTATCAAAGTACAGCTTTCTGATACAGATTGGGTACCCACCCAATCCTGTATCTTAAAACACTCCCCCTGGGACAGAGAGGGTGTTAAAGACTTTGTAGGTCTGTTTCCTATCTTATTTGTCAGCATTTTGCTACCTCCTGGTCAGGCAGCTTTCATTATTTATACTGTCCTTAGTTCTAGAAATGGATCTAATGATTCATTCTACTCCTTCCATATGTAACCACTCTGAATTTTAGTTTCCTCATCCATATAAAAATGGAATAAAAATATCTAACTCATAAAGATCAAATGGGGAAACCATGTAGGAACAGGCATACAACACACAGTGAGTGCTAAATTTTCTTCTCTTCCCCATCTGCGCACAAATAATACAATATTTATAGCTAATAGTTGAGCACTTACTAGGCCCAGGCATTGTTCTAAGCACTTTACAGCATTAACCAATTTAATCCTCACCACAACCTTATGAGATAGGTACAGTGATCACCTTCATTTGATAGATGAAGATACTAAGGCAGAGAGAGGGCAAACAAGTTGTCCAAGTTCAAACAGCTAGTAAATAGCAGACCTGGGACCCCCATCTAGCCAGCTGAGCTCCAGAACCAGCTGTTTCTAATCACCACCCCCACCTCGTGTTGAAAGTCAACCATCTACACCTGCATTCCACTCAGTTTGCCTTTCCAATCCACACCCATCCACAACCAGGGCCTACAAGATGATACTAGCAAGAGACAGAATTGAGGAAACATAAAGAGCGAGCCTACAGCTATATCCTACCAATACAGAGCTATTTATGATTAAAGATGCAGCTACTTTATAACCTTCTGTAATGTTTGAATTCTTAGAGCAGGCATGTAAAATCAATAAAAAACATATGTAGATTCATTTTGGGGAGAAAAATCACCAGGCCTAGTTAAGTTTGGAAAGGAAGAAATGATTGCACATTGCATATAGGAGGGAGTTTTTTGTTTGTTGTTTAATGTTAAATTGCATTAAAATAACAACTTGCCAGCAAATAATGAATATTTTCCCATGTTATTATGACTGGTTAAGAACAAGGGTTAAGAATAGACATAGGTTGAATTCCAGCAACACTACTTTACTAGCTGTTTGAACTGTACCTAGCTTCTCCCAGTGTTTTCTCATTTATACATGGGAATAATACCTATCACATGGGGATACTGTTAGGTCTAAGGCAACATTAAGGTTCTTGGTACAGTGCCAGATACAGGACAAGCATTCGATATTTTTCTTTTTACAACATCACTTTAATGGCTGAAGAGTATCCCATTTCATGGGGATGTACCATGATTCATTTAACCAGTCCCCCAATGTTAAACATTTGGATAATATTCAGTATTATCAATAATATAAATAGTAAAATTTTTCCACACATTTATTTCTATTTCTTTAGGGTTTAATCTTGTAAGTGATCTGCTGGATCAAAGGATATGAGCATTGTAAACTTCTAAGACATTATCAGATTATCTACCAATATATAGTTCTACCAAGTTAAACCTCCTCTCTATTGTATTATAGATATTTATTTGGTTTTTACCAACACTGTACATTATTTTAAAGACGTCTGTCAATTTTATAGGCTAAAAAAATCCCTCACATTCTTTCTTTTACACATTAGACATTTCAATTTCTTTTGTTATATTATAAAGCTCTTAGGCTCCTTAAAGTATGAGATTGGCACAAAAATAGAAAAAAATTGGAACAGGTAAAATTTTTAATGTAGTATATTAAAGAGGTAGCATTTTGAGTCATTTATGAGAGGATGAATTTTTCCAATGGTTTTCAACCCCCTGTACCACTCCCTGGGGGGAGGGTGGGAATGGAGGAGGTGCTGGCTGGTTGGGAGAGCTCTTGTTCTTCCCCATTTCTACATTTATTTGTTTTACATATTGAATTTACTGGTAAGCTTTGATCTGAAGGGTTCTGTACCTGAAAACAAAAACAAAAACACATTTAATGCAAGGTTTGGGGACAACCGGTATTTTGCAATAAATAAATAGATAAATAAATTGAATCTATCCCTTACATCACATACAAAAATATACTTCAACTGGGTTAAAATATTAAATGGAAAAAACCCACATAAATTACAAGAAAATATGAACAAGCATTAACTGATCTTGGGGATGAAGAAGACCTTTTCAAGCACACTTATAAAAGCAAAAACTATAACACGAGGCACTATTTGTCTATATTGGTTTTCCTAAAATGTGGGACTTTGATACAGGTTCAAAATGGTTTCATAGCCAAAAAAGTGTAGAAATGCTACATATTAATAGTGCAAAGGGGTGATTTAGGGCAGTGGTCCCCAACCTTTTTGCCACCAGGGACTGGTTTCATGGAAGACAATTTTTCCATGAACGGGTGAGATGATTTCAGGATGATTCAAGTGCACTGTATTTATTGTGAACTTTATTTCTATTATTATTACATTGTAATATATAATGAAATAATTATACATTACATATAAACTCATTATATGTAAAATTATATATTACATATAAACTCACCATAATGCAGAATCAGTGGGAGCCCTGAGCTTGTTTTCCTGTAACTAGATGGT
>VBSM01001124.1:16553758-16577358 GCA_008086735.1 Cheirogaleus medius | reverse complement strand
TCAGGCTGGTTTCGAACTCCTGACCTTGAGTGATCCGCCCACCTCGGCCTCCCATGGCCCAGTTCTTAATAGGCCACGGCCCGGGACTGGTCCAAGGCTCGGAGGTTGGGGACCGCAGACTTAGGACACTAACTAACATCCCCATTACCCCTACTAGCATCCCCAGATCACCACAAAACACACACTCTAGATCAAACAATGTGCAGGAGGACATATCCTAGTGTCTTATGCCCCAAACAGACTCTTGACACTAAGCCCTTCTTCCTAGACATTCTGGAGCCATCACAGCTGCTCTCTGGAAAGTCACAATGTCATTAGCATAGAAAGGCACTGAGTAGTCCTACAGTAGAAGAAACATAAAACTAATTTACCCCACATTTGACTGCAGAACACTTCCCTCAACATGGTATCTATTAATATCCATAGAATTCATGGCACGCACCCAGCCAAATGCCAGGCTATGTGGAAATTAATATTTGAACATGAAAATGCTATGTGAGAGGTGTCCTTATGAAGGATATACTGTCCATTTATTGCTATTTTACCAATGCTCAATTTGAGGCACTTTCCGATGTGATCTGCTGACACCTAGTGCCGATGCCTTAATTTAGTACACACACTTACTACTATAAACTGCTGCCCACTTAAATAAAAACCCCTCCTTGCAGACTGCCTTGGATCTAAATTCTTACACATCATCATTATGATGCACTTACATCTTGAAATAATGGGAAAGGATTTATGTAAATGATTCACAGGGTAAAAAAAAAAGTAAGCAGGCTTGTACTTTTTTTCTTCTCTCACCTATTAAAATATGTCTTCTGCAATTATAGGTATAGAAAATATGTCAGGTACTTCTTGTTCTGATTTTTATGTCATACTTATGAAAGGAACTGAATTAGACTGTGTTTAGGGGACAGAGTTAAATGGTTCAGAGAGTGGGATCAGATCCTTCTACAAAAACCCAAGACTGTTACTAGAATGAAGATAAAACAAGTGTTTCGTTTAAGTGAACTCTTATACTTTATTTTCTTTCACCCTAAAAGTATCTTTCACCTTCTATATAAAGGGAAGAGAAAAAGAAGGGAAAGGCAAAGGTAATACAACTGCAGTGATAAGCATTCTCCTCCCCCAACATTGGTTATACAGTCTTGCCATTTAAAATTAATGTCAATTTGAATTGTAAAATGTTAGGTTTATGAGCATTAAGATTCAACTTCTGGCTGGGCATGGTGGCTCACACCTGTAATCCTAGCATCCTCAGAGGCCAAGGCCAGAGGATCACTTGACCTCAGGACCAGCCTGAGGAAGAGCAAAACCCTGTCTCTACTAAAAATAGAAAAATTAGCTGGGCATGGTAGCGCCTGCCTATAGTCCCAGCTACTTCGGAGGCTGAGGCAGGAAGATGGCTGAGCTATTGAGCTATAATGACGCCACTGCACTCTAGCCAGGGCAACAGAGCGAGACTCTGTCTCAAAAATAAAAAAGAAAGATTCAACTTCTGATCTACTTCTGTATTAAATGTCTCTATGTTTAATAATGTCATAATACCTGTTTGTACATACACTGAATTATTAACTTTCAGGTTTTTGTTGTTAGTTTGAGATAATCATATTTTAATAAAAATTCTGATGCTAAAAAACTCTTGAATGCCAATTTTATTTGAGTATCACTTGATACCTTTGTTAAACAGTCTTATTTACTTTAAGGTTAGTATTTGTGAGTTTTTGACATCTGAATTAAATAGCATCTAATCTAATTATTGCTAGGAGCCAGAAAATAATTCCTCATTGTGGATTTACTACTCACAGTGACTAAGTTATCTCAAATATAAATATATTCATATAAGTGTGTGTATGTTTTGTGCAATTTCTTTTTAACAAGAATGTGGCACTGATAGTTATAGTGCTGAGTTTGCCACGTCTAGGCTACTGTGTGACATGTGATGACTCAACTCTCCCACTTCTTTTCTCTATCAAAATGATCATGAAATCTTTTTTGTCACAATGTCCTTCGGCTTTCAACTGATACAAACAAGATCCTAAACTCAGTGTAAACTCAGGCACCCAAAAATTCATGTTTTAAGGTGCTCATCTGGAAAATCATATTACTTTGTTTTAGATTAGGATCAAAATAACAACACAAAATTTTAGAAGCTATAGAGAATTGGTAGATTCTCCAGGAACATATGCTTGGATCTCAGGCTGAAACACAGTGCCATGGGTGATAGCCATTCATTCATTCAGCAATACTTATTGAGGTTACTATGTGCCTGGCACAGTGAATCCAATAATCAACAAACTGCCTGCCCTTATGAACAGCCTTACTTACAGTTTAGTGGGGTAAGGAGGACAATAGACAAATAATTTTACAATTTCAGATAATGACCAGTGGTGTAAAAGAAAATGAGTGGGATAAGGGAATGGAGAAAAGAATGCAGGTGCTGTTTTAGAGAGGCTGATTAGGAAAGGCATCTCATTGAAGCTGAGATTTGAGCAGATGCCTAAGTGCAAAGCTCCTGAGAAGGAAATGTACTTGGAGTGTGTGAGGACAAACAAGGAGACACACTTTAGCCACCCTGGTGGCTAAAGCACAGGAGGCAGGGAAATAATGTCAGAGAAGTAGCCAGAGGCCAGATCGCACAGGGTCCTGTATGTTACAGTGATGACTTTGGTCTTTAGAAAAGAAATGGGATTGCAGGAGACATACTTTAGACAGACTGAAGGTGGAATGCCTAGCTCTAGTAAAGTTCTTTTACTTTTAAAAATCAACTTTACTGAGATATAATTTACATATAACAAAATGTACCCAGTTTAAGAGTATAGTCTGATGAGTTTTGGCAAATATTATAAATCCATGTCATCACCATAATCTATATAAAGAATATTTCCATCATCCCTGAAAGTTCCCTGTTAACTTTTGCTGTCAGTTTCCATCCTCCAACCCATATCACAGCCAGGAACTCAACTGGGATTTTGGGACGAATTGTTTTTTTTTTTTTTTTGAGACAGAGTCTCGCTCTGTTGCCCGGGCTAGAGTGCCGTGGCGTCAGCCTAGCTCACAGCAACCTCAAACTCCTGGGCTCCAGTGATCCTCAGCCTCCCGAGTAGCTGGGACTACAGGCATGCGCCACCATGCCCGGCTAATTTTTTCTATATATTTTTAGTTGGCCAATTACTTTGTTTCCATTTTTAGTAGAGACAGGGTCTCACTCTTGCTCAGGCTGGTTTCAAACTCCTGACCTCGAGCGATCCACCCGCCTTGGCCTCCCAGAGTGCTAGGATTACAGGCATGAGCCACCTCGCCCGGCCGAATTGTTTTTAATGTGGACTTTGAGGACCTAGATTTGTGCAGTCCAATACTGTCATTACACTAGCCATATGTGGTTAAATTTAATAAAAATGAAATAAAATCCTCAGTTGCACTAGCCACATTCAAGTGCCTAACAGCCACATGTGACTAGTAGCTACCATAGTAAACAGCACAGGCAGAGAACATTTCCATCACTGCAAACAGTTCTATTGAGCAGTTGTGAGATGTTACCATGGTGGAATTTAACCTAAAGCCTAGCTGCCTGGTAGCTGAGTAAGCCATACAAGTCACATTACCTAGCTTTATGGTACTACCATGTTTATTACCTTTATCACCAAGTAATTAAAGTCCCGTGAGGGAAGAGTTTTGTTCCATGTTTGCACCAGGGTGTTGAAGGGGGAGGAGTATCCACTGGGACAGCATAACAAAAGCAATAGTAATTACTGAGATGTTCACTGCATAGAAATTCTTCCTCCATTACTAAGTTCAAAAAATCTCCTACTTTTATTAAGGGAAATATTGATTTCCTTTAAAACTCACAGATGTATATGGTGGCTCAAGTATGTAATTCTAGCATTTTGGGAGGCTGAGGCAAGAGGATCACTTGAGGCCAGGAGTTCAAGACTAGCCTGGGCAACATACTGAGATCCCGTCTATATATAAATAAAAAATTAGCCAGGTGTGGTCACGCACCCCTGTTGTCCCAGCTACTCGAGAGGCTGAGGCAGCATTGCTTGAGCCCAGGAGTTCGAGGTTACAGTGAGCTATGATCACGCCACTGTACTTCAGCCTGGCAGCAGAGTGAGACCTTGTCTCCAATAAACAAAACAAAACAAAACAACCACAACTCATAGGGTACAATTTTGTTTTATGTAAAATTAAACCTCAATATTAACATTTATGAAATCTAGTAGTGGGTACATGTGTACTTTTAATATTATTTTTCTGTATACTTTTGAATGTTTGAAACATTTTAAGAGGAAAAAGAAGGCTTTCGTTTAAAACATTGAACAAGAAGTATTTAATGATATCAAGATTGTTCATGATGTGGTTAAACAATACAGGTTAAAAACAATATGTACAGGCCGGGCACGGTGACTCACGCCTATAATCCTAGCACTCTGGGAGGCCGAGGCGGATGGATCGCTCAAGGTCAGGAGTTCAAGACCAGCCTGAGCAGGAGCGAGACCTCGTCTCTACTAAAATAAAAATAAATAGAAAGAATTTAGCTGGACAACTAAAAATATATAGAAAAAATTAGTCAGGCATGGTGGTACATGCTTGTAGTCCCCGCTACTCCGGAGGCTGAGGCAGAAGGATTGCTTGAGCTCAGGAGTTTGAGGTTGCTGGGAGCTAGGCTGATACCACGGCACTCTAGCCCAGGCAATAAAGTGAGTCTCAAACAAAAACAAAAACAAAAATAAAAACACCAATATGTACAGTAGAAGAGTCAGTATAACATAGTAGTTAAGTACACAGACTCTGGTACCAGATTGCTTCAGTTTTAATCCTAATTATGCTATGTACTAGCAATGAGGCACTAAGCAAGTTACTTAACTTCTCTGTGCCTCAGTTTCTTCATCTGAAAAATAAGAATGATAATAACATCTGCTTCATAGGCATATTATAAGGATTAAGTACATGTAAAGACCCCAGTGCACAGCAGATGCTAAATAGGGGTTAATAGTTACTATTATAATATAATTTTGGTTTCTTAAAAAAGTACATATTATATACACATAGAAAAAAAGAATATGAATGGTCCATTGAAAATGTTAACAATTATAACCTCTAATTGATAACAGATAATTTTCTTATTTTTTTCTTACTTATTTTCTAAACATTCTACAACAAGTTCTTTTTGTACTTAAAACACCAGAAACACAGTAACAAGACCTTCCCCCAAAGTGCCCTAGAGTCTGGTAAGCAGTGATTCTCAAAGTGTGATCCTTGGACCGGCAGCATCAGCAACCAGAGAACTTGCTGGAAATGTAAATACTCAGCCTCCACCCTAAATGCACTCAATCTGGGCTGGGGCCCAGAAATCTGTCTTTTAGCAAGCTTTCGATTTGATTCTGATGCTTGCTAAAGTTTGACAACTATTGTATGAATGCTTAACTTGTAGCTCTGTACTTGACCCCTCTCACTTTTATATAATGATAAATACTGCCAATCTTTCTTCCTCAGATACTCTCTGCAACTCTTATTCACAAGGTCCTCCTTCCACCCTTGGACATACCTTTTCTATGAGCCTTTTCAGAATAGCACCTCCTGTCCCCAGTTACTGCCTGATATAGAAATCATAAATGTTTTCTGGGGCCAGGCAGGTAATTTGTCTCAGGGACCCTGGTGTAAGACCTTAAAAAGTGAAGTGCTGGCCACTGCTCAAAGATGTTCACATCAAAAAAAAAAAAAAAGAAAAAAGAAAAGTTAAACCACTGCTGTCCCAACAAAAACACCTCATACATCTAAGCCAAGTTTGGCCACTGACCACCAGTTTGCACTCCTTGGCTAATTCTCTCTCAAATGGGTAAGCAGCTGTGATGTAGTGGGAAGGGTGAGTGCTAAACAAGTAAAACCTTTATTTGAAGTTAAGCTCTGCCACTTCCTAGCTGGTGGTAATAAAAATGATGGCAATGTTAACCTTTTACAGTTAAATCTTATCTGTACAATAAGGACAATAGTACCTGTCTCACAGGAGTATTTTAAAGATTAAGATAATAAACTCAAAGACACCTGCCCCATAATAGGCTCTCAATTAATTTTTCATAGCACTTGTGATATGTGTTTCCTATACTATTTTGGTTAATTAATCCTTTATTCTACTTGTATTTATGAACAATTCAATTTAGCCTCTCTCTTCTACTAAACTCTAAGCTCCTTTGGGATGGAGATGGCCTTGTGCATCTCTCGGAGTTCCTGCAATATCTGTCTTTAGTAACTAGTCCCTCTCATATTCACCCCGAGCTTCAACCAAAGATTGTGACTGGAAGTCTAACTGTATGTGGTAGGGATCCGGAACAACATGCTCAACTCTTAGTACACATGTACATTTTATATGAGCAAGTATGTGGCCAACTTATAACAACCCGCAAAGTTATGATTCCCTTCCTTATATATATATAAAATATAAAAGATCAAAAACAATGATGGTTGTTCTGTTGCTAGAAATGGATAACTTTTGCTTTTACCTTTACCACATTTGTTAAAAGCAATGCAGAAAGTTTAGAAGCATCATACTAGCAATTATGAAAAAATGGATTTCAGTTTTAACTGAATTTTGACAATTCAGATACTACTGATGCTGGGGTGATGGTGGTAGACGAGGTGTGTATCAGAGCAGTTAACGTTAGGTATCCAGCTCATTTTTTCCATCTGGAATACCGAGAAAAGAACAAGAACTATTATCTACCTAACAAAGATCCTGTGAAAGTTAATTAGTTAATTCAATTAATCTTAACTAGGCAATTGAGAGATCATGGAATTTGGGGAGAAGAGGAACAAAGCATGTGGATCTTAGATAAGCAGGTGAGATCCTCATCCTTATACTCCTATGGCCTTATAAGAAACAGTATATCATATTGTCACCCTAACAAAATTTTATTTTTCTTATTTTGTAATAATAAGTACCCATGCCTTCTAAGTGCTGTTAATAAAGAATTCACATATTGAACTTGGCACAGTAAATATCATTGCCCCTTTATGTCAGCTTTCTTATTTTCTGAACTTACTAACATGTATAGACTTATTAAATAAATGACTTTCAGGTTAAATGATCTAATTTAATTCTATAATTGCTTGAACATTGTCTCCTCTCCCTCCCCCCATTACCTATGCTTTATACCAGGGTATTTCTATTTTTTCCCTCAAAAGTATAATCCTTAAAACTATGAGAAATATAGTAACAAATGAGTTTAACCATCAAATTTAGTTTGGGAAAGAATGTTTCTAACTAATCAAGGTTCCGAATGTGGAAATGAACACTGGATTAGTCAAGTGGATTGTGCCTGACAAGCCAGAGTAAGATTTCCCATTTCTTGAGTGGGGTGCGAAGTGGTTATTTTGTCAAGGTACAATTCAGAATGACATATTCAGATGCAATTAAAAAAATTCTACTTCATTATTCATACGTATCATCAATAAGGAAAATTTGGTTTGGTGATTCTAAGACATAAAAGTGCATGACAGCGTTAGATTGCAGACTGCTGTCACCTCATGTGCTCCAAGGCTTTAAAAATTCAATTCTTTGGATTCTGTATGAGAAAACTAAAGTTTTACTACAGGTGTATCTTCTCAATCACAGCAGAAAATAATTTACACTTCAAGGGCATATCCTGTTTCTCCACTTATAAGCAGTCAAGTAAAAATCAGTTCTAAGACCAACCTATGTAGTCACCACCAAACTATTGTCAGAATAAAAATAAACAACTTTTCCTGCATATATTAATTCTTTAAGAAAAACTTTACTGAAAAATATCCCCTCCAAGATAGGTAAAACTACCTATCTCATAATAGAGGTCCATTATAGAGGTAACATTATTTATGCACGGGCCAGTTAAAATTGGCAAGAAAACAATTAACAATTGAAGGATTTCTCTTTCAAACATGCAATTTCTTTTGAACAAAGCTGTAAACAATTTTTAGGTGTAAATCAGTACTAATACCCTTTATGAGTATCTATCTTACAGGCAGTTCATTCCAAAGCATCGAGTTCTATTTACTCAAAAAAACCTAGTAAGAGATAGTTTCCTTGGCAGCTACAGAAAACTCAAATGATCTCATGGACTGCACTGAGGTCTCTATTTTGTGCCAAATGCTTCAGAAATTTTGAGGTAGTCCACTTATCTAAGGTAATAGTAAGGTTCCAGAATGCAAGCATATCCAGAATAAGTGAAATGGGCTGACTGTACAATAATAATTAAAATAATACTGTGAATAAATGTATGAATGTTTTGCATGAAGAGGCAATTTCCTAGCACCCAAAAGTGATAAAAGAATAAAGCTTGTTGCCTCCTTAAGGCTAAACATCTCTGAGTCACTAAGATGAGATTTAGAGGCCCAGCAAAAGATCTGAGCCTAACATTTTGTTTTTTTGTAGGAAGTAGTGTAAAAAGCACTCTCTGCGCTCCCAGATACACTGGTGACTTGACCTTGGACATGTCACTCAGCAACACCTGGTAAAAGTATTACAGGACTGGTGTGAGGATGAGATGATGTATGTGAAAATATTATGTAAACTATGAAGAAACAGTAACCAAAAGCTAGTTACTATTTTTATGTAATACTATTTCATGCCTTACCTTTCCTGCCTATGTCCCTGTCTGTAAAACGGGTACAGATCGAGGTATGAATGCCAAGCCAGTCACTTACCAGCTGCGTGAACTTCAGCAGGTCATTTCCTTTCCAGGCCTATTTCCTGAGAGTTATTACGAATATCAAGTGATATCGTGTACGTAAATGCAGTGCCAGACATACATTAAGAACTTAACAAATGTTAGCTGTGTTTACTCCCTAGGAAGAGTGTTGTCAGGAGCAAACGAAATTGTATCTAATTAAAAGGCTCTGTATATGTATATAAAACTCTATACACATCCAAGGCATGTTATTTGTACTGTAAACTGCCAAGACATATACAAGGAACAAGAAACCGAATGGAGCCTCAAAGGCTCCCACTACAGAGGAAGGAAGGCAGAGAAGGGAGCTCAGGAGCCTAGGTGATTTCGATTAGCGGTAGGAATGAGAATAGAGAGGTGGGGCAGAAAAAAAGAGTTTAAGAGACACTGGAGAATCAATTCACTATTTCCACCGCCCCCTCCCCTTTCTTTTATGACAGCCTAGCCCTAGACCATTTCATCCAACTTCCCAGCCCACCATATCCCTAGACATTTATTAACTGTACCTTTTTCGCTGAGAGCCTTATCCACTCCCCTCCCCTTCTGGTGGTCGTGAACTTCAAACTCTCGGCTTCGACACCCACTCCCTTTAACTGTTTTTACCTAGCTTCCCTGTATTCTCCCCTCCGCCAAAGGGGAAATGCAGCTGGACGCACCGCAGGGCATCCTAGGAAATGTGGTTTCTCAGACTCTTTTGCTTCTGACGCAGAGTAGGGAAGATGACAAAAGAGATCCAGTTAAAAAACCACAACTTCCGGCGGGCAGCGCAAGTCACCATCTTCCTGTCTGCCCCTCTTCCTAGTGCCGTCCTCTTCCTCCTCTCCGCAGGCACTAAGCCGCTTGGCCTCACGGTAGTTGGAGTTCTTCCTAGACCCAAGATCCTAGCACTGGATGGCAAGCAGAGAGGCTGAAGGACTCCAATTCCCAGAGGGCAGAGCGGAAGTTGCGCCTGCGCACTCCTAGTGAGGGCGTGTATGTCTGTGTGTCTGAGGGAGAGAGCGAGAGTGAGTGAGTGTGAGTGCGGGGTGGGGTGGTGGCCGTTACGTTCGGGGTAACGGCTACAGCCGTGGAGAAGTAAGAAGAGAAACAACGTCCGCGCTTCCGCCTTCGCTTAGGAGGAGGAGGAGCTGGCAGGGAGAGGAAAGTGATTCGCCCTGGGCTTGGCCTAGACAGAGTCGGGCCGGTGAGGTCTGGGTTATGAGCCTTTGAGGGTCGCCTGGGACGCGGAGCGAGACACGAGAGCCGAGAGCTATGTCTCAGCCGCCGCCGCCGCCTCCGCTGCCGCCGCCACCTCCTCCCCCTGAAGCTCCACAGACTCCGCCGTCCCTGGCGGCGGCGGCGGCTGCTCCGGGGGGGCTCTCGAAGCGGAGAGACCGGAGAATCCTTTCTGGGAGCTGCCCGGATCCGAAGTGCCAGGCGCGTTTGTTCTTCCCGGCCTCTGGTTCTGTCAGCATCGAGTGTACCGAGTGCGGACAGCGGCACGAGCAGCAACAGCTGCTGGGGGTGGAGGAGGTGACCGACCCGGACGTAGTGCTACACAACCTGCTGCGGAACGCGCTGCTCGGGGTGACGGGGGCACCCAAGAAGAACACGGAACTGGTAAAGGTGATGGGCCTTTCCAACTACCACTGCAAATTGTTGTCGCCCATATTAGCTCGCTATGGAATGGACAAACAGACAGGCCGGGCCAAGCTTCTCCGGGACATGAATCAGGGCGAACTGTTCGATTGCTCTTTACTGGGTGACCGCGCCTTCCTCATAGAACCAGAGCATGTTAACACGGTGGGCTACGGCAAGGACCGCTCCGGAAGCCTCCTATATTTGCATGACACTCTTGAAGACATCAAGCGGGCCAATAAAAGTCAGGAATGCCTCATTCCAGTGCATGTGGATGGGGATGGACACTGCCTGGTGCATGCTGTGTCTCGGGCTCTAGTAGGCCGGGAGCTCTTCTGGCATGCCTTGAGAGAGAATCTTAAACAGCACTTTCAGCAGCACCTGGCCCGATATCAAGCCCTGTTCCATGACTTCATTGATGCTGCTGAGTGGGAGGACATTATCAATGAATGTGACCCTCTGTTTGTACCACCTGAGGGTGTTCCCTTGGGCCTTAGGAATATCCACATATTTGGCCTTGCTAATGTGTTACATCGTCCTATTATTCTATTAGATTCCCTCAGTGGCATGAGAAGCTCTGGTGATTATTCAGCCACCTTTCTGCCTGGGCTCATCCCTGTAGAGAAGTGCACTGGGAGAGATGGTCTTTTGAATAAACCAATCTGTATTGCATGGAGTAGCTCTGGTAGAAACCATTATATCCCCTTGGTAGGCATAAAAGGGGCTGCTTTGCCCAAACTGCCTATGAATTTGCTTCCTAAAGCATGGGGTGTGCCTCAGGACCTTATCAAAAAGTACATCAAACTTGAGGAGGATGGTGGTTGTGTTATTGGAGGAGACAGAAGTTTGCATGATAAATACTTGCTTAGGCTTGTTGCTGCTATGGAAGAAGTCTTTATGGACAAACATGGTATCCATCCTAGTTTGGTTGCTGATGTCCATCAGTATTTCTACAGAAGGACTGGGGTGATAGGAGTTCAGCCTGAAGAAGTCACAGCAGCTGCTAAGAAAGCAGTAATGGATAATCGCCTTCACAAATGTTTGCTCTGTGGTGCCCTTTCTGAACTTCATGTTCCTCCAGAGTGGTTGGCTCCAGGAGGGAAACTGTATAACCTGGCAAAAAGTACTCATGGACAGCTGAGACCTGACAAAAATTATAGCTTTCCCTTGAACAATTTGGTTTGCTCATATGATTCAATGAAAGATGTTCTGGTACCGGACTATGGATTGAGTAACCTAACCGCTTGTAATTGGTGCCATGGCACATCTGTGAGAAGGGTCAGAGGAGATGGGTCTATTGTGTATTTGGATGGAGACAGAACTAATTCTAAGTCCACTGGTGGCAAATGCGGTTGTGGATTCAAACACTTTTGGGATGGTAAAGAGTATGACAATCTACCAGAAGCTTTCCCTATTACTTTGGAATGGGGTGGAAGAGTGGTCAGAGAAACAGTGTATTGGTTCCAGTATGAAAGCGATTCGTCTTTGAATAGTAATGTTTATGATGTTGCAATGAAACTTGTTACCAAGCACTTTCCAGGTGAATTTGGGAGTGAGATCCTAGTTCAGAAAGTTGTCCACACTATATTGCATCAGACTGCCAAAAAGAATCCTGATGATTATACTCCTGTAAATATAGATGGTGCTCATGCCCAAAGAGTTGGAGATGTGCAAGGACAAGAATCAGAGTCTCAGCTCCCAACTAAAATTATTCTTACTGGACAGAAAACAAAAACTTTGCACAAGGAGGAGTTAAACATGAGTAAAACTGAAAGAACTATTCAACAGAATATTACGGAACAGGCTTCTGTAATGCAGAAACGGAAAACAGAGAAGTTAAAACAAGAACAAAAAGGGCAGCCCAGGACTGTTTCTCCCAGTACCATTCGTGATGGTCCATCCTCTGCACCTGCTACCCCTACCAAGGCTCCCTATTCACCTACAACTTCTAAGGAGAAGAAGATCCGAATAACAACTAATGATGGACGGCAGTCCATGGTTACTCTTAAGTCTTCAACAACCTTTTTTGAACTTCAGGAAAGTATAGCCAGAGAATTCAACATTCCTCCATATTTACAGTGTATTCGATATGGTTTTCCTCCTAAAGAGTTAATACCGCCGCAGGCAGGAATGGAAAAGGAGCCAGTTCCTTTACAGCATGGTGACAGAATCACAATAGAGATTTTAAAAAGTAAAGCTGAAGGTGGTCAGTCTGCTGCAGCACACTCAGCTCACACTGTGAAACAAGAAGATATTGCTGCTACTGGTAAATTGTCATCTAAGGAACTTCAGGAGCAAGCTGACAAAGAAATGTACTCCTTGTGTCTTTTAGCAACATTAATGGGTAAGATCAGTTTAACTCTGTATATCTTAATTGTGAATATAATACACTGAGTTTTTCTGTGTATTTTTTTTCTTTGGGGGAAAAATCTTTGGTCATTGCAAATATTTGATTATATAATTTTAGAAGAAATTTTTTTTTTTTACTGTTTTGGCAATTAATAGATAGATGTTAATATGGTTATTGAATAACTATTAGGAAAACTTAACCTGAAAGTGAAAGTAGTCCCTCAACTGTCACCAGATTATTTAAATATATCTTATTCTTGCAATTGTTTTTTTAACTGTACTGTATCTATTTAAAGCCTTTTTATTTTTATTTTTTTCTAGGCTCTCTTGAGCCTGCCACCTCGCCCCTTTTTCATTTATTTTTAAATTTTATTTTCCTGCATGTCATGTGATTTCAGGACTTCCTGTTTGATGAATTGCAGTTTCTGGTGTTTATATTCTCACTGCACTCTCTTCCATTTCACATTCTCCCTTTCCCAGTTCATCACATTTTTATTTGTTCACTAGGTTTTGTATTTAAGTAATTTCACTGCTCAGTGGATCTTTGCCATTGATTGTAATGAACTATTATATAGCTCATGAGAAACATAAGAAATAGAGATAGATGGTAATGGAGTTCAGAAGTATTTCTTTTTAATAATTCACAAATTAAAGGAAAATATAAACTAAATATGTAATTTAAACTTTTAGATGATTTGGGATACAGTCCAATGGTGCACTTTTTATGATTATCTTTATTTGCTTAATCTTTGTTTTTAAATCACTGTTAATATGCTTTACTGAGTCTTAAAGTATGAGTTAAAATTTAAATATGTTAGATAGTGAAAGGGCCTTATTTTTACTGAGATTAGAGCTTTCAACTAGAAAGTTGATCTGGATTTTTATTGTTTTTCGAGAGTACTAAATAGCAGTGCATTGGGCCCTGACCTACCGAAATGAAAATTATTTATTCCTGGTTTATTTGGAGGCCTACCAGTTAATAGATCTAAAAAGCCTGCACAAATTTCTAGCTTGATATTGCTGATTTTAGTTGAGCAGACATAGTAATTGAATTGGAGGATATGTCAGGAACTGTAGGCACTGTACATATTTCTATGTATCAGAGTTTTTGCTTTCTTAGAGAATGAATGGGATAGAGGAAAGATTGTGTGATCTTTGGAGTCAGAAAGACCTACAATTCGAATCTTGGCTGTACTGCTTATTATAATAACCTAGTGATTTCAGGCAAACTACTTAACTCCTCAGTACTTCAGTTGCCTCCTCAGTGCAAAATACCCCTGTGGTTGGTATGTAAGGGTAACAGTAAAGTATTCCTAGAACTCCAAAAATTAAATAATATTCTCACAGAATGGATAAAATTAGATACATGCAGAAGGCACTTTAAAAGATCAGCAATCTCCCAGGTCAAAAATATGAAAGAGAAGGTCTTCCTCAATAGAAAATGAACTCTTGAGGATGTGGCTCATATCTTCTCTAACCTTGTGTGTTCAGTACCTGGTATAGTGCCCAGCAGGTAGCAGGCTCTTTGAAATGTTTTTTGATTGAATTAAATAGATGACATTAACGTATCTAAAGAAAGGCTGTATCTGCAGAAATGGAATGGATAGTCAGTCAGCATTGAACATTGAAAAAGTCTGAAAAGCAGAATTTGACAATGTTTATACACTGCTGTACAAAGGGAAAAGATACATCATCTGGGGTTCATGAAAATTCTGGTAGCTAGAAAGGTAATCTCTGTTGAGGGGTGGAAATATTTGATCAGTCCTGACCATGACCTGGCTTAAATATCTCTATCTCTTTACTTGATTCCATGTTCACCAAGCATCTATTCTTATTACTCATTTAGCTTCCTGATAATAAGTTTTGATGTATAGATGAAGTGCAGATAATGATTAGGTTCACTTGGAAGGCTGTGTTCTCCATCGTAGATTAATAAATTGAAATGGGTAGGATTATGGTCAGTAATCTTAAAACTTTGACATGATAATATATTTCATCATGAAAATTAGTAAAATATAATTCTGGTTTATAATTAGATACTTTTTGAGTTTGGTTTGAGGTTCTTGGATGTGAATATCTGAGAACTAGACTGTGGACTGCAGTGCATTCATCAAGATAGTATCTTTCTATTCTAGTCCCTTCCCTCTTCACATCCAACATTTACGTTGCTGCCCCTACAAACCCACAGATTTCTTTAAACCTTCAACTGCCACTGCCAACACAAAATTTGAGTGTAAAAGAGTGTTTTGTTAATTTTATAATAGTAGCACTTGAGAGACTTTCTGCTTTAAATTGAAGTACTAAGACAGTGCCTGGCCTGTATTTTATTAGTTTTCTCCCTCTAATTCTCTTATAATTGTATTTGAATAATATAGAAAATATTCAAATAAAAAGTAATCTGTTTATAAAAATGTCAATTTGAGGATAGTTATATATACACAACCATATATAAAGAGTGCTGGGGAACTACTGATGTTTAGATTGGAAAGGGCTGGAAAATGACAGGGCTTATTTAGATTTCAAAGTGTAGAAATTTATTTTGTGAATTACCAAATGTAAGCTAAGGTGCTGCTATGTTAGTTTAGAAAATAGCTCATCAAGCCTTATGCTGTTCAAATAGCTGGATCTTAATCATTTAAATTTAGGCTTAAATACTACCTTCTAAGGGTTTGAGAGACCTTTGCTGACCATTCTAAGTAGGTCTGCCTCTCTCATTGTACCCTGTTCCTTTCCCTCACAGCATCTATCATAACTTTTAATGATCTTATTTGTTGGTTTAATTATTTGTTTGCCTCCCCCACTATATTAGAAAGTCCACAAAGGCAGAAACTAAGCCTATTTTATTCAATAATGAATACCTTATCACCTAGTACAGGGCCTGGCACATAGTAGGTACCAGGTAAATGCTTGTTGAATGAATGCATGCACATTATTTCAGCAAAATCAGTGTATGCATCAGCTTGAGACTATGCTGAGGGTACACAGATGGCAGAGATTCAGTCCTTGCCCTATACTTACCTGCTGGATCTCAACCGAGGGAGTTCCATACTTTTATAGCTTTCATCAACATATCCCCAGCTTTCTTTTCTACAAACATAAAAATTATAAAACCCCAAATATGACCAGTGTAGTATTTTAGAAAACTCATTTGATTAAGAATCAAATACATATATATGGGGATTGTATATATTCACTAAATAGGCTGACTGCATGATAGCCAGGGACATGTGTTTTTCCCTTCTTTTGTTTTTAAGCAGAGTATTCATTAAATGGAATTTGTCTATTTATATCAACAAGACAATAAGTAGGTACATTAGTATTTTGCTTAGTAGAAACCTTTCATAGACCCTAGTCACTTTGAGTCTTATGATGGCATAAAATGGAATAACAATATCCCACCTGTAATATTTCACGTTTTAGTATCTTTTATGCAGACCACTAGAGGAAATTGAACTTAATTTTTTGTAGACAATCATCGTCATTATTTATATAATACTTGAAAGACTCTATCTTTGGCTTTGCAAAGTATGTTATTAATATTTCTTGTAGACCAGTTATTTGTGGGTTTTCTTTTGTGGTAGATAGGTGGTACATTATCCACCATAAATACTAGGCTGATTTCTTTTTTCTTAGTATTGTATTTTGTTAAATTTCTTATTTTTTTGTTGTTGTTGTTGTTTGTTTGTTTTCCTAGAGGCAAAGACATTTAGGTGAAAAACAGAATTTGACAGTTTGGAGTTACTTAAATGGAATTAGGTTACCAACCTTTCTCAGGAGTTGAGAAACTTGTTTGATTTTGATATATTTTCCTGAAAGAACTATATGAATTTTTAATATGTATATTTTAAATATACAATATTTTCATAATACCTCTTGATATTGGAAATGCCTTAGGATTTTCCAGAATGACACTTGAGATTAAGATGCTTTTTTTTTTAAGATGACATTGGATCTCAACATTATTATTGCATCTTAATTTTTTTTATTCAAGTGTTGAGTGAAAGACAGTTTCAAATCTAGATAGTACTTATGCATATTCTTTATATGCCTGCTGATTGATTTATATGTAGCATATTTGTAATAGGGGAGCAGTTATAAAGTTGAATTAAAAATAATGCATTTAGATGTATCTTAAGATAAATGTGTATGTTGTAAATGGCGATTTTTTATAGTCATACTTTGAAGTTTAAGTTAAATATTCTATTTCTTTCTATACACAACTATAATACTTTGATACCTTTTATTTTTCTTAATATTTTTCAATTACAAGGTATTTTTAAAAATTCAAGGAATTGCAGTATGCATAAAGTAAAATATGGTAGTTCTCCTTAACATTTGCAATTCCCAGAGGAAGTTGTTAGTAGTAAATTGGGTTGTAACCTTTCAGACTCTGTGCGTGTGTGTGTGTGTGTATACATAGTTGGATTTGTACGCATGTATATGTATGATAAAAATATTCTTTAATACTGATGGTGACACTAAAAGCTGCATGGCTGGATACACTTAAGGGGACTCAGTATAAAGTGAGAAACAGATATGCCTTTCTTAGAAACCATTTTGACTATCAATAGGGTAGACAAATTTTTAGATGGGGGGAATCTACAGAAACGGTGGGGAGATGGCAACATTTCTTTCAGCAAATGAATACCTTTGGAAGTCTCTGTAGCAGAAACAGTCCTGTGTTCCTGCTTTAAATTTGGAACTATTTAAATTATTTAAAAGTTTGGAATTGTTTATTTAAATTTAGATTAATCTTAAATACTTTAAAATTGATTTTATTGTCATAGATACTTGAGTTCAGAGTTATTCATAGTTTTAGGCATTTCTTTTGGGGCTTTAAAAATATATTTCATATAGATGTTGGAGTTTTAAATTTATTCCCTCGCTTCATAAATTGCAAAGTAGAAACCTACAAATTGCCTTTTTATTTATATTTATTTATTTATTTTTTGAGACAGGGTCTCTGTCACCCAGGCTGGAATGCAGTGGTACTCTCACAGCTCACTGGAGCCTGCAACTCGGCTCAAGGGATCCTCTGGCCTAAGTCTCCTTAGTAACTGGGGCTACAGGTGCATGCCACCACGACCAGCTTTTTTATTGTTGCGACAGGGTCTTGCTCTGTTGCTGGGGCTAAAGTGCAGTGGCATCATCATAGCTTACTGCAACCTCAAACTTCTGGGCTCGAGCAATCCTCCTGCCTCAGCCTCTCAAATAGCTGGGACTACAGGTGCGCACCACCATGCCTGGCTAATTTTTTCTATTTTTTGTAGAGATGGGGTCTCCCTATGTTGCTCAGGCTGGTCTCGAACTCCTGGCCTCAAGTGATCCTCTGGGCTCAGCCTCTCAAGCTGCTGGGAGTACAGGCATGAGCCACTATGCCTAGCCCGACTTGCCTTTTTAAATATTTAAAGTTAGAAAATGGGAGTAAAGACTTTTTTAAACTTTAACCTCATGACTTTATTACTAGAAAAAGTTAGAAAAATATATTTTTAAAAGTGATTCATTTTAATATGCATTTTAAAAATTAAAATTAGTTCATATCAAATAGAAAAAAATTAGATAAATCAAAAGAAAAACCTACCGTAATACCACTGCCATGTATACCACTGTTCAGGTAGAAGAATATAAGGCTATCAGGAGGAAGGATTTGTGGAGAAAAGGTTGTGAACAGAGGTTATCTGTGGTAGTTTAGGCTTTTTCTACATTTATATACACAGTACATTGAATAGAAGTATTTTACTAATGTGCTATGAAGAAACAGTTGAATTGTAAGTCAAGTTAATTGGAGACTAACAAAAATAGGAATTAACATTAGCTATTAGCTAGAGGCTTTACCAGACTATTCCTATTCTTAAGAGTTTGCTTTCTAATGAAATGGTAGAAAAATAATTCTTTCCTTTTGTTTTTGCTATGATTTTGTTTTATTAGATTCTTGAAGAGAAAACAGATTGTACCATTAGTTATATTTTATAGATACAACATTAAAGAACAGTTATCATCATACTGCTTCTATTAAGTTTTTTCTGGACTACTTTTGGATATTATTTAAAAGGAAAAACCTTATTTATAATATTCATTGTATACATTCATTCAGCTAATACTAAGAGTACTACTCTCTGTTTAGCACTGTGCCAAGCCCTGGGAATAGAAATTCAGATAGGCCACTGACCTTTCCTTAAATCTGAAAAGCTTCTAGTCTAGAAGGAGAAACAGAAAAGTAAACTAAATTAACCTGAAGTTATGATAAGGGCTGTGGTATTCATCATATGCATGGGAGCATCAAGGAAGGTACCTACCTAACCACCACTCTGAAGAATCCTGGAGGAAGTAACACCTAAACTGAGTTTTAAAGAATACTTGCTAGGGAGAGGCGAAGATATAAAATGCAACCAAAATGTTTGTACTCTCATATTTCCTTGAAATAAATAAATAAAAGGCTACTTTGGCAAGAATCTTAAAGATGTGATAGCTTCAGGTCTCTAGTAAGGTGGAGTTGCTTTTTCTTGGTGAGGTTTTTCTCTTTCATTTGTGCTTTGGTCACATTAGATGGCAAATGGATTGGAAAGCACACTGGCTTGAAGAGTGGGAGAACTGTGATTGCACCCTAAGTGTTACCCTGAAGATAACATTCTAATTCTAAGGGGAATTTGTCTATGTAAAAATGTGGTTGAATTTGGTGATCATAAATGTTCTTCCCACTCTAACATTTTATGGACTAATAACAATATAGTTATAAAACAGTGAAAAAAAAATACATAGCAAGTATTGTCCTTTAGGGAACGGGAGCCATTTGGTGGTGTTGCTCTGTAAAAATAAAGGCAAGGTATGTGAGGTAAGAGAGGCAGCCAAAGACCAACTCATAGAGTGCCTTGTATGCCATGAAAAAGGAACTTGGCTTTTGCCATAGGGTTTTGGGGAACCATTATAGGTTTAACTCTAAAGGCTATATGGAGGAGAGATTTGGTGAGGACACCAGTTGTGAGGCAGTGGCAGTAATCCAGGTGGGAGACAGGCCTGATTCAGGGCAATAGTAGGAGGGATGGAGAGAACTGCAGTGGAGAGCCATATGAGACTGGTGGAGGACTTGTGCAAAGTGTCACAACCCCTGCTTCCTGATCTCATTCTTTGCTTTATTTCTGTTACCAACAAACATTGGGGATATTCGTATACCAAAGGAAATAATTCACCTGTTTTTTTCCTCCAACCAGTTTTTGATACTTTGAATTTCTTTATTTCTTTCTTTTTTTTTTTTTCTGAGACAGAGTTTCACTCTTGTTGCCCAGGCTAGAGTGCCATGGCATCAGCCTAGCTCACAGCAATTTCAAACTCCTGGGCTCAAGCAATCCTCCTGCCTCAGCCTCCCGAGTAGCTGGGACTACAGGCATATGCCACCATGCCCGGCTAAATTTTTTTTTTCTATATATTTTTAGTGGGCCAATTAATTTCTTTCCATTTTTAGTAGAGACGGGGTCTCGCTCTTGCTCAGGCTGGTCTTGAACTCCTGACCTCAAGCAATCCGCCTGCCTTGGCCTCCTAGAGTGCTAGGATTACAGGCGTGAGCCACTGCGCCCGGCCTGATACTTTGAATTTCTATAAGAAAAGACTGGATAGTTCTGTCAAATTTGTTTTAACACAATTTGACCTTTAATAGAGGTTTAGTATCAATGGAACTGGTATAAGCTTTGGCATAATACACAGAATTCAAATCCTGGCTCTGCTACTTACTAGCTGTGTGATCTTGAGATTTATTTAAGTTCTCTGAGCTTATTTCCTTATCTGTAGAGCTTAGTTGTGATGAGTAAATGAAACTGTGTAAAGGGCCCACTCAGATCTTGGTAGATTGTAGAGGCTTAGATGGTGTTTATCTTTCCCCTAAAGCAATATAGCATTGGGGCCATATTGCTCTGAAGGGGGTAAAATCAGTTCTTGGAGGAAGGAGGGTGAACAAATCTAACTCTAGTTAATGTATAAAATTAAGATATATGTGCAGTACATAAACAGATATATAGTACATCTGTGTTATTCAGATGTTATGGGGGGCTGGGGAAGATTAGGAAAATAATGTCTAAAATGGCTCCTAATGCAGAGATAATGAAAAGAAGGTTAACAAACACTGCAGTAGAGTAAGTGATCTGTATGCTTAAGCAGGAATAGTCAGGTATGTAAAGTACTGAGAAATGTGATTTTGTTATTATTCTAATTCAGGTGGTCAATTCCGAGGAGTTCACTATTTTGGCACCTGATCAGATTTTTTTTTTCTTTTTTTTTAAGACTAGTCAAGGCACAGGGTAGAACAGGAGTTCCATCCATCTGTAACTGACTGTGAACAGTCAGTTGAGATCTTTGGACTAGCTCAGTTTAGATTCTTACCAAAAAAATTAAGTGCTACTATGTAGTTTTTTGATATGTCTTCCGAATAAATGCTATCCTAAAATATTTTAGAAAATACTAAGTATATTTAGGATAACACTGACAATAACTAAATGAAACATCATCACCACAGAAATAATTTATCCAAATGAAGTTTAATGATCATTTCAGCAATCAGAGCTTCTATTAAGAGATAAGATTTCTGTATTTGGTGTCTGTGTGTGCATGCATGTGTGTGTGCATTTTAAAAAGAAAAAAATTTAAAAAAAGATTTATGTATTTGGGGACTCACTAATATTCAAAATTTTAAATTAAACTTGTGTGTGCCCATCCTTAAATATAGCCATTCTAGTAGTATTGCATCATTAGTAAGTAAAGTGTTTATGTGTAAGTATGTGTTCTGGTTAACTGAAAATTTAAGTGCGGAGGCTTTCTATATGTGTATACTTTAAACTGGTATATTAAGGATAACTTTAGCCAACTCCTGCACAAATTCATGTTTCTGATTATGACTGTGAGATGGGATTAGAACTCTGAGAGAGTGTAGGTACATAGTGATTAATTAGCATCATCAGTCACCACTATTCAGAGCTCAGGTCCAACAATATAATCTTCTAGTAGGAAAGACAAAAGTTAACCTTTTTTTTTTTAACAAAAAAACTTCCTGATTATAAAAGTAGTACGTATACATTAACAGGTTGGAAAATAAAATAAAAGAAGCAAATAAAAATATGTTCCACAAACCAAAAGTAATGTTTATGTTTCATCCATTCTTTATTAACTTCTTCAACAATGATTATCATTCTTAACTTTTTATTTGAAACTTTTTATTGAAATAGGCATCATCAAAAGATGTTTTTGAAAGAATGGTTTTGTGAAATGGTGATTTGCTTGTGGATATTTTGTGGTCTTCTAAAGGTTATTCCGAATCTCTTCAACAATTCATTTCCCCCCTAAATTTCTATTTTAAAAAAGTCAACTTTAGAACAACAAAATACAACATTAATTACTTATCTTCAGTCTGCCTATTTATTTTTCTCCTTAGCTCCTTCTATTTATTTTTACTTAGTTTTAACGTAAATTTAAATTAACAATTTTATATTATACTTTAAAAAAATAAATATCTTTCTATAACCTTTTCTATTCTAGTCCAATGTTTGCAAACTAGTTTCTTTTGAACTAGATTGAGCTTTCAGATATATTTTGTTTAGTTTGCCCAGTATTGACTTATACAGTTTTAAATTCATTTTTGAATTAGTTCCTACATTTAAAAATTCATATTAAAAACTTGAATTTCTGGCTTCTCTTGAAAAGCCACATAGTCTTGAAACAGCAGGCCCACACTCTTCCATGACAGTCCTTGGCAGAGTGGCTGCCACCTTTACATAGGCCATGCATTGTCTAGTGTGCCCAGTTCTGTCACTCCATATCATTTCTCTGTTTCAGTCATTTAGGACCTAACTCTGCCTTGCCATCTCCGCACTAGGCTAATCTCTATTAAAGCAACCATGAGTATAACTCTTTTTTTGTTGCTAATACTGTATCTGTTTTTGTCTTACAGGAGAAGATGTATGGTCTTATGCAAAGGGACTTCCTCACATGTTTCAGCAGGGTGGTGTATTCTACAATATTATGAAGAAAACCATGGGTATAGTTAATTTCTGATTTTATTCTTAAATAATATCTCTACCCAAGCTATTGTAAAATTAAGAAAATTTAGATAGTATTCTACTAAAAGTATTTCCAAAGTTAGGTTTATATTGTTCTTTAGCAGTTTGCCTAGCTAAAATAGATTATTATCCTGACTTGGTCAGCTGTGTCTTCTGCTATAGTACTTAAAATCTCCTATCACTTTCTTGCTCCTCTTTTCTCATTTAAGTTATGTGTATGATTCTTAACAACTAAACACAAATTGTGAAATTAGAAGCAAATTTGGGTTTAATACTAATTAATTATCTCAGAACCAGATCATATAATATTTTTGTTGTGTTTTGGCTACAATTAGCATATAGCTCCTTGACTTCTGGGTTTTAGGAAATGGCTCATTTTACATTTAGTCTTTCACATTGTGTTGGAATTGTTTATAAAGACAGAAACACTTGTGCACAAATGTGTGTCTATATCTTCAGAGTTTGACAGTCTTAAGAGAGAGGTTGCCAGGGCATGTGTTTGGACTGCATACATTTTTTCAGAGATATGACATGAATGCTTTTGGCCCCAGATTTACCACTGTGGATTATTTCACTATTTCAGCTACCTGGCCTCCATAGACACTAAATTCATAATCTTTGTTTTGTGGTTTTCATCTCTTCCTCATACACTTTTTTCCTTCTTTTAAAAAAAAAAACCCTCTAACTTTGTATTTGTAGAAATACTCAAACATACACAAAAGTAGCAAGAATAACATAATGAACCACATTTACCCACCATCCAGCTTCAACAAATTATTGGTACATCTCTATTCCCTTCTCAACTGGACAATTTTTTTTTTATTTTTTTGAGACAAGAGTCTTACTCTGTTGCCCTGGGTAGAGTGCAGTGGCATCATCATAGCTCACT
>VBSM01001124.1:16543574-16553658 GCA_008086735.1 Cheirogaleus medius | reverse complement strand
CTCAAGTGATCCTCCTGCCTCAGCCTCCCAAAGTGTTGGGATTATAGGTGTGAGTCACTGTGCCCCACCTCTTTTTTTTTTAAATAACCACATTACCATTATTATACCTAAATAATATGAATAATAATTTTTTGATATCACCAAATAGCCAGTCAGTGTTTAAATTTCCTTGAGTCTCAAAAATTGTTTTCTTCTCTTGGTTTATTTGAAGCAGAGAACAAAAAATGCCTTTCTTTTTTAAAGACAGGATTATTGAGGGATAATTTATATACAGTAAAATTCACCCTTTTTAGGTATACAGATATATGAATTTTGACAAACATATACAGTCATGTAACCACCACCACCAAGATGTATGTTTCCATCACTCCAAAAAGTTGCCTTGTGCCCCTTCGTAGTCAACCCCTCCTTTACTTGTAGGCTCTGGCAACCACTGATTTCATTTCTGTCCTTATGTTTGTCTTTTTCATATTACTACGTAAATGAAATCATACACTGTGACCTTTTGTGTCTGGCTTCTTTGATTTAGCACAGGAATTGCCAAACTATGACCTGTGGGCCATATCAGGTCTGCTGCCTGTTGTTGTATATAAGGTTTTATTGGAACATAGCCATACATGTTTACATACTGTCTATGGCTCCTTTTGCACTATAGTGGCAGTGTTGAATAGTTGGTTGTAAAAGAAACCATATGATCCACAAATGCTGCCCTTCACAGAAAAAAATGTGCCTGATTATGTTTTTTCTTTCTTTTTCAGCATAGAATGTCAAGCAACCTAATTATGTTTTAACATTGTTGCCTTGTTGCATGTATTAGTATAATAATTTATCCCTTTCTATTGCTAAGTAGTATTCCATTACATGGATGTATCACATTTAAAAAATCCATAGCTAGTTAAAGGATGTTTTTGGCAGCTATGAATAAAGGCACTATAAACATTTGTTTACAGATCTTTGTGTGGGCATACATGTTTTTACTCCTCAAGTCTGGTTTAACAATTTTTTCTTTTATGGTTCATGCATTTTGTGTCCTATCTAAGAAAGCTTTGCCTAATCCAAGGTCACAAAAAATGTACTTTTCTTCTAGGAGTTTTATAGTTTTAGGTTATATATATATGTGTGTATATATTTATGTTAGGTTTGTGATCCATTTCGAGTTATTTTTAATATGCTGCAAGGTATGAGTCAAGGTTCATTCTTTTAAATGTATGGATGTCCAGTTGTTCCAGGCACCATTTGTTGAAAAGGCTATACTTTATCCATTGAATTACTTTGGTACTTTTGTCAAAAATCAATTGACCAAAAATTGTACACTTGAGAGTGCTGAATCCTAACCACTAGACCACGAGGGAGAAAATTGTACACTTGAAAAGGATGAATTACATAATATACAAAATACAGCTCAGTAAAGTTATTTTTTAAAAATCAATCGACCATGTATGTGTGGGTCTAATTCTAGAATCTTTTTTTGTTGTTGTTGTTGATCTCTATGTCTCTCCTTTAGCCAGTACCATATCTTGATTATTGTATCTTTGTAGTAATTCTTTTTTTTTTTTTTTGAGACAAAGTCTCACTCTGTTGCCCAGGCTAGAGTGCCGTGGCGTCAGCCTAGCTCACAGCAACCTCAAAGTCCTGGGCTCAAGCAATCCTCCTGCCTCAGCCTCCCAAGTAGCTGGGATTACAGGCATGCGCCACCATGCCCGGCTAATTTTTTCTATATATTTTTAGTTGGCCAATTAATTTCTTTCTATTTTTAGTAGAGACAGGGTCTCACTCTTGCTCAGCTTGTCTTGAACTCCTGACCTTGAGCGATCCACAGGCCTCGGCCTCCCAAAGTGCTAGGATTACAGGCGTGAGCCACCGCACCCGGCCTCTTTGTAATAATTCTTGAAGTCAGTGTGAATCCTCCATCTTTATTCTTTCTCACAATTGTTTTGGATATTCTGAGTCCTTTGTTTATCCATATAAATTTTAGAATCAGCTTGTCAATATTCTATAAAAATGTCTGCTGGGATGGTCCCTGATTTACGATGGTTTGACTTAGATTTTTCAACTTTAGAATGGGTTTTAGAATGGGGTTAGTCTTTTGGAATGGGTTTATCAGGGCATTAAAAGCGTTTCGACTTACTATGAATTTATTGTGATGTAGTCCCATCATACGTTCGATAGCATCTGTATAGATCTGATTGTATTGTATCTGTTTGATTCAGGAAAATGTTATATTCCTTCATTGATTTGTCTTTAATTTCTTTCATCAAAATTTTGTAATTTATAGCATACAGATCTTGCACATTCTTTGTTTGATTTATTTCTAAACATTTCATGTTTTTTGGATGCTATTGTAAAATATGGTTTTTGAAAATTCCAATTTCCTACTATTCATTGCTAGTGTATAGAAATAAAATTAATTTGTATATATTGACCTTGTACTCTGTGACCTTGCTAAAGTAACATTAGTTTTAGTAGCTTTTCAGCAGATTCTTTGTGATTGTCTAAGTCATCATGTCTTTTGGAAATAAAAGAGTTTTATTTCTTCTTTTTCAATATTTATGCCTTTAATTTCTTTTTCTTGCCTTGTTGAAACAGCTAGGACCTTCAGTTCAATGTTGAATAGAAGTGGTGAGAGCTAGCATTATTGCCTTGTTCCTTATCTTGCAGGAAAGTATTCAACCTATAGGTTTTTCAGAGGTACTCTTTATAGGCTGAAGACATTCCTTTCTGTTCTTAGGTTTGCTGAGAGCTTATATTGTGAGTGGATGTTGAATTTGTGACATGTGCTTTTTCTACATCTATTGAGATGATCAAATGGTTTTTCTCTTAGTCTGTTGAGAGGGTGAATTACATTGATTTTTGAAAGTTGAACCAACTTTGCATGCTGGGTTTAATTTGCTAATATTTTATTGAGTTTTTGTGACTGTGTTCTTGAGGGTTAATGGTCTGTAGTTTTCTTGTAATGACTGTTTAGTCAGTTTAATATCGGCTTCATAAAATAGAATTGGGAAGTATTCCCTTCTTTTCTATTTTGTGGCAGATTTTATAATAGTTTTGATATTATCTCTTTCTTAACTGGTAGAATTCACCAGTGAAGCCATCTTTGCTTGGAGTTTCCTTTGGGCAGTTTTTAACTACAAATTTAATTTCTTTAACAGAATACTCTTAACATTACGTGTTTCTTCTTGAGTAAGCTTTGTTAGTTTTGTCTTTCAAGAAATCTGTCCATTTCATCCAAGTTATCAAATTCATTGGCATAAAGTTGCTTATGATAGTCCCTTATTTTCCTTTTAGTATCTGCAGAATCTATAGCTCTTTCATTTCCGATATTGGCAATTTGTGCCTTCTTTTGTTTTGATTTTGTTGTTGTTGCTGCTGCTGCTACTGACCAGTGTGGCTAATGGTTTATACATTTTATCAATCTTTTCAAAGAAACAACTTTTGGATTTTTTCTCTGTTGTTTTTATGATTTCAGTTTTATTGATTTCTGCTTTTATCTTTATTTTTTAATTGCTTATGCTTGCTTTGGGTTTAATTTTTCTTCTAGTTTCTTTAAATAGAAGATTAGATTACTGATTATAAATTTTAGTTTGTTTCTTTTTGTTTTGTTTTTTATTTTGAGACAGAGTCTCACTCTGTTGCCTCAGCTAGAGTGCCGTGGCGTCAACCTGGCTCACGGCAACCTCAGACTCCTGGGCTCAAGCAGTCCTCCTGCCTCAGCCTCCCGAGTAGCTGGGACTACAGGCATGCACCACCATACCTGGCTAATTTTTTCTATATATTTTTAGTTGGCCAATTAATTTCTTTCTATTCTTAATAGAGACGGGGTCTCACTCTTGCTCAGCTGGTCTTGAACTCCTGACCTTGAGCGATCCACAGGCCTCGGCCTCCCAGAGTGCTAGGATTACAGGCGTGAGCCACTGCGCCCGGCCTAGTTTTTTAATATAAGCATTTAAGGATATAAATTTCTGTAAGCATCCCTTTTTAACTTTTTATCTTTTATTTCATTTTACTTTCTGAAAGATATTGATACTAATTAGTGGTTTTTAAAAGTTAGTATTTAATTAGGATTGATTATGGGGATCCCAATAATTTGGGTAAGTATATGCTGTCTTCCATGCAACTGAAAATAACTTCCCTCAGTTGTTTTTTATGTGTGGGAAGGGTTTGGGGTTGGGGTGATATGGGGCTGGCTATCTTGATTATTTTCTAAATAATTTTATGTTTCTAGTTTGAAATTATTTTTAAAGTGTTAGCTGTGGTGCTAAGACAGTTCAATAGGGAAAGAAGAATAGTCTTTTCAACAAATGGTGCTGGGACAACTGAATATCCACATGCAAAAGAATGAAGTTTCACTTCTGCCTCATACCATATACAAAATCAATTCAAAATTGATCAAAGACTAGAAAACTCTTTGAAGAAAACATAGGCATAAAATTTCTTAAACTTGGATTAGGTAAAACCTTCTTAGATATGATACCAAAGCACAAACAACAACAACAAAAATTAGATAAATAAAAAGCAAACTTTTGTGCTGCTAAGGATACCATTAAGAAAGTAAAAAGATAACCCATAGAATGGGAGAAAATTTTTGCAAACCATATATCTGATAATGGATTTGTATTTAGACTATAAAGAACTCTTATAACTCAACAAAAAGACAACCCAATTAAAAATGGGCAAAGGATTTGAATAGACATTTCTCCAAAGAAAATATATAAACCACGGTCCCCAACCTTTTTGGAAGGGACCAGTTTCATGGAAGACAATTTTTCCACAGACTCGTGGCGGTGGTGGGGAGACGATGGCGAGCTGTGGGGAGTGGTTTTTAAGTATAGATGAGGCTTTGGTCACTCACCTGCTGTGTGGCCTGGTTCCTAACAGGCCACGGACCAGTACTGGTCCACAGCCCCGGGTTTGGGGGCCTTAGACATGAATGATTAATAAGTACCTGAAAAGATGCTCAACATCACTAGTCATCAGGCCAATGCAAATCAAAACCACAGTGAGATAGTACTTTATATCCAAGAGCATGGCTGTAATCAAAAAGTAAGATAATAAGAACTGTTGGAGAGAATGTAGAGAAATTGAAACCCTCATACATTGCTGGTGGGAATGTAAAATGGAACAGCCACTTGGCAGTTTCTCAAAAGATTAAACATAGAATTAACTATATGACCCAGCAATTCTACTCTTAATTGTATACCCAAGATAAATGAAAACATATGTCCACACAAAACTTGAACACAAATGTTCATAGTAACATTATTCATAATAGTCAAAAACGGAAGCAACCCAAATGTCTATCAACTGATGATTGGATAAATAAAATATGGTATGTCCATATAGTGGAATATTATTTGGCAATAAAAAGGAATGAAGGACTGGTACCTGTTACATGATGGATGAACCTTGAAAACATTATGCTATGTGAAAGAAGACAGTCATAAAAGACCACATAATGAAATGTCTTGAATAGGCACATCTAGAGAGAGGGTGAATCGGTGGTTTCCTAGAGCTGGGAATGAGGTAGGGAGGAAGAAATGGGGAATGACTGGTAAGGTTTCTTTTTGAGGTGATTAAAATGTTCTAAAAGTGATTGCACAACTCTTTGAATATACTAAAAACCAATACGTTGTACACTTAAAATGGGTGAATTATATGTGACTTTTATCTCAGTAGAATTGTTATGTTTTTTAAAATGTTACATGTGGTAATTTATCCTTATAAGAAGGTAGGTGAGAGCTTTGGAGCCAGAACATCTGAGATCAAATTCTGGATCTATCATTTATACTCTGACTTCTAAATGTCTATTTCTTTATTTGTAAAGTGTGTATGATAATGTCAGGGTTGTGAGAACAAAGGAAATCATGCATATACAGCAGTTAGCAAAGGGCTTGGTACCTAGTAAATACTTAGCAAATGTTTATTGTTGTTGTTATTAGATTTCTAGCTATTTGCAGAATTAAAGTTCTTTATAACACAGCTATTTGAAATAGATCATCCTCAGAAAATTATTATACCTTCCCAAATACAATTTTCTATATTTGTGGTAAGTTTTTCTACTTTTACAACAGATTCATATGGCAAATTATTCTGTGGTCAAAGAATCAAGGCATATAGCAAGCCTTCCTCACCCCCGAGCATATACCCTCACCCTCCAAAAACAGGAAAGGAACATACCTCTCTTACTTTGTTCAAATATACTCTAACAGACAGATGGTTATATCTGCATTTGAATAGAAATATTGCCCAGTATAGCTAAACTGGGCTATTACTATTCTTGCTGTTTATATGTAGAAAGATATTTTAAAATTAATTAGCTTAAAATGTAAGTTTTCTTGCAGGTCTTTGTACAGTGGTAAATGCAGAGATAAATGGCAGATTTAGTTTTAACACTTGTTAAAGAGTTAAAGGATATTTATCCTTTAACTATATAATATTCAGCTTTGCTTGTGTTTGAACATAAATGGAATTATGCTGTATACATTCTTCTGTAACTTGCTTCTTTTATGCAACAATTTTTCAGATTCATCCTTGTTGATGAGTACAACTATAGTTCATTCATTTTTCACCACTGCATAGTATTCTACTGTATCATTTAAACACAATTCATCCATTGTTCTGCTGATGAGCTTTTGGGGAGTTTCCAGTTTTTTGGCATAAGGAACAATGTAGCTATAAATACTAGTATACATGTCTTTGGCATATATGATTGATGGAATTGTTGATATGTGATGTAGAAATTTTAATGTGCCTTGATTTCTTAAAATTCAGAGTTATTTATAAAACCTAAACAGTTATGCTTAAAGGTATCACCACAGTGTTTGCATTGTGTTTAAAGTATTTGCATTGATTTTTAAATATATAATTTATAGTTTTTTTTATAACAGTATGAAAGTCTAGAAACTACAGAAATGGAAAACGCCTATAATTTTAAAATATTTGTCCTATACATACATGTTTTAGGCAAGATTGTAATAGGCATCATAGCTTTCTTATTTATATAAATTTTAATAGCTACATATTATTTCCATCAAATATATAGGCCATAATTTACTTAAATCATTTCTTTCTTGTTGAAAGTTTATATTGTTTCCAGTGTTTCACTGTAAATAATCCTGTGATGAATGTGTGGGACTGTGTATGACTCTTTCCAAGGATAACCAAGAGAAAGTACAACAGTAGCAGTCTGGAAACAATTCAAAACATTTTGATCTAATTTAATAGTTAAAACTTATTGACTGGTAGTATGTGTGCGCTTTGCATATTTTTTCATACAACCCTCAAATAATCAAGTGAAATGAGAAGTAATATACCCACCATTATACCTACCTGATTATATTTTCATGATCTGTTTGTATCTGTCTTCTAAGAATTATTATATTTTATTTTTTAATCCTCAGAGTCTTTTTTAGTTCCTGGCACATGGTGAGGCCCAACAGAAGTTATCTATTGATATGGATGTTTAAAAGCTTTGCCTTGGGGAATTCGGGTCTTATAAAATTCTCTTCTTTGCTACCTTTGTTTCCTGAGCCATAGTTTACAGATCTCTGAGGAGGGGGATTGGTAGACATAAACTGAATCCAGGATGTGTCCAGAAAAGTAATAGTTAGACAATATCTCTGACTTTAATTTTGGCGTGTCTATTTTTGTCAGTTATCTCTGCTGAAAATGTGTCAAGAGGAAATTCTACTTGGATTTTTATTAATTGATACTTTACCATTGAAATTAATGTTTATTTGAAATTAATGGATGGTGATTTATTCATTTGCAGTTGAGTTCTTTTTTCTATATTGGGAGTATTCTCAAAGCAGTACATTAGAACCACTGTAGCTTTTTGGGGGGAGAAAGGAACTATTTTTAATATCCTACCAAACTGGAGATTTGTAGGCCTTAAATGCCTACAAAGCATTCTGGAGTTTATTCATCATCTCCCTATTTGAATATCTATAGACCTTACCCTTTCATTCATTTCCAACTACTTTGTTTTGCCTTTATATTTTGCCATAAACATACCCCTATGTACCATATATTAATAAAAGTTCTTTACTTCATCTTTTTTTAAATATAGAAAGTATGTGATTTCATAAAATTTGAAAATTTTGTCACATATAGTGTACTTAGAGGGACAAATTTAAAGTGTAAGGCTAGGGGATTGCTTAAAACACACGTAATCTTTTTTTTTTTTAATACTCAGGCTAAAAGAAATGTAAAAGTTTGGAATATCCTGTAGTGAGACCAATCTCTTGACTAGAAAATAAGGGCAGCTTGCTTTAAGGTTCTTATCCTCTACTGCTACATTAATGGACTATGAGAAGAGAAGTAAATACCAGTGAGCCAAGTGAGGAGCATCCATAACCCAGGCTAACTCTGATAGTTCTGGCCTACCAGAAAGGAATGAGTTAGTTCAAAGGAATTTAATTGAATAAAGTCTTTTTAATTTCCTATGATCAAGTGTTAGTTCACACTGAAGTCACAGTGCATTAATCTTAGTTTTCCTAAATGTGCCCCACAACTACTACTTTAAGTATGGAATATCTTATTTTGAAAGCTCATATTTTTTATATTTGTGAAAGACATATACTTATGGCACACTGTGAAAATACCTTTTATTGTGGTATTCTATGTTTCAATAAAATTACTTTTGATCTTTAGTTCAACACTCTGTGTAACAAGTTATTTAACAGATATACCTCTCTTTGCCTTTATAGTTAGAGTTATTTTGGCAAAGTTTATAATATGTATTTTAGTAAATAAAAGTGTATTCCCTTACTGGTTTACATTGTGTTTTTCTTATAGCTCAGTTATTTGTTTCAAGCTTTATTGTTAACTTTGCTAATAGGATTCTGATTTAAAAAAAAACATCTCCTGGGCCGGGCGCGGTGGCTCACGCCTGTAATCCTAGCACTCTGGGAGGCCGAGACGGGTGGATAGCTCAAGGTCAGGAGTTCGAAACCAGCCTGACCAAGAGCGAGACCCCGTCTCTAAAAAAAAAAAAAAAAAACATCTCCTGGGAGAACTACTTTAAAAGGTCTATGGTGGTGGTTCTTTTTTGTAATAGAATAAATTCTTCTCTAATAAATTTTGTTTTGAAAACGGTTATCTGTAAATTGTTATGAAAATTCACTATTTCCAATATAATTGTCTTTACTACACTTTTGCTAATACCTTAAGATTTTAATATGTGAAATATCTTTTCCCCTTCTTTAGGTATGGCTGATGGCAAGCATTGTACTTTTCCACATCTGCCGGGCAAAACCTTTGTCTATAATGCTTCTGAAGATAGACTGGAGTTATGTGTGGATGCTGCAGGACATTTCCCTATTGGTCCTGATGTTGAAGATTTAGTTAAAGAGGCCGTAAGTCAGGTTCGAGCAGAGGCTACCACAAGAAGTAGGGAATCAAGTCCTTCACATGGGCTATTAAAACTAGGTAGTGGTGGAGTAGTGAAAAAGAAATCTGAGCAGCTTCATAATGTAACTGCCTTTCAGGGAAAAGGGCATTCTCTAGGAAGTGCATCTGGTAACCCACACCTTGATCCAAGAGCTAGGGAAACTCCAGTTGTAAGAAAACATAATACAGGGACAGACTTTAGTAATAGTTCCACTAAAACAGAGCCTCCTGTATTCACAGCTGCTTCCAGTAACAGTGAGCTTATTCGAATAGCTCCTGGAGTAGTAACAATGAGAGACAGCAGGCAGCTTGATCCTGATTTGGTTGAGGCCCAGCGAAAAAAATTGCAGGAAATGGTTTCTTCTATTCAGGCTTCAATGGACAAGCACTTGCGGGATCAAAATACAGAGCAGTCTCCATCTGATCTTTCTCAAAGGAAGGTAGAAGTTGTGAGTTCTTCTGCAAAGTCTGGGAATCTTCAGACTGGCTTGCCTGAATCTTTTTCTTTAACTGGTAGCACTGAAAATTTGAATACAGAAACAACTGATGGCTGTGTGGCAGATGCACTGGGAGCTGCATTTGCCACAAGGTCAAAAGCACAAAAGGGAAATTCTGTGGAGGAGCCTGAAGAGATGGATAGTCAAGATGCTGAGATGACTAACACAACTGAGCCAATGGATCACTCTTGATTTAATTA
>VBSM01001124.1:16533223-16543474 GCA_008086735.1 Cheirogaleus medius | reverse complement strand
GATGCTGAGATGACTAACACAACTGAGCCAATGGATCACTCTTGATTTAATTAGAGGCTAATAAAGGCAGAATGTTTATTGTGAATATCTAATATTTGTTGGCTGGGCCACGTAACTTGATTAGTCATTAAAAATCTTGTACGTATATAATTCAAAGATTATATCTTGTTATTCAGTGCATGATAGCAAGTGTGTGATTGGCAATAGCTTTTAATATACTGCTGCCCAGGCTGGCTCTGAATTTCTATAAATTAGTTATTAGATCTGCTGAGATGAGTTTCTTCCATATATGTGGTTCATTGGAAGTTCTTTATAATTTTAATTCCATGAAAGTCTTAATGTTTCAAACATGAAAATTCTCTTGCTAAATATGTTTGATTTCTGAAGAGGCTAGAAATGAGGGGAAATGAGATTTTGCTAATGTTGATGTCATCAAAGTAACCATCCCATTTATTTTTTAGAGAGTCAAAAGATTTATGTAAATTTAAAGATGATCTGAACGAAACTGTATCTTAAATTTCATAAAATGGTTAGAACAGTGGGATGCTGAAACATTTCAGTGAACAGTAAACACATTCATAGAGATATGTATTCTTGGCAAAAATATCTTGAGAATAGAATGTAACAATATAATATTTTGCTGATTTGAGCAAGGTTGGGGAAAAATATCTATTCTAGAATAATAAAGTCAATGTGATTCAGTTGTGTTGCTGTCTGAGCCAACACAGCCGATTGTGTGCTCTGTTGATAATATGTTACCATTATTTTTTTAATCCTGGCCTGGTCAAGTACCACCTAATTTTTTTTTTTTTTTTTTAATCTTGCAGAAAAGTTGATTCCAATGTGTGGTAGAAAAAGAAATAATGGTAGCAGTAGTTAATCTCTAATTTTCAGAGTTTGTCAGATTCAAAGAGAATTTATAAATAAGAATTTATCTTTATAAACGAGTTGCATTGTTCTACAATTTTGATCAATGGTATTTAAGCCTGTATATGCGAAGTGTCTTTGAGCCCCTTTGAACCAAAAATGTTTCCTTTTTTTCTTAAGAGTCCATAAGGTTTTCTTTATTTGTTGGCTTCACTTGGGTTTGGATGCAAATTTTAACTGCATCATACCCTGATCAACTGGGCATTTGCTTAAATAGTGTATTCATCAAATGTTTAGTGCCAGTTTCCTTGAGAAGCAGCTTTCATGCTTATTCCTTCAAGACAAAGAGTGTTTATCCTGAGATTGGTATTGCACTATTTTATTCTATTCTGCAAATCTGTATTCTGAAATGTATATTTCAACCCATCTTTTTCCTCTGTTCCTTGAAATTAAGTTGAATTTGAATGGATGAAAGACAAAATGTATGTTAATACAATCTCTTACCTAGAGCAAAGCCTGGCTGTCTCTGTTTGCACATGTAACAGATGCAGAACTGTTTGCAATTCTAAGAAAATGTACACCAGAAAGTATATTATCAAGTGTTTAAAAATCTCTACCTGTTGATTCATAAGGGATATAGACAGTACTTTAAATTTGTTTTTCCAGATCAGGGATGTTTTGGTCTTCTTTCTGTGAAAGTATCTCTAACTGAATCTACTTATTAAATGAACTCCATTTTGAATAAGAATGGAGAATCTAGACATTTTACAAATGTATCTGAGCAAGACATATATATTTGAGTTTTTATCACATTATCACATGTTTTTCTTTATAATATCTTATTTCCATTCTTACTAAATTTACTTTCAAGCATCTTTCTCTATATCAAAATAGGAAAATTTAGATATTTTATATTGTGTACTAGTTTTGCGTAAAGTAAGAGCTGCAGCTACCAAATAATATTTGCCACTTAGTGGAAGTGGCTTCTATGTATTAAACTAAAAATTACAAATATCACTTCACTAACCACTATAATTACTTTTGGCTTTCTCAGCCACTGAAACTTTTTTTTTAATTTAAGTATAGGAAAACTGTTTAATAAGCAAAAAATGCACTGCTTCCAAGTAAATGATATAATCACCTTTTCTTTAACAAATATTTTTTTCACTTGTGGCTTAGTATGTTTGGTTAATAATTGACAAAATCTCATAGCATTAAAGTAAAAATATCAGAAACATTTTATCTCCCTATTAAATGCTTACATTTAGTGTAAATGAGAATGCAAGATGGGCTTAATCTCTGACAACACTATTAGTTTCTTTAGTCACAGCAATGCTATTTAAAAGCCAAGTTAAGTATGAATGGTACCATAACAATTTGGGTTCTCCCTTAATAAAACATAAAAGACTCAATTCTGAGAAGTGATCAAATTTCTTGAAATTATTTTAAATCAGCTGAAAATTTGCGGTAATGGTTTTTGAGAATTGGGCCAGTTATCCTCACAAAAAAGTTTTAGAATAGGGTTTAAGTTTTTAAGTATCATCCTTTGTCCTACCATATGGTTATCATAACCAAATATATGACTACAAAATAATTGTTTTTTTAGTACTACCATTTTTAGTATTGCACTTGGAGTCTAAGCTAGAGATCTCAAATCAATTAAAATGCTTTTTTAGTCCTAGATGTAACATTGTAACTATAATTCAGTCCTATAATTAAATTCTATTTGCAGTGTTTCACTGAACTTTGAAATAAAGTCATAAATTTTTTTCTTCAGTAATTTGTCCTATAGTTAATCATACCAAGTTTGAGTTGATGACCCAAAGGCCAGGTAGTATTGAAGATGGTATATGAGTAGAATATTGGTAATGAGAAATTAGTTGAAATTGAAGAAAACAAGACACTGCCAAATATTATGAGATAGAATATACTTAACTCCAAGAGAATACTCAGGAGCTAGTTCAAGAGCAAGCCTATGGCCCATTTCCCCAACTTTCACTATGTTTCACATATTTTATTGGAAAATGTTAGGGTAGAGGCCTGAGAAATTTAGCAGCTGCTATTTACTGAAATTTGCTTTATATCTTCTGATGATTTTTAGTTTGATTTTTACAATCAAGCCTATTGCTTGCAGTTAAGATATCTGAAATGCATCTGTGATTCCTGGCCACAGGTCCTTATTGCCATTATTTTTAAGTAACTTCATTGGAGATGAGCAGTGACTTTTGCATATGGTCTCTTACCTCAGGGAAGATCACTTGCTAGCAACTCATACTACTAATGACAGGTTTCTAAGACTTGTACTGACATATCACGTTAGCTACTAACCACAAAATTTATAACAGTATTGTTTTATATAGTTACCTACTAAATATTATCTGCTAGTGAATATTTCTGTAAATATCTAGACCTCACTAAGAACTAACCATTAGGTATGAAATAAACTTTTAACGCCTGTCATTAATTACATTTCAGCTGATCAGTATAGTGTAATATCATAAAATGTTTATTTCAGAATATTAATAGAGTTTTTTCATTTTTAACAGTAATTTTAATTGTTCTGTATTTAAAATACTGCAGCACAGATTTTGAGTTTCATGGTTTTCAAAGCAAGGTTTCCATTGTAAGATTTTCATAAAAGCAAAGCCTTTACAAATTGGATTAAATTCCACTCATCTTAATATGAATTTAAAATGACTTTTTATAATAGTGGTAGTGAGGTACATATTCTAAATAACTTGGGTAGACATATCCTGCCTTTCAAGGTTATCATACAGTTTAACAAAATTGTACAACCTCAAGGCTCTTCACAATATAAGAAATTAATCATACAAACCAGAACTATTCACATGAAAATATGCCATAGTAGAATGTATATTTAAGAAATAAAATAAGAAAGGAGAGCTATATCACCACTTAGCTATGAAGTTAATTGGAAGTTCTGCCATTTTTTATAATTCTTCAAGATGCTAAGTGTTTCAGTTCACATTTAATGATACTTAAATCGTGGAGATTTTAATGTTTGTTCCAAAATAGCAGAAATTGTAAAAATTGTGAATTATTGGAGAAAATGCCATTACTTGTATATCTGACATTTAAATTTTTAAATTATGGAGTCTACATGCTTTTGTAGTATAATATTAATACAATGATTATTCTCTTGTAAAAGAAAAGAAGAATTAGTAAAGAAAAAAGTTTTAGTTGATGTTACCTGCTTGTGAGTATCAATTACTTAGTTTTTAAATTTTTAAGGTATTGCATACTTTTCTTTAGAATGCAGAAATCTCTTCCTGAGCCTTTATGCCTGTGGTAGAGCAATAAGAGACTGAAAAGGTTATCAATATTTTCAGGTTTATTTGATTAAGAATTAGTGCCAAGAACTGGAGAATCTACTTTCAGAGGGAAATGCTATTTAGAATTTGTAAAAATAAGTGGTAATAGTGTAAATATTTAGAAAAATCAAATAGCAAATGCTTTAACTGCTCAATAAAATAGTATAGATGTTATATCATCCTTAAGGCACTGGCTGTTGCCCATTATTTTCTGATTTTGTGATTGCTGTATACATTATATTTGAGTAATGAATAATTGGTAATAGTGTATTATAACAGTGTATAGTGTTCTACAGCACACCTTACTGTACAGTATTTGAAGTTTTCCTTTATATCAATAATAAAACTATAAGTTAATATATCCTGATTTTCCCCTCAACTCCACATTAGTTTTTTAAAGTAATTTTATAGTCTTTAGTTTCCTGGAATTATACGTTAATATTATAATGCATGAACATATAGTTCAGTTTTATAAAAGAATTCTTAGTGTAATGAAGTTGTTTTTTAAAACTTCCTTAAGTGAGTTATCATACAGGAACAGTAATTTCTCCCCTAATTTCTCTCCTCAATCAATGCTAGATGAAATGAACTCCATTAGAAAGAGCAAAATTTCTTTGTACATATTACAAAATTGGGTCATAATGCTTACTGAATATTTAAAAACAAGGCAAGTTCTAATAAAGAGAAAACTCGATTTTATGATGGTTTTTTAAAAATACTGGTTAGTGATGAAGAACTGAAGTGAAATACAGAAAATAGTATTAAATTACATTTGTATAGCTTAGCAATCAACACTTGACTTATATTTACTTTTAAGGTTTAGCACATATGCTTAATATACATTTTATTAGAGCAGATCATTTAACTCAGTAGTTGGAATATAGCCTCAGACACCAGACTGCCTAGGTCTTGAGCCTTGGTGTGCCGCTTACTGTGTACCCTCTCTGTGCTTCAGTTTCTTCTGTGAGAAGGGTAATGACATCTACTCTTAGGGTTGTTATGAGTATTAAATGAGTTAACATATAACTGATGTTTAGAACAGTGCCTGACAAATAGTAAACACTCAAATATTTGCTATTATTATTGTTACATGTCAAAGTAATGTAGTAGAGTTCAGTTGTCATTTAAGTGGGATAAATCCTCACATGCAGAGCACATACTTAAATATTTTGTTACATCTAAAACTTGTTTTACTTGTGGCATATAACTAGTGGACTAAAAATTGGATGGTTGTATATTCAAATATTTCTGCAAGGGCTTTATGAGCACGTGCAACACTGAGAAGCTAGAGAACTGACACTGTACTCTCTGAACCAAGGCAAGTCGTGGAGCTTTTCAAGGCCTCCATTTCTACTATAACCTTGTGGTTTCACAATTGTTACCCTCTTGTTCTACTGACCATGTCATCATGGTCTCACTTGCTGAGGACATAATGCTGATGGCACAAGTGACATTGGTATGAGCCCCAAATAAATGACACATAAGTACCTTTGCTTTAGGTTTTGGCTATAGTTGGTCACATACCATCAAGATAGGACTCTCAAAATTCTAGTAAATAAAATAAACATCCTACTTATGAGAGCTCATTATGGATTTTATTTTTATTGACTGGCTCTTTCAGACCCCAGTAATTGCAATTCTAACTGGATAGTTGATTGTTTCTAATAATTAAAAATGTGTATAGAAAAACTGAAGTCTTTAATTGATTTTCTACACTGTATATGGTAGACTGAGGTGAAAAACTTATGGGCTCTTCAAATTTGCACTCTTTACCTGTGTTTGGTCCATTTGTCATACCACATAATTCTTTATCTGAAAAATGGATAAACTGTGAGAATCTGCAGGGATTATTACTGTTTGTTCTATGTATATAAAGAAATATGTACAGTATGATGTCTACTTTTAAAGTGACTTGTTTTTATATTTAATTTATGTAATCATATTTTTTAGTTTTTTGAAATCAATATATTATATAGTCATACTTGAATCATTCATTCAAAGCAAATCCTGATCAAATGCCAAGCTTCTACTGTCCTAGGAACCTGGGAAACAGTTCTGAATGAGACAAATTCCATGTGCTCTTAGAGCTGGCATCCCAGTGATGGAAACAAGCAAAAGACACATTCATAATCGCTGTCATTTAGTGACCCTTTTCCTTATATCCAGGCAATAGACTAAACACTTAACATGTATAATTAAATTAACCCTCAAAACTACCCTTTGTGGTTGGGTACCATCATTGTCTTAATCTTTCAGGAAACAAGCCTGTATAGATTAGGTGGTTTACCCAAGGTCCTGGAGTTGGTAGGTGGCAGAGCTGGCATTTAAACCCAGATATTTATGACTCCATAGCCTGTGCTCTTAACCTCAGTGCTATTATACATTTGTAATTTAGCAAAGGAATAAAATTTGATGGTCACATAAGTCTCTATAAACACATATTGTTAAATGCTTGTTTTCAGGTACACCAACTAGGTTTGAACTGATTTCAATGTATAGTGTCTGGGTTTAATTTCACTTTCTACTAGTTCCCTTCCAGTCCTCTACCCCAAGTTCTTCCTTCTGTGGGTTTAGTTTTTCTGCCTCTACTAAATTTAGATGTGCTTCAAGGAAGGCTTTCCAAATTTCTTGGATGATTAATTTGGGTAAATTTGAGAATCTTTGATTAGATAAAAGACAAACTACCTCATTTCAAGGACCTAGAATAATTATTTTTTACTAAATGGATTTGCTGCTTTGGAGTGACAGTTCCTCAAAGGTGATGTTCTCAAAGTATATTTCCAGGGCTGCATGCAATAGAAAACTTATTTGTGTAATGTATCATGTGCCAGGTACTTTGCTAAACATAAGGAATAATAAACTGGTGAGAAAGACATACTTTCTCTTCATTACACTTACATTTTTAGTGAAGGAGAGATATTTAAACAAGCAGTTAAGTGCGCGCATAGGAGGATTACTGGGTGGTGTGGGATTACACTGCAGGAAGAACTAACCTGACCTGCTAATGGGTAGGGAATGCTTCCTGAGCGGTAATGCATTAGCTGAGATCTAAAGAATTAATAGCATACTTAAAAATCAAATTGGCAAGATTCAGCATCACTAAAAATATTTTACTTACTAGGCCAGTCCATCAAGCAAAATTAAGTGAGATGCTTATGTTTGCCATGCTTTAAGCCCAAGATCCTTCCTGTAAGTGGATGGTGACCCAGGAGAATAGAGGATGAGAAACTTTGAGAAAACCTGTGAAAATAGGCTTGCTAGGAAAAGAGAAAAAACTGTAGCAGAGAATGAGATTCTGCCCTGAGTGTATAAAGCCAACTTCAAATACATGAGCTTCTCCTTTGAAACTAAAAGCTGTCTCTGCTACCAAATATGACCAATATAAATTAGATGCATAAATGTATAACAAAAATGTAAGCAAAAGAGTAAAGCAAGACTCCAATTATGGGTTAGAAGCACTCAGTTATCCTGATTTCTTTCAACATTACCATTAATTTCTTTCTCTCTCTAGCTTCTCATACCCTATACCAGTATCTGTCACCTTTTCTGTTTCCATTAAGCAGTAGTACTTCCTAAGTAGCTAGTAACCAAATGTCTATCTTAAATTGTATTCCTTTTCAATTTAAGATTCACTATTTGATCTTTCTTATGGCAAAAGACTTGGCTCTTCCTTTAGCTAATGTTACAATGTTATTAAATTTATTTTTGGTAGTGACTAGAAAAATTAAATTAGTATCTGAAAAAGAAATAATCTGCACAAGATCTTATTGAAATGGGCCTTAATTTTTTCCCATTAAGAGTTATTTTCAAAGCAATACATATACATTCTATAGTTTTGAACTATAGAATGGCACCCAGCTAAATCAACCATTCCTCCATAAGTTAAATAAGATGCTCATAGGTCTAATTTCTTGATTTATCAATTTAGACAGTATGTTATTCCACAATATGAAAGATGAGTTCCCTTGACCTTTTTAGGTTATCTTTATAACTTCAAATAATAAACTTACATCTCTGTTTATTAAGCCATCCGTTTCAGACATCAGCTCTTGACTTCAAATAAAATGAAGAAATTAGTATTTCTACACTTAACTTGCCCATTCTACTTCCTAACTTTTATCAGCTATACTGTTTATTACTTTTACATTGTCAAGGTTTTATGGTATTCAAAATACATTCTTGTAGCTATAATTACTTTTTAAAAAATCTATAGTTTGATTAAACTAATAAACAGCTGAGGCGATCCCAAATGTTAAAATGAAAAGGGCTTTTTTCTGGGACACCAACTAGAAGTTGGAGCTTTCCCAAGGCAGATACTGTAACTTAATTTATTTAGAGAATGGTCCTTTTGTTTTTGCCTGGTTATAAATTCACCAGCAGTTACTCCACAGGAAGAAAGTAGGAATAGATTATGGAGGAGATTAATTAGCACAACTGTCCCATAGCTACTTTAACTATTTTGTTTTATGTCCCAGTATTCACTCTTGCTTGTCATATATTCACTTTCTCATTTGGAGCCTTCAGATCCCACTGGGAAATTCAGCTCCCACTTCTGTTCCAGTCTTCTCCTGTGTATAGTTTCTGAGGTGTGATTGCCATCAATATGTTTTATATATCAATATGTTACTGTTTCCTGCCTTCCAGAAATTCATTAATAACAGAGGTCCTCAGATGTTCTTGTCACTCTTCTCCTTAGCTGTTGGGTTTGTTCCCTTTTATGGTTTACTGAAATATTAATAACAACATGAGTTTGGGATGGAGAAGAGATAACCAGATATCAGACCAAATCGGACCAAATAGCCCAGGTCTTACATTTGTAATGAAATTGCACAGGATAATTGTAGGGTTTTTTGTTTTTGTTGTTTTGTTTTATTTTGGTCTCCTTTTAGGTGACTCTGGTATTTTGTAAACCAAAGACATTTTAACTTCAAAGGGAAGAGTGTTGTTTTGCCAAGAAAGCAATGCTAAAAATATAAATATAAACCACTCTTTATCTTTCATTCATTCTTTCTTTTTTTTATTTCAGCATATTATGGGGGTACAAATATTAAGGTTACGTATATTGCCCATGCTCCCCCTCCCCCCTCGAGTCAGAGCTTCAAGCGTGACCATCCCCGGAACTCATTCATTCTTTTAACGTATGAAAACAAAGGACAAATTAAAAAAAGAAGAAGACATTCAAAGAATTGACTATAGGGCTATTCTTTAGAGATGCTGGCGTGGCTACTATTGAAGAAACAGTCTTCCTTGGGCTTCTTGCACTCCTACATACATCTTGCTGGCTGTGCCAAGATTGCAAGACCCTGACTATTCTTTTATGTAGGCCATTTCTAAGGGTTGTTTGCATCCAGTAACCTTGGGAGATGAGGTAACATCTTCTCACCCGCAGACAAAAAAAAGTTTGCTTTCTGTTTATTATAAAAGCAGTGGATTGCCCAAGTTCAGTGTTTCTCAACTGTAGCACAAACACACTGTGTGCATGACATCCATCTGGGCTCATCACATTGCCTCGTGGGACCTAAAAGCAAGACACAAATAAGCCAATGCTCATGTAAGTAATAACAATCCTTTGTCTACAACCTAAGATTCTAGTGTCTTCTGCTGGCATCCATGAACCAGTAACAGACAAATTTAACTTGTAAGTGGGGTAAAATCAAATCCCAGACCTGATAGCTATGGCCTAGTGTGTCATGAATGAAGGGGCATTGACAGATGTTCTGGAACCTCTGTCACTCTCCTTATTAGATTTAAACTTCCACCAAGTAAATTTTTGTTTTTCAAAAGTTCCTAAATTCCCAAGCCCCACTTTGACCAGATAAAGTGTATGTCTTGTGGTAGAAAGTTAGCACCAGCAAGCACCCTTCTTTCATGCCTGTAGTTTTATTGGATATGGAGCTCCAGAGGCATTGAGAGCATTTATACTTAATGTTGACCCCTTCCTACTTTGTGAATGGCTCCTTTTTGCTTATTTGGTAAAAATCTATGAAAATGAAAATCTGAGGAACATTCTGATTTTAGTTTTAGAATAACCTTTTTTTTTTTTTTTTTTTTT
>VBSM01001124.1:16512612-16527470 GCA_008086735.1 Cheirogaleus medius | reverse complement strand
AAAAAAAAAAAAAAATCCCCTTATGGAAATGGTTGTGTATACAGTTCTATTTAAAGTATAGTCTCTTAGGTACTGTTAATATATTCATCAGGGCTTTTCAAACGAGCATAAGTAACCTTGGGAGTATTTGGCCTTTCATTGTGGGAGGATGGGAAGAAGTAGGTGCAGCTATATGAACGGTGTATATTCCTGGGGAAGCAATTTACTTAAAGATTTAGAGTAAGAAAGTGAATTAGTAAAGCATTTCTATTATTTTCATTATAAAAATGTGAATATATTTATCATGAAGTAGAAAGAAAACTTTACATGAGTTTTTAAATATAAAGCAATTTTCAAAGAAATTTCCAATACCTGCCCCAACACCTGTTCCTCTTGATATTCAGTCCCCTATACCTTGAGGGTAATTTCTCAAGGTGGAAAAACTTGAGAAGCATTAACAGACTATTCAAAACTATGTTATGGTTAGTTGAGGAGTAAATAGGAGGAAGACTGTTCCTTTATGCATTTTCAATTTTTGATAATTACAAATAAGGTCACTATAAACATTTTCCAAAGTGGCTGAACTATTTGCATTTCCTCTACTAGCAACATATGAAAGTTATATTTGCTCAGCATTTTCATTTTCACTAACACTTGTATAATCAGTCTTTTCTCCCTCTCATTCTAACAGATGTGTAGTAGTATCTCATTGTGCATTTCTCTAATGATTAATGAGGTGGAGCATCTTTTCATATGTTTGTCATGTATAGATCTTGCTTGGTGAAATATCTGTTCAACTGTTTTGTCCATTTTTTATTGCTTCTTTTTTCTTGTTATTCACTTTTGAGAGTTCTTTTATATATTCTGAATAAAACCTCTAAATATGTTTTGCTTAAAAAAACTCCAGCTATCTTAGTTTATGATACATTTGAGTATGTATGTTCAAATGACTGTAAACCACTTTAATTCCACACTTTGTCTTGAGTTTTTTAAACATACATATTTCTTGAGGGTTTTTTTCTTTTTCTTTTTCTTTTTTTTTTTTGACAGGGTCTACCTCTGAGACAGGCTAGAGGGCAGTGGCATCGTCATAGCTCACAGCAACCTCCAACTCCTGGGCTCAAGCAATCCTCCTGCCTCAGCTTCCTAAGAAGTTGGGACTACAGGTGTGCACCACCAAGCCCAGCTAATTTTTAAATTTTTTGTAGAGATAGGGTCTTGCTGTGTTGCCCAGACTGGCCTCAAACTTCTGGCCAAAGTGCTAGGATTACAGGCATGAGCCACCACGCTCCACCTGTCTTGAGTTTTGTAACTGATTTAAATGATGTCACAATGTTATCCTTCTGAGGAATTGTTGTTCTCTATATGTAAAATGAGGAAAAATTATTTTGCTGTCAAAATATAAAACACCTGCCTTCAAGCTCCAAAAAGGTATTCTGTGTAAAGCCGACCATAGCCTAACTATAGCAGGAGCTCTGCTTCCTGTTTGATATAAGTTAATTGCAGTAATGTATGACCCAGAAATAAATAAAACAACACTGATTCCAATGTTACGTGGGGAACTAATGTCTGAATTAGTTTTTCTTTTCTTTTTAAAGTGAACCAGCAGCCTAGTAAGGAATGATTTGATAGAAAAGCTGCTTTACCCTCCCAGAATCTGTATCTTGAGAAAAGGGAACTATAAAAAGGCAGGTGTGTTTAAGTTCTGACAGTGCATGCAAGCTTCTCTTAATTCCGCTCCTTAATTCACTTTGCACCTGCATCTCTGATTTGCAAAAGATGATGTGTACAATTTCAAAATAGCAAATGTCAGTTTGTTACAATATTAACATGTGGTTCAGTGCTCTATTCAGTAGAGCATGTTGCCTTACAAATTTGGGTCCTTAACCATGTCTAATTGTTACTGTAGTTAATCTACTTTAATGCTACTTGAAATGAGCAGTTCGTGGTTACTAGACTTAGAACCTCAAGTAGTTGCAACTGCTAGAAACTCCTGCGGTGCAGTTTTCCCCTTCCCTCCGTCTCTCAAGAGGAAGGTCACCGTCTGTTAACTACCTTGCTCATTCATCTGGGCGAAATTCCCAGTCCACTCCAGTCTTCCTGCATTATCCTCCAAGACCAGGGCTCCTTCACCGCGCACATCAATTATTTCCCGCAGAGCGGGGTAAGAAATTGAGCACTTTTAGGACCAGCTGCAGACGTAGATTATTTCCCTTTCCCGTTTCAGGCACGTCTCCGGCTAAAAGCTTTTTTCGCTTGTCACGCTTCTGCTCATTCTTGAGGAAAATAGGTGATAATTGGTTTCCTGCCAGAGTCTTCGCCACTCTCGTAGCTACGATGTCTGGGTAAAAATAGCTCACATGTTTGCTTAAAAAATAACGGCTGCGCAAATTTTATGGTTAGAGTTGACCCAAGTCGGAAGACCGCGCCTCCTAACTACTGAGGCGGTATAGACCTAAGGAATGAGGAGCTGTAGCCGAGACAAGGCTGTAGAGCCAGCTCCAGGCCGGGCCGCCCACCTCCCTGGGACACGGTCCGCTCACCCCGGGAGGTTTGGGGCGGCGGGATCGGCCCCGCCGCGGCTTCCGGACCCGCTCCTCAGAGAGTTTAGAAACTCGCTTTCCCGGCCGGCCCCGCGCGACCCTGGGCGCCCCGCCCCCTCGCGGTGCGGCTCTCGGCGCGTTCAGGGTCCTGTCACAGCTGGGCCCGCGAGCCCCGCCTGCAGCCCCGCCCCCTGGCTCTCTGCTTCTTCCCCGACTCCCGCGAGTTCCAGTCCCGGCTTCCAGCTCCCCAGCCCCGCCCTCAGTCGCGCGCGCTCTCCCCGCCCCGCCCCCGCCCCTCCACGTGCGGCCACCACAGCCAATGGGGTTCAGGGCCGCGTGCGCAGATTCAAACGGCGGCTCTTGAGGGAGGCTGGGCGCGAGATTCGGCTGTGTGGACAAAACCCTGCAGGAGGCTGCGAGCCCTGCAGAGCTGCTCGCTGCGGGGAGAGGGCGGGGGTCAGCGCCTGCGGCGGAGCCGCGCTGGGACCGCAGCTGGGAGGCTGAGAGAAGGCGGGAGAGGCCGGGGGAGGGCGGGAGCGCGCCTCCTGACATGTTGGGGGCATCCCTGACCGGGCAGGGCCGGGGCTAGGAGCGGCGCTGCCGGCCGGGGGCGGGTCACGGTCCGCCCCTCTGTGCCTCCGTCCTGCCCCGCCTGGGACTTGGGTTCCGCACTCGGGCCCCTCGGGGAGGGAGCTAGGGAAGCGGCTGGAGGGTCAGGGAGAAGGAGCATTCGCCTGAGGCTGGAGGAGGCTGACCTGCGTCCCCGCCCAGCCCGCGCCTATGCGGTACTTGAAGGATGGCGAAGAGGTCGCGCAGGTGGGTGACATCCCTTTCGCCCAAGCCTGTCGGCGCCGCCTCGACTCCGATTCTCTTTCCTTTCTCGCTGCCCCCTCCCCCATCACGCCCTCCCCAGCCGGGGCAGAGGCTTTCCTCCCTGCTGCCCCACAGCCGCGTCGGCCTCGTTGGCCCAAGCGCCGCCGCGACGTGTGGAGAATTGGGGACCAGTGTGTTTAGGACGCAGAAAGTGAGTAACAAATGCCCAGGTTGCTCCTTTGAGCTGGTTCTCCCCACAGTGCACGTCCAGACTCTCTCACAGCCACTTCTTGGAGAGAGGTTTCTTGCCAGGTAAGTCCTGCGCTTTCAGGGAATACACTACGCAGATAGAAGGGGTTGTGCCCTGCCGGGATGACTTGAAAATGGTGTTCCGGGGGGCTCTCTTTTCTGAATTACTGGACCAGTCAAAATAGGAATTCTGTGGTGAACCTCGGCAGGCACCCCTCTGCTAACTTTGTTACCTTGAAAGGCTATACAAACAGGAATAGCTGAGGAGAGAGGACCGTTTTGATGTTTTCTGTAATTATCATACCTATATCCTGAGCTCTATGTGTATATTTTTAATATCTTCTCCTGGGAAGATGTCACACTGTTACTACCAGTAGCTTGGTCTTAAAATAGAACAATGGGCTTGATTCACTTAATTTTGAGTGTCCACGTTTGGCTCTGTAGCTAAGTGTTGCACAGAGGTAGGACACATTTTTTTTGTTGGAAAATATGCTAGGGTGAATTTATACGTCTTATTTTTATTTATATGCTACTCCAGTAGCTACTCCTAAATTGTGTGGAGTAATTACTTAGATGACAAAAATCTCGGTTGTCTTTTAATTTTCAGTATTATTAAATAAACCTGAAAAGGTGTTTGGCAAAATTTCAAAATATTTTTATTTATCTAGATAAACAGCTTCAAAGACTTAGCTGAAGATGTATTTCCTAAGTTGATATTTAGTACTGGTTCATTCACTGCAGATTTCTATTAAAAATTGGCGATAACTATACATAGTATTCTTTGTCTACTTATTTGTCTATTATTTTTAATAATAGATTTGTCTACCTTTTTATTTGTCTGTTAAGCATCTGCTGTAATCAGCAAATATATGTCCCTGTTAGCTAGCTTATTATTTTGTAGCAACTACAGTATAGGACAAACTCTTGAGGTGAAACAAATGTACACACTCAGGCCTCTAGAGCAGAGTTTTCAACATTGGTTGGCGCTATTGAACATTTTGGATCAGATAAGTCTTTGCAGTGGGGAGATGTTTAGCAGCATCTCTGGCCTCTACCCAGTAGATGACAGTAATAGCCCACTTCCCCCAGTAATGATGGTGAAAATGTCTCTACATATTGCCAAATGTCTTTTGGGGGACAAAATCACCCAGGTGAGAACTACCCAGCTAGACCTGCCAGGACACAGTGAACTTCTCTATCTTCAGAAAGGATAAGTATTAAAAGCTCTTGTAATTATGATTCCTGACATACTGGTTTAGGCCTTTTGAATTTTTAAATATAAAAAAATTTAAAAATAACTTTATTAAAGCAAGGTGACAAGTGAATATGTCAACTCAATAACAGAAGTTTGTTTATATTTAAGGTGTGGCATTGTCTACTTACTGATATTAAATCTTATTTGAAGTAATTTCTTGGCTAATTCAGTTTCTTGGCCCGTCATCAGCATTTAGTTAAAGTTATGGCTAGACATGAATGTTTGAATGTCAGAATCCTCTCTTCCCAATTTGGTTTTCTGTCCATTTCATAATTGTGTATGTTTCATAATAATGGAGATAGAGGAGAAATGATTTAATGAATAGTTTGCCTATATGTTATTTTCTTTTACTGACAATATGTGGGCTTGAAATCTAAACATTAATTGTACTGTTGACTTTTACTCCTTGTCAGCTGTGTAAGTTAATTGAAACGTTATAGAATGCTTTAAAGAGTCGTAAGTTTGGAATAATTAAATATGGTGGGGTGAAGCTACACTCCCTCTGGGAGCATACAGATAGAGGATGTGGTGAGAAATTATCATTTTTTTTTAGACTCATCAAGTGCAGTAGTGAGAAGGGGGAAAGAGTAGACAAGCAGTTCAATCTGTGACTGTGAACAAATGAGATAACTCACTACCTTCAGACCAGCAGAAATTATCATTTGTGAATGGTGTGTTTCTTAAGGTCTTCATACTTGAATGTGTTTCATGCTTTAAATTATATTTCTTGTATATGTAAATATAATTTATGTATTTTAGAAGATTATAGAGTGTGAAATGTTTTAAAGGGAAAATAATGTAGTCATATATAACCATTTAAATATTTGTGTGATAACTATACTTTGCTGTATGAAAGTTTTGCATAAGAGTACAGGCATAAATCCTGTAATATACTTTTTCTGTGTGATCTGAAAAAAACACCTAGGAGTAGAAGACTAAGTGTTATTTCAAGTGTGAAACAACTGAAGGATGCTGGCTCTTTTGACCTTTGTTTAAGATAGCTGTAGTATCTCTCATCTAGATTTACATAGAGGAAAAAGCTAATTTAGTATTGTGACTTTAAATAATTTTACATTTCACTGGGGATTTTAATGGCATGATTTACAGATAATATTAAAATTGCTATATCTGCTATTAGCATGTACTTGGTTTTTAAGCATATTTATGTACAAATGATTAATTTTAGTTTTTAAAAGTCAGTTCTACGCTTTAAAATAAACTTTAAAAAATGTCACTTAGAAGCTAGAAAGCCTATTTCCTAGTAACAGATTAAGGTATTTACTCTTGAGGTTACCTATGACTGACTACACTTAACTGAAAGGATAAAAGCCAGCTTTTGAATTAGATGTCTTTTCAGTGATGTGTGTAGGAGGCAATTTTACTATGTTGTTTCCAGCAAAATGGGTGGGAGTGAAATTATACTGAAAGATGAGCATGATTTTTTAATTAACTTTGTCATTAACTGGGAATATTATTTTGGGAAAGCAGGTAAATTCTGCCTCAGTTTTTCATTTGGTTAATTTAAGGGGTTTGGATTTTATGGTTTGGGAGGTAGCTTCTAATTTTAATATGTATCCTACTTTGAAGGCCATTTGTAACCATCTTTTCTCATTTAAAAATATACACACACTAATGGAATCAAATAGAAATGTTCTAACGTTGTTTTCGTTTATGGAGAGCTAGGTGGAATTCCCTTCAGTATTTATTTCAGTATTGCTATTAATAATGGTCAAAGATTATGTAAAGTCAAATGTGTCTTACTATAATAATGGTAGTTTGCACAATCCAGATTTGGAAATAAAATATTCATGCATGCAGTACATCATACTAACCACTGGGTGGCCTGATTTCACTTTATTAAATCAACCTGGTAAAATTTCATACCTTGAATACAACTGGACTTAAAAAAATTCACTGCATAGTTCCCTGTCCTCAGATAGTATATAAAGATGTATTTTTTGATTATGATAAATTTCAGGCTTAAGGTAGTTGGTGATTAAAAATATGATCAAGTTGAAACAGTTTTACTAGAGCAAATTTTATAGAACTGATATTTCTCTAATTTCAAACTAATAGTTCCTTTTCAAATAAAATTTTTAAAAAAATTTTCAAATTCTTCCTTAGACTACCTCATTTTACTGTTTTTAGGTGATATAATTTTTGCCCTTTAAAATTGAACTTTTCCTGAGTGTTCTACCTTAATATTATCAAGTGTGAATAGTTTGTGTATTCTTTTACAGGTAAAGTCATGACTATCGCATCCTGTTAGCTTACAGCTCAATATAAAGTTACTTTTAATCATTTTCCTGGCCTAATGAATTACAGAACTAATTTTTCGATCTTTCCTTTTGCTGTCATAATCTAATCACTTTGTTCATTCGTAGTCTACAAAACTGTTTCCATTTCAATATAGTAGTTTGGTTATATATTAGACATTTATGGGATAAATATTTTCTTTGACTTAAGAAAAGAAAATTGGCAGAATCATTCTGGAAAGCAAGTCCTGAACTGGAGAGTCAAAGACCAAATTCCTCTTCTGTTTTTGCTTTGTGCCTAGAGAAATAATTTCACTTTCTTTTGCTGTCTTCTAAATTAATCACACTAGGCTAAAAACTGTTTAACTACATAGTAGGAAGCTGATTTTATTAAATTACTGCATATTCCAGCATTGATTGTTATAATGCAAAAATTCGAAAAGATGATATGAAAAGTAGAATATAAATAGAGCAGATCCATTTTGATGGTGTCTAACCATTATTGAGTGATGGGATTTTTTTCACTGTTATATGGTGAAAGTGGAATATTGGTGTGGTTACTTGTGAGGTTTTATTCCTTCCCTTTTTTCTTGGCAAATTGTAGACATTCTCAGGCATCTTCCTGTTGTAACTAGTGATATTGGTACATTTCTAGGATCTTTTTTCTGTCATACATATTTGACTGTTACATCATCCTTTCAACAATCACGTAATATATGTATTAATAGAAATAATCTGATGCCAAAACTAAGAAGTAGGTAGACTCTAGGAAAGTCCCAGTGGTAGAGAGATGATTCTAAGAATTCTACTTCAATGCTCCCTTACACTCACCCCCTCAAAAAACCCAGCTTCCTGAACGTTAAATGAGCTATATAACTCGGTGTCTGAAACTGATGACCATGGTGAATGCAAAACAGAGAATGAAACCTCATGTAGAAATAGAAATTTCTCACAAATAAAGTATGTGGTTAAAAAGTAAAGGGACAGAATTTTACAGTTAAAATGAGTAAGGTTTTGAGAAAATTACTCCTTGGAAACTAATCTTTTTGCCAAAGTAATGTTTTTGGACTTAAAATATCCTTAACTTAAAATATTTTGATAACCTTAAGGTGGGTTTCGTACAGATTAGATGTAGATATTTTTTGCGAATACTCAAGATTTATATGGGCAAATTCCCAAGGTAAAAATTGTCTTGACTTAGAAGTAAAGCAGTCTCAGATAAGCTTTTATTGAAGCTGTTGGGATCTGAGTGGAGGGAGGAAAAGTGAACCTGTGAAAAGCATGCCTGAGTGCTATCTGGGGTGTCAGGAAGTGGTAATGTTGCTGGTGGCATTTCTAGGAAAGGTTAAAAATATAGTAGATACCCACAAAGAACCTCTTCTATACTGAATATTTTAAAAGGTTTGTTTCAGCAGGTTCTGCTTCTTAAAATTCCACCACTTGGAGGTGCATTTGGATTTCGAAAGTCCTTTTTAACAAATGGGAATGAATGCCTTTCACCTCCTCCCAGAGGTTATTTTCATTTATTACAAAGTTTTCTTTCTCAGATCCACTTTAAGATCACCTGTATTGAGGAAGGTGGAAGTTTTGCTTGGGTTGGAAAGGAACGAGGTAATTTTGGAATATAGTGCACTTGGAGAGAGGTAGAAGGGTAAGGAAGGTTGTTCATTAATTTTACAAATATTTGAGTGGCAGGTACTATGCTTGGTCCTGAGAGGTGAACATGATAGACATGGTCTGTACTCCTGAGCTTAGTGTTTAGCTGGGAAGGTTGGCAGGTACGATAAACATTGAGAGGAAGGAAGGGTAGATGCTCTTGAGTATATATAAATAGGACAGAAAGCTATGGTGTGGTACTTTATCTGATTTAGTAGCTTTCTTAGAAATTTAGGAAGTCATTGGAGCCTAAAGCATCTCCAATTTAACAATATAATCTTGGCTAATCAGGCGATATTTCTGATAAATGAAGATGGCTGTAGATAACAGATATTTTCTTTAATTAAACCTGTGTTTTTGTTTTGTCATATTTAACAAAATAAGGATATATGGAAATAAGACTGGTAGATTATTGTTACAAATTAACATTGGAATACTGAAGTACATTGAACTAAAGAAGCAGATCATAGGGGAATAGGAGATCTTGGTGTTTTGCTTGGTTAGATGTGAAGAATTTGGTCATATGGAATTGAAAAGTCATGGGCAATTAGAGGTTCTTGCAAAGGATTTGTAAACAGTATATATATTAAATATAGGCCTTCATTTTTAAATTTTGTAAGATTGAAATTATATAACATCGGTAGATATTAGGAACTACTCACATGTGCATAACTATGTGATAGGTTAAATAAATCTTTAAACATTTGCTGTTTGAAATTAGAATAAATTTTTTGAAAAGAGTTGAATCTAGTAAGGCAAAAATAATTTTGATTACTGTTAGGTGATCAGCCTATGCACATAATACTAATATTGAGCCACCTTTCTGTGCCAAGTACGGTATGAGGTGTTATATATATGGTTTCTAATTTAATTTTATCCTTAAATCAGCACTCTAAGGTAAGTGGTATTATCCTCATTTTTACAAACAAGTTAAAGCCGTGAGAGGTTAATATGTTCAAGGTTACAGAGTGAGTAGTTAAGTTAGAATTAGAACCTTGTTCTGATTTCAAAATGCACTTGAGGTTTATCTTTGGTATCTTCCATCTTCCTGGTACTTCCTCCTATTTTTCCAGTATGTTGTAGTATAGTGGTTACGTAGTGGACTTTAGAGGTCAGCCATGCCATATTTGGTGTGATTGTGGGCAAAACGTTAATTTTCTAAGTCATAGTTTCCTATTTTATGAAGTGAGAATAATGATAATATTCTCCTCTTCCAGTTGTTATGGGTTTTTAAGAGAGAAATTTCATGGACTACCAAAACATCTGGTGCTTAGAAAGGTTTAAATAAATGTTAACATGTGTTATTTTCAGGTGCCATGCCTTTGACTTTATTTAGTCCTCTGGCTACTCAAAATGTTCTATTTCATTTATCATAAAGGCCTGCCCTCTTTACTGGGGCTTCATTCTTTAAACTTGCTTTCTCTTTTTTCATTCAGTCAAAACTCAGATTCTACCTTTGGCCCCATTCTCACTTTATTAACTTTCCTTTGGTCATTTCATGGCCTCATCTATTCTTTGTATGCTGGCGATTGCCAAAAAAATGTCTCTACCCTAGACCTTGTATCTGAGCAGAAGATCCCTGTGCCCAGTTGCCTTCTAGATCTGCTTTGCCCAATAGGATAGCCACTAGCTACATGTGGCTATTGAGCTCTTGAAATGTGGCTGGTCTGATTGTGATGTACTATAACTATAAAATACACACCAGAAAAACAAATGTAAAGTATTTCACTTGTAATTTTTTATATTGATTACTTGTTGAAATGATTATATTTTTGATATATCGGGTTAAATAATATTTACCATTAAAATAAATTTCATCTGTTTGTCTTTTTAAAAAATATGGCTACTAGAAAATTACATATGTGGCTTGCATTATCTTTCTACTGGGCAATGTTGTACTAGACATATCCACCTGTATATTTCTCAAGTACCTTGAAAACAGCTAGTCCAAAACTGTGTTTAATCTCCTTATTCCCTTCTGCCTCCCAATGTTCTGTCTCTCCTTCTTTTCCTTTTCTTAGTAAACAGCTTTAGTTATGCCCAAAGCCAGAAATTTTGGAGTCATCCTAGATTCTGCTTCCTTCCATGTCCCTCATCCATCAGTTGTAAAATCCTTTTGTTACTGCTTTCTAAATATCTCTCAGTTTCACATACTTCTTTCTATTCCCACTATTGTTACCTTGGTTGGTCTGTTCATTTATGGCTTCTGGATTTTTGTCACATTTACCTCTCTTCTACCCAAAGACATAAATAGTAGAATTCTTATCTATTTTCTTATGGTTCCATTATGGTTTCCTTTTTAAAAATGTAAAGATATGCTTCATCAAAGTTTATTTTATTGTAGAATAGGACTTCAGCTTAATGCTTTCAAATGGCTACCTATTGTTTATTAAAAAGTCCAGATACCTCACTGATGAAATGTTACTGTTCCAATTTACCAAATTCCACATGGGTTTTGTGAGGTTTTTTCCTGAATATTCTGTTCCATTTATTTGTGTGTCTTTTCATGTGCCAATACCATTGTGTTGTATTTATTGTTTCTCTACGGTATATTTTGCTATTGGGTAGTGGTAATTATACCATTATTATTTTTTAGAATTTTTCTGGCTATTGTTTTTTTTTTTTTTTTTTTTGAGACAGAGTTTCATTCTGTCACCCAGAATGGAGTGCTGGAAGTGTTGCAGTCATAGCTCACTATAGCCTCCAACTCCCAGGCTGAAGGGGATCCTCCTGCCTCAGTCTCTCGAGTAACTGGGACTACAGGCACATGCCTCCATGGCCAGCTATTTTTTATGTTGTCCAGGCTGGTTATGAACCCTTGGCCTCAAGGTAATCCTCTCACCATGGCCTCCCAAAGTGCTGGGATTTCAGGCATGAGCCACTATGCCTGGCCTATTATTGCTTTTTGTGGGTTTTTTTGTATGAACTATAGGATCAGCTTGTCTAATTCCATCCCCAAATTGATTGGTATTTTTATTCATTTAATCTAAATTTATGAATTTAGGAAGAGTGGACATCTCTACAATATTGTTTTCTTATCTATGAATGTGGTCTGAATGTTCTTCCATTTGTTCAAGACTTCTGGGTGAGGTGGCTCAGGCTTGTAATCCCAGCACTTTGGAAGGCTGAGGCAGGATTGCCTAGAAGTGTGAGACCTGCCTAAGCAAAATAACAAGACCTCGTCTCTACAAAAAAAATAAAAAATAAGCTGGGCATGGTGGCACACTCTTGTAGTCCTAGCTACTCAAAAGGCTGAGGTGGGAGGATTGCTTGAGCCCAGGAATTTAAGGTAACAGTGACCTGTGATCGTACCACTGCACTCCAGCCTGGGCAACAGAGCAAGACCCTGTCTGAAAAAAAAAAGGGCATGTCTCAAATCATGATTGGGATGTGGCAAAGTCATAACATGTAAACAAAATGTTGGTACCCCCATAATTTCCTGAAATAATAATAATAATAAAGACTTCCGTGTCTCACAATAGTGTCTTATCATTTACTGTACCTTTATCTTTATTTTAAAATTATTTCTAGATATTTTAACTTTTTTTTTTGTTAGTATTGTTAATGGATTGCTTCTTCAATTGTGTCTTTTAACTGCTATGGTTTGTATTTTGCCATTACCATTTGTCAAGCCCTAATAATTCTTGCTTGGGTTAATTGTGAAGATTACTAAATCTTTTTCCTTTTTCCATTTCACCACACTCTTCCCGTTGATTTTTCTAAAATACAAGATATTTGTTTTTTGCTCCCTTACTTAAAGCCCTTTTTTAGAATAAAGTCAAATAAAAAATAAAGATCAAACTCCTTAACATGACATACAAGGTTATAATTTGGTCCCTGGTGGCATATCGAGCCTCATTTCTCTGATGTCAGTAAGAACTAGCTCCTCCCCATTGGATGACTCTTACTTTTTGTACTTTGGATAATCTCATTGTGTATATGTCTTTTAGTCTGAGTGACTTCTTCAGTCATATCTAAACACACAGGTTCAATGATTGAATTTACAAATTTAAATGAAATTCTTGATTTCACAAATTTTTTTTGTAGTGAGGATGAGGATGATGACCTTCAGTATGCTGATCATGATTACGAAGTACCACAACAAAAAGGACTGAAGAAACTCTGGAACAGAGTAAAATGGACAAGAGACGAGGTAATTGTCTGACAAAGTTTACTAACTTAATACTTGTATTTATTGATTAATACTATTATAGTTGTGAAAAATATTTAAAAACAAAGTGTGAGAACTAATTTGCACCAGAGACATGAATAATGGGTTTATATTGAGGCTGACAGAAACAGTATAGTAAATGGAGGAACTTGTATTACAATGGTTTTAGTCTTTCTAAAAATGGTTACCAGATATTACTTGACAGAATTGGAGAGTTATTTATATTAGAGGTAGAGGAAAAGGATGAGAGAAAGCTTTCTAATTTTTATACCTGTTTTAATAGGATGATAAGTTAAAGAAATTGGTTGAACAACATGGAACTGATGATTGGACTTTAATTGCTAGTCATCTTCAAGTAAGTGAAACATTATATTTCTAACATGGCTGACTTAGGCCATTGGATTAAATTTGCTGTTTTTAAAAAACGTGTCTACATATTTTAGATTTAGTTTTCTTTCCTAAAAAACTTCCCTGTTTTTCTGGTCCACCCGTAAGTTGGTTGCTAGTGGCTTAGAAAGTCTAATTTTCTAGTAATGTATTTGTCCAGGGGCCTAAAAGGATTATTAACCTAAAACAAAAATGATACCGGGTAGGGCCTTATAAATATTTGTGGATATATGTTAAAACATTTTGAGAGAAATTAAATGTATTGAAATATTTCAATAGCTAACCAATAAAATCAGAAAAAAACTCTGTTAAAAAAGTTTGTCATCTAATGCTTACATTTTAAAATGAAATTGATTTTTTAAAAAAAATTATACTTACTGTTCACCACACTAGCATTCATTCACATGCTGTTCATGAATATGTAATTTTATAATTTACAGAGTGTTTTCACATATATTCTTATTTGTTCCTTAATACACTGTGGATAGTTAGGCAAAATATTCATATTTGAATTTCAATATTGACTACTTTGGGTTTCAGAAACCATGTTATCTGTGTTTTTTCTATATTGTCATAAATGCTTCTTAACCTAAAAATTGAGACCAAATAATAAAAAGAATATAAATTTTGGAGTTAGTTTCAATTGTGTTCAAATGTCAGCTCCACTAGCTTAGAAAAATTACTTAATCTTGTTGATCTTTAGCTTCCTTATCTATAATATCTAGATAATAAATAGTACTTGTTTCTGTAATATGGTGTGAAAGTTAGAAATATAAAATTTTTGGCACAGTTTCTGATATTAAGCAGGTGTTCAACAAATGGAAACTCAATTAGAAAAGTTTTTTTTTTAATAGAGACAGGATCTTGCTCTATCACCCAGGCTGGAACACATTAGCACAATCAGAGCTCACTGCAGCCTTGATCTCCTGGACTCAAGCAATCCTCCTGTCTTAGCCTTCCAAGTAGCTGGGACTTCAGGCGTGTGCCACCATGCCTAGCTAATTAAAAAAATTTTTTTTGTAGAGACAGCATCTGGCTATGTTGCCCAGGCTTATCTTGAACTACTGGCCTCAAGTGATCCTCCCACCTCGGCCTCCCAAAGAGCTAGGATTATAGATGTGAGCCACTGCCCTTGGCCAAAAGTTATTTTACGTTAGCTTTAACAGAGAAATGTTATAAGGATATATAGAACACCTGATTATTTTGAAGAAAGCAGTAGCTTTAAAATGGATCAGCATTGATGTACAGAGCCATAAATGAAGAAACTGAGTCTTCTTTAATATCTTCAGATAATAAAGTATCTTTAATAAAGATAATTTGAAGTTCATTGGACAAAAGAGCCATTGTAGACTATCCCTGTTAATGCTTATAGATTATCTGTAATCTTGTGTATGAACCAACAACTTTGTAAACTGTGAATCACTAAGGAAATGTTGGGTATTATTATTCTTGTAATACATAGAAGTTACTAGGTCATGGACTGATTAAAATAAGCTTTCATTTAGTAATCATTTATGGAATTTGAAATGTTTCATTTTTTTTTTTTTTTT
>VBSM01001124.1:16482997-16512512 GCA_008086735.1 Cheirogaleus medius | reverse complement strand
TATCATGCAGTAATGCCTTTAGGGTTTTTTTTTTTAACTGTATAGAGTTATGTGCTGCTGTACTGTATGAATCCGGACTATTATGCTGTTTGAGTTCTTATATCTGCTTTTTATAGATTTCTGTCTATACTGCCTTTTATTCCTTAATCCTAGGTCCATTTCTTTATGGCAGTATCTGTGTTACGGCTTTGCTGCTTGCTGTGTTAAAAGGCATAATATAGAGTTACATACTTTAATTTCAAATATATTTATTTATTTATTATTTATTTACTTATATATATTTATTTATTTATTTTATTTGTAATCTAAGCTCTGCTGACTAAAAAAACAGAATCAGGACACAGCATGTAAAATAAATGTTACACATTTAGAGAATGTTATTTGAATATATTATTCTTAAAGATTTTGTTCCTAAGGGTATGAGATTTTGTTCCTAAGGGTATTAGTTTAGGCTGACTTGCTTTCTGGAAGGCAGTGGTTCAATAACAAAATCATCTAAATTCTTTCAGAATCGGTCTGATTTTCAATGCCAGCATCGATGGCAGAAAGTTTTAAATCCAGAATTGATAAAGGGACCTTGGACAAAAGAAGAAGATCAGAGGGTAACATGTTCATATTCTTTATGTTCACTGTGTAGGTGGACTAGCTTTTTTTCTTCCTAATATGTTGTTTTGATGCAAAGTATATGTTTAATATATAGCTTTTTCTTTCTGATAGTTTGATTTGCAGAAGAAAAAAATGCTTGTTGTAAGCTTAGTTTAACCTTGTTTAGAGCTTAGTTTAACAGGGTTAGGGTGTAGTTTCCTGTCAAAAATCGAATTAATATTTTAAAAACAGATTTTAATTTATTTTTATATCTGATAACTCAATATGTTAAAGAAGTCATTCTTTTTCTTCTTGACCTATAATGAGCCCCAGAATTAGGCAGATATCAGAGCATCATTTTCCCAAAGAGTTTGTGATTTAAAAACCAGTGTTACTTTGTGCTATAAAAGTTGGAGATGAATAGAAGACTTTCTGCACCACACTAGAAATTGCTCTTTAATTTATGCCCTTTAAGGCATAAAAGTTGCTAATGTAGTTGGGCAATTAGAACATCATTTCTCTTGCTTGAAGCAAAATAAAAACATTCTTCAGTAGGCGCAGTACTGATCTGATTTACTTGATGGCCAACGATAAGTTTTAAAATGTGTTATCTTGTTTAAAAGTACATTTAATTAAGCCTGAAATTTAATTTTTTAAAGATAGTTAATAGATGCATTTAGTGAAAATATCAATATATTAAATTTAAGTATTCTACCAATATAAAATGTTTACTAGGTGATATTTGACATGAGGTAAAGCAGGCTGGGAACAGCTATTGCAATTTTAGGGAAATTAAAAACAAATTTAAAATGTGGGGAAAAAAATAAAATGTATGATCTGTATCCTTTCAGTTTGAGAAGGGAAGAAATGAAAGCCAATAACTTGGTAAATCTTTTCTGCTTCCAAATTGATTTTTTGGCTTTCTGCTGAAGCTTTTTTATTTTTTAAGATGCAAGAGTAGAAAATATTATACAAGTCTCAACATTTTTACTGTTATTTCAAATTAATATTGTATGAAAGCAATTTAACTTCTTGTCACTTTAGCCCCTTGGATTTTAGATAAATTTGGAATAAATTTTTGAAGTTGGAAAATGCTGAAGAGTATTTATTAGTAAAATTGTTTTTTATAAATTGTAGTTGTGGCTTGGATTTGATGCATTTATTTAAAATGGTATTCTTGAGTTATATTTTAAAATTCTTTCAAAGTAATGTTTTTTTAAGTGTGTTTTTCTATTTCTTAGGTTATTGAATTAGTACAGAAATATGGACCAAAAAGATGGTCTTTAATTGCAAAACATTTAAAAGGAAGAATAGGCAAGCAGTGTAGAGAAAGATGGCATAATCATCTGAACCCTGAGGTAAAGAAATCTTCATGGACAGAGGAGGAGGACAGAATCATCTATGAAGCACATAAGCGGTTGGGAAATCGTTGGGCAGAAATTGCCAAACTACTTCCGGGAAGGTGCTTATATAAATGTATATACATTTTTCTGTACTTAAACATGGTCTTTATTACCTTATTATTAAATATATTTGCAAGTACCCAATAATTTTATTTTATTTACAATTAAAATTTACATAATATAAGCAACCCTTTGGGACCATTTATAATAAATTTTGTGGTAAAGGATATGATTACTTTTTTAATGAAATATTTTATAGCAGTAATTTGTACAATAAAATGATAGACTTTTAGATTATGTAAGCATGTAATACACTCCTAAAATTATATCGGTGCCAGTCAGGCAGACCCTCTTTGTACAAACTCTGTTGGAATGGAATCTAAATATAAGATTTCTTTTGTACCAGATTCTGTGCATTAGACCAGAGAATAACAAATATGCTGACTGAAATAAACTGCTGTGAAAGTATGTTAGGGAAAATTCAATTCTTAATTAATTATGATATGATTCAAACTATAGGACTAGTTTATTTATCCATGTGGCTAAAGTACACCATTTCCCTCAGAGGCAGTGATGTGCTTAAGTACGCTGTCTATCATACTGGTTCTAATGTTTCATGACAGTCTTTAGTGTAGACCAACAGCCTTGGGGACATTCCTACCTTACTTAGAAGATATACATTTGTTTTTTTTATTGCCATAATCTCTATAGTACTTTATAGTAAATAAAGTGATTTTGTATATATTCTTAGATAATCTTTATGTATTTAGAAAATATGCAGAGCAAACATTGCTATCTTTGTTTTATAGATAAGGAAATGAAGACATAGTGTTATGTTTTTTATCTAAGTTACTAAACCTGGTCTAGGGACTTTTGATATTTTTAATCTCTTATACATCTTTTTACTTTCCATAGAACCTAGCTTAGTGCCTTAACATAAAATAGGTTTTTAGTAAATGTATATTTTATGAAGGGTGAAATTTATACTATAAGTAGCTGTATGTTGAAAATTTACATTTTTATAAAGGAAACGTTATATAAAAAGGGAACCAATGAACTCTTCTTTCTGTAAATATTTTGTTCTAAGAAGTGAAAAAGAATACTGAGATTCTGTAACTTGTAGTTTGCTTTTCATGATCATATTTGTTCCTGGCTTAAGGCCTTTCGTTTGTTATACCTTTTTTCTGCAATGCTCTTTTTTTTCCCCCTGTTTTTGTATGGCTAGTTCATTCTTGTCATTCAGATCTTAGCTTCACTCTCACCTCAGAGAGACCTTCCTAGACCACCTAACCAGAATTACCCCAGTTACCCGTTATTTTAATTATTTGCATTGCACTAATACTTTTCTTCTTTCTTTCTTTTTTTTTTTCCTATTGTTTCTTCTTCCCCAATGCCACACTTTCAATGAGAATGTAAGCTCCATGAGAGCAGGAACCTTCTTTGTTTCATTCACTGCAATATCTTCAGTGCTTAGAACAATGCCTGACATACAGTTTGTCTTTTGAATTTTCAAAAAGTATCTAATTTTGCCAGTTGTAAAAGTTTGTTTTAAGCACTTTGTACAAGTTATACAGTGTTAATATTTGTGGAATCCTTTTTTTCTTTTTAAATCGTACACTTTCATTTCTTAGGACTGATAATTCTATCAAAAATCATTGGAATTCTACTATGCGAAGAAAAGTGGAACAGGAGGGCTATTTACAAGATGGAATAAAATCAGAACGGTCTTCATCCAAACTTCAACACAAACCTTGTGCAACTATGGACCATTTGCAAACCCAGAATCAGTTTTACATACCCGTTCAGGCACATATTTTTAATACTTTTATTATTTAAAAAATTTCTTTAGTTGCTCTGTATGAAGGTGTTTGGTTTCTTAATAGGACAAGTAAAATATATGTTAAGGGGGAAATTTTAAAACTGAAAAAGAGATGCCATAGCTTTGATAAATATTTTGGTAACTCATTAAAATGTTTTCTTTTATATGTAATTTTTACATTAAGAAACTTACTGTGGGCCGGGTATGGTGGCGCAGGTCTGTAATCCTAGCACTCTGGGAGGCCGAGGTGGGAGGATTGCTTGAAGTCAGGTGTTTGAGACTAGCCTGAGCAAGAGTGAGACCCCATCTTTACTAAAAATAGAAAAAATTAGCAGGGTGTGGTGGCCGCACACCTGTACCCCCAGCTACTCGGGAGGCTTAGGCAGGAGGATTGCTTGAGCCTAGGAGTTTGAGGTTGCAGTGAGCTATGTTGATGCCACTGCACTCTGCAACAGAGTGGGACTGTGTCGCAAAAAAATAAAAAAAGAAACTTAGTATGAACATTTCTTAATATTCTAATTCATTGAATCTTCATTTATGATTCAAAGCTAATGGTTATCTTTATCTGTGCTTTAACATATGGTAGTTTCCATTAAAAAAAGCTTTTGTGTAATTATAGTATTTATTGCCTATCTCTAAGAGGTAGGTGTGTATAAAATGGTTTAAAGGAGAAAATAGTAAAAATCATTCAAGCCATCATTGTGATGGTGTGGTAATTGGTCTTTGATGGCTTTCCACTTGGCTTCTCCCCCTTATAATCAGTCAGTTGGATGATTTTAGTCTTTGTCTAAACAGATTCATTAAAGTAGATATTATCAAAAGTCAAAATGGGGCAAGCTCTAGGTTGTTCCTTACAGTGCATTTTCCTACTTGCAAGAAATTAGTTTAGGAGTCTTCATAAGGTTTGTTTTACAGTTTTCTGTCTACCTTGTTTACTATGCTGCTTTTCATAATGAGCAGTTCTTGGTTCTTGTCACATAAAATGTAAAGATTAAATCAGGACTTAACAGTATAGTATCTATCAAAAGATGAAATCAGGCATGGTGTTAAAAATTTGTGCCAACTATGCCTCAGATTTGATTTTTGATATTTTATGGGACATTATTAAGTTTTTTAGACCTAATTTTAAAAGAACCACTTAAGGTAATGACATTTTAATTAACAAGTAGGAAAACATGTAAAAACAGTATAGTTATCTGCTGATACTCAATATCTTAAGGTTTTTATTGTCTGTTTCTTTACATTTTTCTTTAGAATCCTAGATTTCAGCAGCATAAACTGAAACATTCTTCTATCTTAGAAAGGTTATTCAAATTTATTTATTTAACTCATAGAAAGATAATTTTAAGAATGATTTGAGGCCAATGGAGTGTTTAATAGTCTTAATCAAAACATGTTGGAAAGATAAGGATATTTCTTATGCTTTAAGAATTGTTTCCCTTACTAATTTTAGGAATATTTACATATTCAGTTTAATTTAAGCTAATAAGAAGATAATTCTAATTTTATTATAAAGTGTGACTGGAAGAAAAAATAGATCAGTTTGAAATGCTATCACAGATTTTTACGAAAAGTTTGAGGAAGATAAGTTTCTAATTTGTTGAAGTTATGAAGTTGATCAATAAGTGACAGTAATTGAGTATCGTAAAAGTTAAGTTTTATGTTAGAAGTTGGGTATAATGATTCTGCATTAGATAGTGATTTAGGTAGGCCATTATGGAAATTAGATAATTTCATATTTATATTTATTCAGTTTTAAGGTTTTTAAAAATACCTTCTCTCATATTTCTACCACTGCTTACTAAATTCATATACAACTTTAAAATTCTTATTACAAATGTTTTAGAAAAGACACAGAATGGTACTTAAACTATTTTCAGAGTTTCTATTAAAAGTATGTGAGTGATTCTGATTAGTTTTCTAAGACAAGTAATAGAGGAAGCCTCTATTTTCTTATCTTTCTATTCAAAAGATTGGCATGGGATGGTGGTAAGAGTAGGGCATACGAACATTGAAAAACTTGCTCCAGTCTCTGTCCTTGTGAGTGCTTCATAGGACTAGTCCCTTCCTCTGACAGAGAGGAACACAATGACCTCATCTTCTCTAGGAGATAAAGCAACCTTTCTAATAACATATTTTAAAAAATATTTGGTGGGTAATATAGATATTAATAATAAGCTGGTTAGCTGATAATTCTAGGCTAAGTAATTCTTATATTTCATCTAGGAGAAGTTAAAGGCCTTTGTGTTATTAATAGTTATTAGATAAACTATTGTAGGTATGCATTTTCAAAATTATAGAGATACTAAGTTTTTAATGTTGATATTTTGTCAAAAGTTTTTGGTATTTGCCTCAGATTTTAAACATTTTTATAGCATTATATGTATGATAGTAATACTTTACTTTTTAGATCCCTGGATATCAGTATGTGTCACCTGAAGGCAATTGTGTAGAACATGTTCAGACTTCTTCTGCCTTTATTCAGGTAACTTTTATTTATAACAAAAAACAAATGTGTTCAAGCATACTTTAAAAGTCTAATAGTGGCTGGGCGTGATGACTCACGCCTGTAATCCTAGCACTCTGAGAGGCCGAGGTGAGAGGATCATTTGAGATCAGGAGTTCGAGACCAGCCTGAGCAAGAGCGAGACCATGTCTCTACTAAAAGTAGAAAAAAGTAGCCAGTCATAGTGGTGCATGCCTGTAGTCCCAGCTACTCTGGAGGCTGAGGCAGGAGGATCACTTGAGCCCAGAAGTTTGATGTTGCTGTGAGCTAGGCTGATGCCACAGCACTCTAGCCTGAGCAACAGATAGAGACTCTGTCTCAAAAAAAAAAAAAGAAAAAAAGTCTAATAGTGCCTGTTTCCTCATCTATTACACTAGGATAAAAACAATACTTATTTGTCCTATTTACTTTGAGTATTATAATGTTAAAGGAGAAAGTGTCTAAGTGGGTTTGAAAAATGTAAACTGTACAAATGTAAAGTAATTGACAACACCAGTGTGGTGATCCTTTCATTCTGCCAACTTAAGGCATTCAAGTTATCGATACACATATTTTTGCCAAATTGGATAGAATATATTAAGATTTAGTAATCTAAAATATTCCAGACATACATTTGTCAACTGATATAGATGATATGACATGTTTTTTTCTGTATTTAAATTTTCCCAAATCTTTTCTGCTACCTTGAAAGTATTTATCAGCACCTCTTTAGATACCAGAGGGATTGTGCTGAGTATTTAGGATTTAGGTGCATTAAGCTTTATTATAGAAAATATATTTCATGTTGCATAGAAGAAAATAAAAATTAGAACACTAACAATAATAAAGCAATTATGTAAGTAGCTTGTTTTTCTCTTTTATTTAACTTATTTTAGCAACCCTTTGTTGATGAAGATCCTGATAAGGAAAAGAAAATAAAGGAACTTGAGTTACTTCTTATGTCAGCTGAGAATGAAGTTAGAAGAAAGCGCATTCCATCTGTAAGAAATAAGCTTAAGTGTTTAGATTTTATTGTTGGAATCCTTCATGTGCTTGCTTTTATAGTTTTCATCAGCTAGAAATCATATTCAGTATGACTTCACATTTAATATGGAGTAAAAATAGTTTTTTTAATTTGCAACTTTGAGGTTGTCTGATTTTGATATGCATCTCTTTGAACATATTTTACAATGTTCTACATTAGAGTGCTTCTTTAGTCATAAATGTCAAGCAAACTTAAGGTAAAATCTTCAAATATATTTGTGAAAATTGTGTGTGATTTAGATTAGTCTTTGGTTTCATTGTAGACATTTCATGTAAAATAAATCTTGAAAAATAAGGAATTTAATAGATGTAGAGAGATTTATGAGCTCCAAAATTACTTTTATTTGAAAATTTTTTCCTGTATTTGAAATATAAATTCAGTAAGTTGGAGAAAATAATAACATTAAAAATATGTGAAAAGGGAACATTTAGATTTTATACTCTCGAAAGAACTCTTCCAAAAGAAGAAATTTTAAGTGGATGTCGGATTTTGGTTACCAGGTGTGAAAACTCTTGTCTAAGATTTGGTTGATGAGAATAACTAGGAGTATTAAAGTAAGATAAATGGTAGTTCTTCTAGCAGAGTTAAGCAGGCTATGCTAGGTGGATTAAAAGAAAAAAAAGATAATATTAAATAAGTTTATGCTTGAATGACAATTTTCTCAGGTTTTTAAATTTTATTTTTAATTTATTTTTCATACATATTCATGGGGTACATAATGATGTTTCAATATATATAATGTATATTGATCTGATCAAGGTAATTAGCATATCCATCTCAAACATCATTTCTTTGTGTTGGAAACATTGAATATTCTTCTATTTGAAACTATATGTTATTGTTAACTGTATTCATCCTACAGTGGTTTAGAACACTAAAACTTGTTGCTCCTATCTAGCTGTAATTTTCCTTTAACGAATCTCTCCCTATCCCTCTCTTTCTCTTAAGTGACAATTTTAAAAGTTTAAAATAATGCCTTGGCCCTTTTTATGTTTAGAAAAGGGTTTTTCTTGGTTTGGGGCTGAATGAAAGGACAATACATTCAGAGTGACTGGGAACTCAGACAAAATTACTAAGATAGAATAACCTGAGATCTTAAGATAGTATTATGAGGCTACTGGTGATGTCTTTATACTGTTTAAGAAGGTATTAATAAAAATGACATTTGTTAATTGTAATAAGCAAGATATATACACCATAGGAAATGCAGCTTCTGTTTTGAAACTGCAAAAGCCAAAGGCAAATAGTATACATATCTTAAAGTTAATTTTGGTTTTTAGAAGCTGCAAATAAATAATTATTGTTAGAGTCAACATTTGTACATGATTATATCATGTTTAAACCATTTTGGATTTTTTGATAGTAATCTTAGTTTTAATTTAACAGGAAAAATATAACTAGCTAAAAGAATTACCATTTTACATTAAAAAAGGAGAAAGTTACTAATTTCTTCTTAGAACTAGCTATCTAAAATCCGCTGGCATAAAGATCTGGTTGAATAAGGATATTCTGAATTCTAGAGGGAAGTTGCTGATAAAAATAGACTCCATACACATATAAAATATTTACTTTTTAAATAATTATGTTATAATAATTATAGCCATTTTACTGAGTATCCATTATGTTCCACCCTTATAGATGTTTTATATGTGTTCTTGGTAATCCTCACTTTAACTCTTTGAGGTAGGTTATAAGAGATTCAGATTTAGGTCTGTATGATTGTAACCCTGTGATTTTTCCATTGGGTCAAGTTACTTCCCTGTTTGTCTTCTGGATCTTTTTTCCACCCAAACTCAATTGAAAGGCATATATAGTTTTGAAAGTGATTGTTAATTCAGAAGGTGGCTATGCTAATGACATAACATTGCTTTAATTTCTTTGATTATTAGGAAACTTTAAAACAGGTGAAACTTGCTTTGCAACAATGTTTTTTCACCATATTTAACTTAAAAGTTAATATTTTGTTATTGTGAATCTCTAGCACATTCTGGTAATTTTTATTTATAATAGTAATAGTTACCATTTATTGAGTACTTCCTATGGACTGGGCATTGTGCCCCCTACAATATGGCAGCTACTAGCCACATTTAATTTTAAATAAAATTTAACATTCAATTCCTCATTTTTACTTAGCCACATTTTGGTTGCTCATGTGGCTCATGGCTCCCATATCAAGCAGCTGTGGATATAGATCATTTTCATCATCTCAGAAAGTTCTGAAATGTGCTGGACAGTGCTGCACTTTACATGTTGTTTCTCATTCATGAGTCTTAAAGGTCTCTTTTCTTAATTTTTATTAAAATACACTAGGAAGCTAGGCTTACAAGATAAGTAAATTGTCCATTATACATCTCTGAAGAGATAAAGAAAAATGACATAGGTCTCTGACTTCAAAGGATTTACTCTGCAATGGGGTCCTAGACAAGAAACAGGATATAGTATCATAAAATGAGTCATAAGGGTTTTATTTTTGCTTTTATTATTTTTACTTGACACATAATAATTGTACATATTTATGGAGTACAGTGTGATATTCCGACATATGTATACAATGTGTAATGATCAAGTCAGGGTAATTAGCATATCTGTCATCTCTAACATTTATCATTTCTGTGTGTTGGGAACATTTGAAGCCTGCTCTTATAGCTATTTGAAAATATACAATAAGTTGTTAATTATAGTCACCCTATAGTGCTATAAAGCACTGGAACTTACTTTTCCTATCTATCTATACTTATGTATGCATTAACTTTGTCTATTTCCGCCTCCCCCATCTACTTCCCCACCTCTAGTAACCACTGTTCTGTGCTCTACTTCTATGAGATCAACTGTTTTAGCTTCCATATATAAGTGAAAATATGCAGTATTTATCTTTCTCTGTTTGACTAATTTCATTTAACATGTCCTTCAAGCTTATCCATGTTACAATGAATGACAGAATTTCATTCTTTTTTATGACTAAATAGTATTCCATTGTGTGTGTGTATATGTGTGTGTGTGTGTGTGTATGCATGCCTCATTAACCATTCATCTGTTGATGGATACTTAGGTTTATTCCATGTTTTGGCTATTATGAATAGTGCTGCAATAAACAAGAAGATACAGATAACTCTTCGGCATGTTGATTTCCTTTCCTTTGGATGTATACTGCATAGTGGGATTGCTGGATCATGTGATAGTTCTATTTTTAGTTTTTTGAGGATCCTCCATACTGTTTTCCATAATGGCTACTAATTTACATTCCCTCCAACAGAGTGTGTAAGAGTTCTCTTGTTTCTGTATCCTCACCAGCATTTGTTATTTTTTCGTCTTTTTGATAGTAATTATTCTAACGTGGGTGAGATGATATCTCATTGTGGTTTTGATTTGCATTTCCCTGATGATTAATGATGTTAAACATTTTTTCATATACCTGTTGGCCATTTGTATATCTTCTTTTAAGAGATGTCTGTTCAACTCATTTGCCCATTTCTTAACTGGATTTTTTAAATTAATTAATTTATTTTTTTGCTGTTGAGTGGTTTTAGTTCCTTGTATATTCTGAATATTAATTCCTTGTTGGATGAATAGTTTATATATATTTTCCCCCATTCTGTATGTTGTCTCTTTGCTCTGTTGATTGTTTCCTTTGCTGTGCAGAAGCTTTTTAGTTTGATATAATCCAGTTTGTCTGTTTTTACTTTTGTTGCCTGTGATTTTGAGGTCTTCTCCAGAAAATCTGCCGGGCCAGTGTCCTGAAGAACTTCCCCTGTGTTTTCTTCTAGTAATTTTGTACTTTCCTGTCTTACATTTACGTTTTTAATCCATTTTGAGTTGTTTTTTTTGTTGTTGTTTATGATGACAGAGAAGGGTCTAGTTTCATTTTTCTGCATCTGGATATCCAATTTTCCCAGCACCATTTATTGAAGAGACTGTCCCTTCTCCAACGAATGTTCTTGTTGCCTTTGTCAAAAATTAGTTGGCTGTAAATACATGGATTTATTTCTGGGTTCTCTATTCTGTTCCATTGGTCCATGTCTGTTTTTATGCCAGTATTATGCTGTTTGGGTTACTATAGGTTTGTAGAGTAATTTGAAGCCTGGTAGTGTGATGCCTCCAGTTTTGTTCTTTTTGCTCAGGATTGTTTTGGCTGTTCAGGGTTTTTTGTGGTTCCATACAAATTTTAGGATTGTTTGTTCTATTTTTGTGAAGACTATCATTGGTATTTTGATAGATATTGCATTGAATCTGTAGTTCGTTTTTGGCATTAGGGTCATTTTCACAATATTAATCCTTCCAATCCATGAACATGGGATGTCTTTCCGTTTTTTGTATGGTCTTTTCAATTCCTTTCACCAGTGTTTTATATAGTTTTCCTTGTAGAGATCTTTCACCTTCTCTGTTAAATTTATTTCTAGGGTTTTTTTTTGCTATTGTAAATGAGATTGCTTTCTTGACTTCTTTTTCTGCTAGTTTGTTGATGGTGTATAGAAGCACTACTAACTTTTGTATGTTGATTTCATATCCTACAACTTTACTGAATTTGTTTATCAGTTCTAAGAATTTTTTGGTGGAGCTTTTAGGGTTTTCTATATATAAGATCATTTTGTCAGCCTACAGGGACAATTTGACTTCTCCTTTCCAATTTGGATGCTTTTTATTTTTTTCTCTTGCCTAATTGCTCTGGCTGGGACTTACAGTACTATGTTTAATAAAAATGGTGAAAATGGGCATCCTTGTCTTGTTCCAGATCTTAGAGGAAAAGCTTTCAACTTTACCTTGTTCAGCATGTTGTTGGCTGTGTGTTTGTCATATATGGCCTTTATTGTGTTGAGGTATGTTCCTTCTATACCTAACTTGTTGAGAGTTTTTAATCATGAAGGGATGTTGAATTTTATCAAATGCTTTATCTGTGTCTTTTGAAATGATCATATAGTTTTTTTCCTTTATTTTGTTGATGTGATGTATCATATTTATTGATTTGCGTATTTTGGACCATCCTTGCCTCCCTGGGATAAATTCTACTTGGTCATGGTAAATGATCTTTTTAATGTGCTGCTGGATTCTGTTTGCTAGTATTTTGTTGAGGAATTTTCCAGTCTCTGTTCATCAGGTGAAGTGAGTTTCTTGTATGTAGCATATATAATTGGGTCATTTTAAAAATCCATTCAGCCAGCCTATATTTTTTAAGTGGGAAATTTAATCCACTAACATTTAAGGTTATTATCATTGATAAGTGAGGACTTTTGTTAATTGTCACTTTATTAATTGTTTTCTAATTTTTTTTAATATCCTTTGTTCCATTTTTCCTCTCTTATTGTTTATCATTGTGGTTTGGTGGTTCTCATTATATTAAGGCTTGATTATTTTCTCTCTTTTGTATATATGCTCTATCAGTGAGTTTTATACTTTTGCATGTTTTCATGATAGTGATTGTCATGCTTTTGCTTCCAGCTGTGGGACATCCTTGAATATTTCTTGTAAGGCCAATTTAGTGGTGATGAATTTCCTCAGTTTCTGCTTGCCTCAGAGACAGTCTTTATTTCTCCCTAAATTCTGAAGACTAGCTTTTTTGGGTAAAATATTCTTGGCTGCCAATTTTTTTTTTTCTTTTAGCACTTTGACTATATCATTTCATTCTCTTGGCTTGTAAGGTTTCTGTGGAGAAATCTGCTGTTAGTGTAATAGAGATTCTGTTATATGTGACTTAACACTTTTGCTATTTTTAGAATTCTTTGTCTTTCACTTTTGACAATTTGTAAGTCACAAAGTTTTATGGGAACACATAGGAGAGGTACGTGTTTTAGATTCAGGTAGTCAAGGAAGGGTTAGTGGAAGAAGTCCTAATTGAGCTCAGTCTTGAAAGATAGGTCATGATTATATATTAGCAAGATAGATGAATTAGGACATTATAAATGGAACAGGTGAAAGTTTAAATCAGATGAAGTACTTTCCAATATTTGAACTATGTCTTAAATGAAGAATAGGATTTTCCTTGGTCAGTAGGTTAGTGAGCATTCAGATAAAGGAAGCAACAGTATGTGCAAAGACACTCCAGGGTAAAAAGAGTATAATTCATTGGGGAATTGCATTTATTACAGCTGGGTATTCCCTGGGAGAGGGCTGGTGAGTGAAAGTGTTAGGAGATGAAGTTTGAAAGGAAAAGAGAAGCCAGATTTTAGGAGTTTAGACTTTACGTTGTATATAAATTCTTGTTTTATATTACCGTGATTTTATAAGTAAAAAAATTTAGTAGAAAAAAAATACAGTTAAGGTATGAGATTTAATGAAAAAATTTTTATACAAATTTTAGGGAAAAACAATATATTTGCTACTATATTTTTAGCTGAAATAATATGAAATATGTTGTTCTAGAAAAACTTTCACTTAAAATCTAAATTTATGCCTATATTGAGAATGACAAATAATATTCACATTTCTTTTGTACTTTTAGCAGCCTGGAAGTTTTTCTAGCTGGTCTGGCAGTTTCCTTGTGGATGATAGCATGTCTAATACTCTAAATAGCCTCGAAGAGCATGCTAGTGAGTTTTACGGCATGGATGAAAATCAGGCTGTGTCTGCTCAGCAGAATTCACCCACGAAGTTCCTGGCTGTGGAGGCAAATGCTGTGCTGTCCTCTCTGCAGACCATTCCAGAATTTGCAGAGACTCTACAACTTATTGAATCTGTAAGTTAGAAATTGTGAGGTCATCAAAAGCTTAATTTTAGTTACATGGTTTCATGCTCAGAAACTCAGTTTAATGGACATTGACCAATTGTATGTTAAGCATTTTGTATGCCACACTTAATTTGTTCTGATATTTTGCAGTGGCGTCTGGCAAAAAAAAAAAGTTAAAATTTTTCTCAAATATGTGCCTTGTATAGAATTTTTAAAAATTTTAAACTTAATTCATTTGTTTATTATAAAAGTTGTACAAGTATATTAGAGAAAGTTGGAAACTAGAGGAAACTGTAAAGAAAAAAATTAAAATTCCTCATAATCCCAGAGTAAATAATTTGATGTATTACTTTCAGTCTGTGTTCTATACATGTAAAACACATATATGTACAGTTTATATTTTAAAACCAAATATACATATATGTATTATGTTTGTGCATTTTTTTTGGTCTTCCACTTATATTATGAGCATGTCTGTTTTCTTAATTGTTTTTTAAACTTGAATTTTACTGGCTTTATAGTATTTCATCAAATGAATGTAAAAGAATTTATTGACCCAGTGCACTATTATTATTGGACGTTTAGGTGGTATCTAGTTTTTCAGTATTACAAATAACAGAACAGAATATATTTATATAAAGCTTTGTACAAAATCATGATTATGTCCTTAGGTTATATTGAATTTCTGGATCAAAGTGTTTCACCTTTTTAAACATGTTCCATATACATTACCAAATGATTATGTAGAATATGATAGTATTTTCCTGATATGGAGTAGAACTTGAAGTTTTATGATAAATTGTACTTTTTTATAATAACTTAATAAAATTATTTGTTTCTTTTATTTAAAATACTTTGACAGGAAGCTTCAGCTACTGAATTAGATGAACTATTACATATTTTGGAATGTTCAAAATTGGCATTGTAGGAAAACCATAATCTGTTCCTCTCAAATGGTCTTGCTTAAAAAAAGTTGTCCAAGGAAAGCCTGTTTCTGCTGATAAAAATGAGTAGTTAATTTACTCTGTGGAAATCATCATCCTCTGTTCAAGATCAGATTTAACTAGGTTATAGCATTAACTTTAGTTAAGAATTTAATTTATTGCAGGATCCTGTAGCATGGAGTGATGTTACCAGTTTTGATCTTTCTGACGCTGCTGCTTCTCCTATCAAGTCCACCCCAGTTAAACTAATGAGAATTCAACACAATGAAGGAGCCATGGAATGTCAATTTAATGTCAGTCTTGTACTTGAAGGGAAAAAAACCAGTTGTAATGGTGGAGACAGTGAGGCTGTTCCTTTAACATCCCCAAATGTGGCCAAGTTTAGCACTCCACCAACCATCCTCAGAAAGAAGAGAAGAATGCGAGTGGGTCAGTCCCTAGGTGGTGAACTTGGTGATGGCTCATTCATCGATGGTGGTAATACAGCATTAAAACACACACCAGTGAAAACACTACCATTTTCTCCTTCACAGGTAGTAGTGTTGTTTTTGTTTATGTTCCAAATGTTGATGAGCTAGATTAAATTAGGTCTTTAATATCCTTACTAGCATTTGGTTGCTTTGATAATGCATAAAAATAGATAATGTGTTTAAATGTATACATGAGAATGCTAAACTCTGATAGATCAGAAAGTATCTGCATAAGTATAGTAGCTGAATTATAGTATCCTACAATTTTTAGAGCTAAAAGGGACATTTTCTTTATCATGTAGTCCCACATCTTTTTAGAACTCATCAGTAAACAGGCCCCAAAAGATGAAATGATTTGCCCAAAGTTATCTAGTATGGTACTGAGACTGAGATCCAGTTTCTGACTGTTCAGCAGATATACCAGATAAAGATATAAAGAGACCTCATCTATTTAGAGTAATTTAGATTTTAGTTTGCCTGTTGAATTTTCCTTCTTAACACTCTTTGGAAGAAACTTAGTTGCTTACTAGAAGAATTTTATATGTCAGGAGGTTTTCTAGGGATGTCCGGAACTACCTGCTTTCTCCTTGTAATGTCCCTGGGCAGGAAATGTTTATATTAGGACAGTTTCTTATTGAACACTTGCTATGTTCCAAGCTGTGTGCCAGACACTTTTCTTATAGCATCTCAGTTAATCCACTTTCAAAAAACCTTAGGAATTACGTGGAATAAAATTCCGAAGTTGAGCTACGTTTCCAAGGTCACAGTTGGTAACAAATGGAGCTGGTATTTGCTGAAAGCATTTGATGGAGGTTAAAAAGTTTAGTGGGAGAAGAAGGTAGTTTAATGGTCAAATATACATGGAGAATACTGGAATATTGTTGGAGGTTTTGAGGCTGGGAAAATGAATAGGATCTGATAGTACACAAACACTGTGATCTCCGAAAATTGTGCATCCTGTGCTTCAGGAGATACATTTACATAGCGTATGATGTAGATAATGCGTCCCTCCACCCCCACCACATTCCTCAGAGTTAAAATGCATTGAGGAAGGTGAAGCCTGCTTGAGCACATTAGCAGTTTTCTATTCCTGAAGTTTTATATACTAGCAATTTTTGAAATGTGAATTCTAAGGTGGAAAGTGGTTGAAAGTTGCTTATATAGCCCATGGCAAAATGCTTGGGTTTTATACTGTAAAAGAGGGATTGATTGCTAATCTTAGGGTAAGGTAAATTCAGATATTAGGAGCAAGAAGTGATAGATATATAGAATTCATTCCAGTTATAAGTAGCCTTGAAGCAATATTTGCTTCTTTATATAACTGCTTCTAGTCTATTGGCTACAAAAATAAATTAGTATTTCACAATTGTGTATAAGTTAAGGCCCAATAAGTAAATCATACAATTTAGAAAACAAACTCTATGATATCAATTTTGACTGCTCAGAGGTTCTGAGCTGTGTTCTAGATAGGCAAATTTGCCAGACAGCTGTATTTCTTATCAGCGAAGTATTATTATTATATTCTGAATTCCAAGTACTCTCATAGAAAAGGCCACTTAAGATCATTTATTAATAAGCCAAAAAACTTATTTTTTCAGTTACACTGTTTTACAAAACTGTTACATTTAACACAGCAGCTACTTACGGTTTCTATAGATCGTTACTTGATAATATACTATTTATAAGAATTTTTGTCTTGTGTTTTGTAACTTCTGAATATTTGTTGAACAGCTGTTTTTTGAATGCCCATATATGCTAAACACTGTTTTAAGAGCTGGGGAGGCAGCTATGAACAAAACAGACAAAAATTCCTGCCCTCATGGAGCTTAATTTCCATGAAGTAGAGTATAAATATAATAAATATTATTGATAATCTTCTCCTAAGAGGAATGAGGAAGTAATTAGAAAATCTTATCAGTTTAATATTTGTGTAAGGATTTTGATGTTCTAGAAATTGTCTTTAAACTCTCTTCCCTAAATTAAAAACTAAACTCTCTTTTTAGTTTTTCAACACATGTCCTGGAAATGAACAAATTAATATAGAAAATCCTTCATTTACATCTACCCCTATTTGTGGGCAAAAAGTTCTCATTACAACTCCTCTTCATAAGGAAGCAACTCCCAAAGATCAAAAGGAAAATGTAGGGTAAGTAGCTATTAAATAACTGTGCTAGAGAAAATGGGGAGTATAGTGTCAAAAGTAGATTACCTTTTGTCTGTATAAATAACATGTATCGTAATCCCGATTAATACAGGACTTAGAAATTTTTTTTTTTTTTTTGAGACAGAGTGTCACTCTGTTACCCGGGCTACAGTGAGTGCCGTGGCGTCAGCCTAGCTCACAGCAACCTCAATCTCCTGGGCTCAAGCGATCCTACTGCCTCAGCCTCCCGAGTAGCTGGGACTACAAGCATGCGCCACCATGCCCGGCTAATTTTTTCTGTTTATATTTTTAGTTGGTCAATTAATTTCTTTCTATTTTTAGTAGAGATGGGGTCTCGCTCAGGCTGGTTTCGAACTCCTGACCTTGAGCGATCCGCCCGCCTCGGCAAAACAACATTTTTAGTACTTTTTTCCTACATTAGTCTTCTAAATTTTGAGATGATTGATTAGAACAAGAATTACTGTCGTCAGGCATACTTTAAAATAACCCTAGAATGTTTAAATAAAGCATGTGTATATGCAAGAAAATTGAGCATATGCTTATATCATGGCTTTGCCTTCCTTAAACTTGTATGAAATAAAATTGTGACTATAATACAAATATCTAAATGATTGGATAGGTTTAGAACACCTACTATTAGAAGATCTATATTGGGCACCACACCAAGAACTCCTACTCCTTTTAAGAATGCGCTTGCTGCTCAGGAGAAAAAATATGGACCTCTTAAAATTGTGGTATGTATATTCTTTTTATTTTTAAGAATTTTCCTAATTTTAATAAAACACAAATTGTGATTTTTGTCACTTTGGTTTTTAACATTCAAAAAAAGATATTCACTGAAACTGATACAAAGTTTTTTCTTTTGATTTATAAGTTTGCGTTTGTGTTAATCTTTTTTCTTGACTTGTAAATAAACCTTTGCTTGGCTTGTTTTGAATTCTTTATATCATCTAGAGAAAGCAAATCAGGTGTCAGAACCCTTTTCTTAATGCTAAAATCCACATTCTAGTAGTTTCAGTGGTGGTTACCTGCAGTAGAATAAAACACTCTTTAATATTTTGATATACTGAAGCACTTTCATAATATTTAGGAAACTGATAGATCAGGTACCTCCTTAAGGCTCAATTTCCTCCTCTGTGTAAAGAAGATTATAAAACACATCCCAAATTGTTATTGTAAAGGTAAAAGATAATATAATAGAAATAAAGGGGCTTGTTCTGAGTTTTAAGTAGTAATGTTTGGTTGCTGCTGTTGATACTCTAATAGTAGTAGCAGTAGTAGTTCACGAATGAATGAATAGAGCTGGGAAGTGAAGTTATGTGTGCTTTTGTGTGTATTGTCACCTTTGAAATACCTTGGAAAAGCCATGGGTATACTAGGCAGATACAGATTTCTAACAAGTTTAAAATACTGGTCGCTTCCAGGATACATTAGTTATGTCTTTCTTTTTTTAGTCATTTTTTATGTAGATTCATCAATAAATTCTAGTTTACTTGATTTAATTTATTTTCTACCAAAAGGCATGCCACTCCTTTTTTTTTTTTGAAATATTGTTTTAGAAGGTTTGTAAGGTTGATCAAGTCTTTTTGTCACTTAGTTCTTTATACTGCTGTCAACAATCATATTATCTTTAGAGCTTTCTAGACTTTTTATGCATGTACATGTAGCAAAGATGAGATCACACTTTATGTACTATTTTGTAACCTGTTTTTTCTAATTTAACCAAGTTAACGTATATATTTATCCCATAATTGTTAATGTTTGAATATTCCATCGTATGGAATCACCTAGTTGATTTAACTAATGTTTCAGTATTTTGCTGTTCATTTAAAAAATTCATCATTGATTCAGCAAATATTGATTGAGTGAGTGCCTAATAGGTGCCAGGCACTGTGTTGGGCATTGAGGATGTAATGTTAGACAAGTAAACAATGATTTGAAGGCATTTAAAAATTCTGTGAGTCAGGGTCACCTGATTAACATAATAATAGTGAATGATGGTGTGTGGGAGATTAGGTTTCAAACTGCCTAGAGCCCCTGTCAGTTTTGTTTACTAGCTTTCTGGCTTTTTTTTTTTTTTTTAGTTTAGTTTGGAATGAGACCTTCTGGCATTTTTAATTTAATATTAGCAGCACTCACAAGTCTTTGGATAGGATTTTTCCATTGCCAAAACAGATTACTTTCATTAGCAATTTAAGAGAAAAGGAAGATAATGATTTAGCAATTATTAATAAGAATATTGATAGGCCCACATGTTTCTTTGCAATAAGCTGATTTTTCAGTTTTCTTGCTCCTCCTCCTCAAGTTATTTACTGAATACCTACTATGTGCTAACCATTTAGCTTTCTAATGTATGTTACTATGAATCAAATGTACTTCTTGGAGATTGGCTTTAGAATTTTAATCAGGTGCATCTTGAATATCTGTTGCCTTTTAAATAAACTTTGATTCTTCTGAGGTTTACTGAAAGTTACTCAAAAGGCTAAAAACTCTGGAAATCCTTTAAGTATAAATTTCTATTAATTTTGGTAGTCAAATCTGAAGAGTATTAAATGTAGTAGTTATTTGCTTTTGTCACATTAGGACAATTAAGAGACTAGTTCTTGGTAGTGAATGAATTCATCTCTGTCTTAGCCACTACTCTAGGATATTTATATTCTTAAAGGGGGAAAAAAAACAGATTCTTTTTAAGAACACCTAATCTGTGTTCTTGGTGAAGTATAATCCTTAAAACAAGAGAAATATACAAAAACACTAACATAATTTCTGTATGTATCAAGCCCTAGATGAGAGCACTATTAAAATTTTATTTCCATTTTAAAAGTTTTTGTAAGTGCTGAAAAATCTTTTATATATGAATACTATTCTCCCCAACTTTGCTGCCTGAGTATATAAGCTGCTGGTCATTAAGTACTACCAGTTTGTTCTATTATTTAGTAGACGTTTGATTGTATTTTTAAAAAGTAGATCTTGGTTATGATAGGTAGAAATTAGATATAATTTTAAAGTTTTTTCTGAGTTATAAGGTATGCTTACCTATTTGATAGAAAGCTAGATGAGTAAATAATATTTTGAGACTATTTCATTACTCATCCTACACTAAAGTTCTTGTCTTTTTGTAACCTGCTCTCCCACACTCCAGGACACACACAGACACACACCCTTCTATACTCTCTCAAATACACACACACGTATACACAATCACCCAATTCTTTCTTGGATACTGTGTCTCAGCTCTACCCGTAGGGCTAGGTATACAAAGATGAAAAGGTGATACTCCTCCCAAGTAGTTCACAATCTTAGTGGTAAGAGAAACATAGAAACTAGCAATAACACTCTATGTAATAAGTACATGAAAGTAGAGTAAGTAAAGCTAGTATATTTCCAAGTTGTTCTACATTTCCTATTTTTCCTATTGTTATATAAAAAATACTTGAGAAATAAGTCTTTTTTCTGTTTAATTCTGAAGATTCTGATTGAAGCAAGAGCTACAATAGCTTCCCCAAAAAGGAATGTTTTTGTTTAGTAGGCTAGAATGAAGAAGCTACACTTCATTCAATGCTTACAAATGCGCAATATTATTTTTGCCATAAAACTGATTAGTTAATTGATATACCTGTAGAGACTAGAAGATTATGCCAATAATGAAAAAATATAAAAGATGAGTTTTTTATATAGGGAGAAAAAGGAATTGCTATAAGTGACTTAAAAACCCTTTTAAAAACAATTTAGTCCCAGCCACTTGCCTTCTTGGAAGAAGATATTCGGGAAGTTTTAAAAGAAGAAACTGGAACAGATATATTCCTCAAAGAGGAAGATGAACCTGCTTATAAAAGCTGCAAACAAGAGGTAATCTTTTAGTATTATTTTAATATTAAGAAAAGTCTTATTGTGTCCAAGTGACTTTGCCATAAAGCTTTTATGTAAATTATTCATTCTAGCAAACTGCTTCTGTGAAGAAAGTCAGAAAATCACTAGTCTTAGATAATTGGGAAAAAGAAGAGCCAGGCACTCAACTATTGACTGAAGACATTGCAGACATGCAGGTTTGTAAAGAATTATTTTTCTAAGTGGTTGCTTTAAGTCCTAGTGTTCTTGTTTCTTACTCATTGTGTAGTTAGTTCATTAGAAATTCATGGAGAGTTTTTTTTTAGTATTATTCTGCCTAATTCAGAGAGAAACCATTAATTGTAGAGAATATTTTATTTCTTTGTTTTTTATATTTGTTTTATTATGAGAGGAGTTAGCTCTCTTGTATATGATATCAAAAAATGGTAGTTCAAAACTGTAAATTTCAAATTTTATCTTTGGTTCATTTCCAAAATATTTAATATTACTACATTACTAGAAATTTCTTTGGGGCCAAACATTTTCTTGGAGGGAAACAAACAGGGCTTCCATTACCACTTACTCAGTAGTCTATTTGTCTTCATTTTTGAATTAGTTATTTTATTTTCCTCTTTCTTTTTTCTCTCTTAGTCAGAAAATATATTTACAACATCTTTATTCATGATACCATTATTGGAAATGCATGACAATAGGTGCAACTTGACTCCTGAAATACAAGATATAAATTCAACCAACAAAACATATACACTTACTAAAAAGAAACCAAATCTTAACACTTCCAAAGTTGTCAAATTGGAAAAGAATCTGCAGGTATGGACTTAAACATTTTTTTAGTGATTTTTGTTGTTGTTTAATCAATGATCACTTTGGACTTACTGATCACAAATTATACTTTTTCTTTTAAATTTGACTATAACAGTAACTAAACATTCACCATTATTTTGTCACTCAAATTAGATTTGAGTTTGAGATACTCATTCATCAGGGCACATATAAACTAAACGATTGGATTTGTAGCCAAAGACTCGTAGTTTCTTAAGCACTATTTCTTTTTTAAACTCAAGACACATAAATCCACTTCTGGCACCTCTTTTTCTATAACAAACATGTATAGCTCTATTATCCTGAAAAGGGTAAGTGGTTGGAAGCAGTTTCAACATGATTTTGTTGTTACAATAGTTTCCAGTGAACTTTTTGGCTTAGAAGTTGTAAAACAAAATCCTTTTTTCTGTTGCTGTATGGCCAGTATGTGCTGCAAATGAAGGCTGGAAAACTTTTTACTAATGTTATCTTAAAAGTTAAAATTAATTTGAGAGTTCATTAAGGAAGAAGTTTTTGTCTTTATGCCACAGTGACTGCAGTGCTAGTGTTCCTGACATTTAAGCATGTCTTGAAAACATCTTTGGCAATCACATATGGGCACCTCACATTTGTCTTGAGCCACTGCTTTCTAAGAGCCATATAGCACATTCTTTTAATCCATTTAAAGTGGACTGAGTTCCCAGTGTTTAATTAACAGAACTTTTGGGGAAAGTTGTTATATAGCAGATCATACCTATAATATAGTAATCTTTATAATAAGGGAAGGAAAAAAAATCAAGCAAACAAACCTGACTTTGTGTTACGAATATGTTTCCTAATTTGTAAGAAAAAACATTCATATTAGTAGTTCATTTTTTGACATTACATCCTCTCTGTAAATCTTTTGCAAAATTTCAAAATAAGAAAGACTAAAATTTCTTTCCATGTTAAGAATCATTTGATTTGGGGGGAGTTGTTGGGAACAAAACTTTTAAACTGCCTGCCTAGGCAGTTTTATATAGATAGCTAAAATAATTGACTTTTTAAAAACTTGATCATAAATATTTCAGTATATGTTTTAAAACATAACATTATTTTAAAGGAAATATGATGCCATTATCAAAACATTTTTATAATTACTTATAAAATATCCAATCAATTATAATTATTGACTTTTAAAAGTCAAGTTGTGAAGAAGTATGGATATTTTAGTAATTTTCACATCACTATTAATACTTCCTTTCTAGTCAAATTGTGAATGGGAAACGGTGGTTTATGGGAAGACAGAAGACCAACTTATCATGACTGAACAAGCAAGAAGATACCTGAGTACTTACACAGCTACCAGCAGTACTTCAAGAGCTCTAATACTATAATTGTTATTAAAATTGAGAAAATGCCCCACTCCCTTTACTGTATTCTATTCTAAATTAGGTTGCAGTGAAATTTTTCTCAATTTTTTTAAAGTTTTAATATAGCCCTTTTAATATAGCATCTTTTTTCCATATTGGACAGGCAAAAAGCTAATAAGCCACTTAAGTAAGGGGTAGGCAATTTCATAGTTTATTTTTTAAGAGGTAATATTTTTAAAATTGTTTTTAAAGAACAAGATGGGAAAATAATAGAATGTTCATGGATCTTCTAAAAGTAAATTCTGACTTTTTCACAAGATGTATGTTGCTACTCTCTTGATACTGCAGTTTTGTTATAGATAGATATATGAGTATGTATGATTTCTGAAATTGGTCTGTGTATGGGAAGCACACATGGTTTTATGAAGTACTTTTGACCATGTGCTGATTTACTTAGGCTATCATTTACAAAGAAACACAGTAGAAAGGAATTTAAAGGAAGGATAGAAAGTTGCACTACTAGTTTTTGGTTTTTTTCAGAAACAGTAAAAATGAACTACAGTATTAAATGTATTTATTTGAGCATAGTACTAAAAAAAAAAAAAGCATTGTAAAAGGTTTTTTTCCTTATTAGTAAATAGTATTTTCTTCATAAATCTCAGAAGAGCTGAGAGTTTTGTTGAATGTATTGTACAGTATGTAGGAGCAGGAAATCTTTGTAAATTGGAAAGAAGTCTGTTTTTATAATTTATTTTCATTTTTAAAGCTTAAATGTAGATATTTATATATATACAGGGTGTCTAGAAGCCAATGGTTGTTTCCTGTTATTACAGCTAACATAGTAAAGAACAATTTTGACCTTTAAGTATGAAACAGTAGTAACTTATAGCTACAAAGAATATAATATCTATACTGTATGTCACATCTACCTAAATATTGCACTATGCCCTTTAAATCATGTTGGTTATAAAGTAGTTCTAAAAATGTACTAAATAATAATTTAATATTTTCTTTTTAAATTATATTGGGTGGGTCATATAAATTAATCCGGTGATTTGTATATGTGTTTGAAATATTTGCATTTTGTTTAAAAAATAATATGGTACCTTGGTCCCAAAAACCAGTCTGCACTTAGAAGTTTGTTATATTTACTCAATGTTTCAGAAGTAGAAAACATTATCTTTTATTTATAAAAATATTTTGTCCTTTTATAAATGTTTTGTGTTTCTCTACAGGTTACAACAGTTGCTTCAGTTGCCTGTTTTAGGTGTTTGCACTTATTTCTTCTTGAAAGAATGTCTTTATTTGCTTTTATGGTAGAGATTTTATGTAATTTTTTGAGTCATATAATGGTGTGCTGTCAACTTAAACACTGACAGGTAAATAGAATTGTACACTGTAGTTTGAATTATTTATGATTGACACACTCTCTCCCTCTCCACTCCTGAAGTATGCTGCTATAAAAAATAGCAGAATCGGCTTGCTGCTATGAGAGAAGGAAAGAGCGACCACCACTTGCACTGTGTGAAAAGATAAAAAGCAAATGATGGCAAGTTCTCAAGTTAACTTAATGGAATCAACCATTACCAGGCAAACTATTACAAATACCAAAATACTATGCCTTAAAAAACAAAACCAGCATAAGATTTTCTGACCTGTTTTTATGTTAATAGAAATGGAAATACTAAGTATTTTAATGCCTAGCTCTTGAACAGTAGACCTAAAAGGGTTTTAAGCTATTTAAATCTACTTGCTAGTTTTTGCATATTATATGTAGTGAGAAGTGAAGAAAATGTGTGGTACTAAGATTATGCCTTGTTGATAACAGATAAACCATTTGAATCTTCTTAGCATGTTAAGTATGTTGATTGCTTTCTAATTAATGAGCTTCTCACAGAAATTTTACTTTGTGAAACCAATGATTATAGCAAAATCATACTGGATCATTTCAGTTACCTTGAACTAAGAGCACATAATGTTGTTTTGGTTTTTTTAAATGTAGCTCTTAGCTGGTTTGGATGTACATAGCCTGTAATCACCAAAGTATAATATCTTGGAAGAGCTATATTTTTTTAAAGCATAATTTTTCTTGAGCATTAAATTATCCCAAATGGTATTATATTGCAGATAAGCCTGGGCTTATTGGACATAGTACGTATTTGGGTTGGCATTGGTTGAATCCTCCAGTTAACTGCTTTGTTGCTTTTTGTAAGATTTTTAATCTTAAATATGTCAGGCATCTTAAGTCACCTTTATACTGTTTTGTTCATTTGAATTTCTTTCAGTATGTCATAAAAATGCCAGACATACATGTAGCAGCCATACTTGCATGGAAACTGACTACACATATATAATACTACATTTTATTTTAAGGTTTTCACATTAATACAGCAATTACCCTGACTAAATTGAGTTTTTTGATATATGGGAAAACTTTCCATTGTACGAGAATCTTGCATACAATGTTGACATATATTAACATCCAAAATAAAGCATCTGTGTACAAGCTGACTTGGCATTGCTTATTTCACTTTGTGTTTTATCAGGAATTGACCTCTTAAGGACTTAACCCAATATTCTGTTCTTAGGCCTTTTTTCTCACTTAGACTGTCTTTACAGATGATTTTATCTATAAACACTACATCTCCTCTTTACTGGCTCTGTTTCAGAGCCATATTTTCAACTGTCTTTTAGAAACATTCATATGATGTTTCTATTGACACCTTAAATGCAACATGTCCAAAGCAGATTTCCTCTTTTTCCCAACTTCAACCTTCCCGTCCTTTGTTCTGTCATGTAATGATATTGCCTTCCCTTTGATCACTCACCAAGTAATTGCCCACTGCCCACATTGAAATCTGTTGTAAATTCTCAGCCTTCATAAGGCCACTGTTCTAATTATATTCCATCATCTCTTACTTGGATTATTGCACTAATCACTCTGATCTCCATTCTATAGAAATATCAAGAAACTGTGCAGTGGCATCAGGGTGTCATCTGGGAAAGGCCAACTGGTCATCCAAGCAGGTCTCTGTGGTATTACATTACCACATGAAATCACACTATTTATAGTGTGAAATAAAACTACTGAGAGGAGAGGACTAGGCATGTTCTCTCCTTATATGTAAGCAGAAAGAAACAAATATAAAAAACACAGCTGAATCTGATCATATCTCTCCTATTTAAAGACCTTCCGCAGTTCTCTGTTGCTTAAATAATAATAATTCTCCTCCTTCACTTCCTAACCTAGACCTGGCCAACCTTTCCACAATTCATTTTTTAATCATGCTGGTGACTTGGATCTCCCAAGAACATATGTGCATGCTCCTATCTCCTTGCCTGTGTTTGTAATATTCTCTCTGCACGACTACTTTGTCTCCCTAGCCTGTCAAAATTTTACCTTCAAGGCACAGGTCTATGAATCATTTCCTGATTATGCTAGTGCTTCCATAAAACTTTCCTACTAGACTTTTATGTTTCTGAAGAGTAGGGATTACTATTTATAACTCCTTCATTTCTGTGTCTAGCATGGTGCTTAGAAAATCTCACCAAGTGATATATTGAAATATTTTTAAAAATTAGTCATGACTTTGTCAGGGAATATTAACCATACTTATTTTACAGCACAGATTATAAATAGCTTTGATTTCTTAGTTATCTCCATGAAACCAGTTGTGCTTCATAGCCAAGGAACTGTATTATTTTCTTAAAATCTTTTAGCTCATTTTATAACCACATAATTTCCTGTTTGATTTATCCAGTTATATTGTGATAGGCTTGCCAGCCAATCAGATTTTAATTTGTAATGTAAAACATGATAGTATTTAAAGAGGTGCCTTCTACTCTGAGAAGTAAAAAATTTATTTTTAATTAAGTAGTAGAGGGTAAATTGAACCAAGAGAAGTTCAGTTGGAACATATACTTTCCCCTGGCCTTTTTTTTTTTTTTTAAATGAGTACAGATACAGTCAAGAATATGTGAAATATATCGGTAGAAAACCAAGATAAAGTGTGCTTGGAGAAAACTTGACTGACATGCTAGAAGAGTGTGTTTTTGGAAACTTTTTAGTATCTTAGTAAAAGTACATTAAAAGTTGTTGAGTTTGGAGCAAACTTAATATTAAAAGTAGTGTCGTGGATGGCTTATTTCTGAAGTTCTCAGACCTGGTGTGCTTATTCAAGTTCCAAGTACAGAATGTGCTAGGTTTGATTGGATTTTCCTGGCCGGAGGGAAAGAGGGAGGGAGATTCACTGTACTTTGATTTAACTACTGTTATTTTGCCAACCATAGCTCAAAGGTTTGAGCAGATTCTGAAATAATTTCCTAACCCCTAATACAGTTAGTACTTATTTATTTATTCAACTTAACTGAGTGCTTATGCCCTGTGGTAGGTACTGAGGATACTGTGGTAAATGGTACATGACCCTTCCCTTAAGGAAGCTGATATTCTAGGAGGAGAGATGAGTATGTATATAACAGAAATGTTGTCTTTGGCCAAAAGTGAGATGGATCAAGTAGCCAAGTTCCCTATTATATGTGTAGATGCTCATTTGTGAATAAAGGAATAGTTGGACTCTGCCCAGATAGCATGGATTTTTTTTCCTCTCCAGTGTACAGAATTGGTTGGTTCATTGGAGTCTTGTAGCACCCAGGAAGTTCACAGACTCAAAGTTTGAATACAATGTAGCAGCTGCAGCCATGTACCAGACACATGTGCTAGACCCTTTACACACATTATCCAGTTTAATCCTCACAGCAACCCAGTGAAGCAAACATTGTTTAATAATCCACTTTATGGATATGGGAACAGGTTTTGGTTAAGAGGTTTGTCCAAACTCATGCAATAAAATGCTGAGCTAGGATTCAATCATCCAAGGTTTAAAATTAAGCACAGGCACAAAAGATTACTTAGTATATGATTCCATTTAGATAAAAATACAAAAACAGACAAGCTAAAGTATGCTGTTAGAAGTCAGGGTAGTGGTCACCATGGGCAGGAGGGTTGGAAGATGCTGCAATGCTTTGCTTTTCTGTGTGCTGATTTCATGGATGTGTTCACAGTTTGTAAAAATTCAAGCTCTATTATTAAATATGTGTACACTTTTCTTTATGTGACAGTAAGTTTTTTAAAAACCTAGGTTGGATAACAGGAAAATAAAAATGCTCAATCAGAGCAAAACATAATGAATTATTCCTTATACTATTCCATTTGTATGCTTACTTGTAAGAGTAAAAAAAAAAAAAAGCTAACACTCAGAACTTCTTTCCATTATTTTCCAGCATGTACTGGGCCCATTTCTCCTGGTCAAGTAAATTTACGATAAACTTCTGCATGAAATAAATTATTATTTCCTTGAGCTTTGTATACCAAATTTTTATGTAAGACCTTACTGTACCCTACTGCATCAACTCTTTACTCAAGCCAAACTACAGTCCCAGTTCTCCATAAATCCTCACAATTTCTCATCTCTGAACCTTCGCTCAGCCTTTTCCCTCCACCTCTAAGTTCCTGCTTTCACTCCCACTCCGACAGAAATATCCATATTCACCAAATCACTTGTCACCAAATAGTCATCTATCTCATGTCAGCTAGTTATTTATTACCTTATCAACTGCATTTCTTTATAACACAATGTGTTAACATCTTGTTTATTTAGAGGAGACATTCTCCCAACCAACATTCACTTAATTCACTCATCCAGTTAATTCACTTTCATCATTCCCAATGTCCCTGTTCACCAAGGGCTAGTAGGCCTCTCTCCGGTTTATTGAACACTTTTGCTCAATTAACAAGTACAGATAGTGTCAGATAAGAGGGCTTTTACTATATTTTTAAAATTTAATATATTTTGTTTAAGCCAGTATGTCCAAAATATTGTAATTTTAACATGATTAATATACATTATCAATGAGGTATTTCACAATCTTTTTTTTTTTTTT